>CM060604.1:50865292-51033040 GCA_030578255.1 Tiaroga cobitis | reverse complement strand
CACGCACACACGCACACACACACACACACACACACATAATCACTCACACTCAATCACAACAGGACTGGACCATCTGACCAATCAGAGCAGAGCAGAGTAGACCGTCTGACCAATCAGAGCGGAGTAGACCGTCTGACCAATCAGAGCAGAGTAGACCGTCTGACCAATCAGAGCAGAGTAGACGTATCTGACCAATCAGAGCAGAGTAGACCGTCTGACCAATCAGAGCAGAGTAGACCGTCTGACCAATCAGAGCAGAGTAGACCGTCTGACCAATCAGAGCAGAGTAGACCGTCTGACCAATCAGAGCAGAGTAGACCGTCTGACCAATCAGAGCAGAGTAGACCGTCTGACCAATCAGAGCAGAGTAGACCGTCTGACCAATCAGAGCAGAGTAGACCGTCTGACCAATCAGAGCAGAGTAGACCGTCTGACCAATCAGAGCAGAGTAGACCGTCTGACCAATCAGAGCAGAGTAGACCGTCTGACCAATCAGAGCAGAGTAGACCGTCTGACCAATCAGAGCAGAGTAGACCGTCTGACCAATCAGAGCAGAGTAGACCGTCTGACCAATCAGAGCAGAGTAGACCGTCTGACCAATCAGAGCAGAGTAGACCGTCTGACCAATCAGAGCAGAGTAGACCGTCTGACCAATCAGAGCAGAGCAGGCTCTCTGAAAGGCGGGGTTTAGAGACCGAATCCTTATGTGAGAAAAGAGCTGATGCTGCAATATATAATGAGAAAATAGTGTTTCCAGTTTTGTGTGCAATATGCATCAGACTTTACAGAGTGTGTGAGACGTCTGAGGCTGTGACGAGCTGTTTTCTGTGGTCATAACACGTGTGTGTGTGTGTGTGTGTGTTCAGACTCCTCCAGATGAGAAGTCTGCTCAGTGGAAAGCTCTGACTGAAGCTCTGAGCGAGAGAACCAGAGCTGTAGACGAGGCTGGAGACGCCCTGCTGAAAGCCAAGTGAGATCATCACACACACACACACACACACACAGATATAGAGGAAGACACTGTGACTGGAGCCTCGCTTCACACTATCAGCTGTTTTGTCATGTTAATGTTGCATGGTATATATCGCAATCTTCTAATTTTTGTTAGAAATTAAATGTCTCTGTGTGTGTGTGTAGAAATTAAATGTCTCTGTGTGTGTGTGTGTGTGTTCCAACACAGAGGAGAGCTCGAGAAGCTTCGTGAAGTGATCAACAGCGCAAAGCAAAGCAAGCTCGAGTCGGCGCGACCCCAGATCCTGGCGGCCGAGGAGAACCTGCACAGCATGATCGTGGATCTGGACCGAGTCGTCACCAAGGTGAGTGTCTCAGTCCCACTGGGCTTTGGGGAAACCCGGCACACACAGTCAAGCCAAACAATATTCACACACCAGATATCATTTGTGATATTTGTTTACTAGTGTGTGCCGGACACTATAGTTCATTTATGTGAGTGAGGAGAGCAGAATAAAGTAAACTGTGACATATTATACCCAGAATCAGTTTCAGTTTAGTTTATTTCTAAAGCACATTTAGTGACCGCAATCAGGCTGACCACAGTACAGTACAGTACAAAATAAACATACCATAAGATAACAGATACAAGGAAACAAAGAACAAAAGACATTACAACGCCTGTATTTGGAGATCTTCAGACCTCATGACCCTGTGAGGGATTACAGTGGTGTCGTGAAACACACCGATAGCTCTGCGTTTGATTATATAGAGTTTTATAGATCTATAATTAATTTATAGACCTAGATTTAGATTTATAGATTTATAGACCTAGATTATATAGAGATTTAAAGGATTTTAATATCGATTCTATTGTTAACTGGTGACCAGTGTTGGTCTGTCAGGAGGGGAATCGAGATGCGTACATTTTTACAGCCTTTCTAAAATCGTGCATCTGCATTTTGAACCATTTGTAAAGGAGGAATTTGAGTTTTAGATTTACCATAGTAGATGGAGGTGCAGTAACCCAGCCTAGCTTAACCCAGCCTAGTTTAACCCAGCCTAGTTTAACCCAGCCTAGTTTAACCCAGCCTAGCTTAACCCAGCCTAGCTTAACCCAGCCTAGTTTAACCCAGCCTAGCTTAACCCAGCCTAGCTTAACCCAGCCTAGTTTAACCCATCCTAGTTTAACCCAGCCTAGTTTAACCCAGCCTAGCTTAACCCAGCCTAGCTTAACCCAGCCTAGTTTAACCCAGCCTATCTTAACCCAGCCTATCTTAACCCAGCCTAGCTTAACCCAGCCTAGCTTAACCCAGCCTAGCTTAACCCAGCCTAGCTTAACCCAGCCTAGTTTAACCCAGCCTAGCTTAACCCAGCCTAGCTTAACCCAGCCTAGTTTAACCCAGCCTAGCTTAACCCAGCCTAGTTTAACCCAGCCTAGCTTAACCCAGCCTAGTTTAACCAACCTAGTCGTAATAAAGCATGGATTGGGACTTCCAGAGACTTCTCGGATAGAAACGGCTTAATTTTAGCAAGCAAGCAGAGATGAAAGAGACTAGAACCAATCACAGAGCTAATGTGGTTATTAAACTTAAGGGAATAAAATAAAGTAAACTGTGAGATATTATACCCATAAACTCTTCATACAGCGACTACCAGTAACAATTTGGGCCCAGAAATGATTCCTCCACTTTGAGCTGATCATGTTTTGCTGAAGTGTGTTTTCTGTAATTGCTAATGCTCTTTTTACACACACACTGAACAACATGAAGCATTGCTTGGTCACTGGTTGAGCTAAACTGGTATTATCTAATTGTGTAGTTAAATTTAACAGCTGACAGATATTCAACATAACTCATGTGTGAGAGTCTAACAGAAGGACGGACAAAACCAGTCAAATATCCACTGATCTGAGAACTCTGAGCTCTGCTCATGTTCATCACCACTTTCTAAACTATAGCGAATAAACTGGTAATGTGAGAAATGTTGAAGGAGTCGGAATACATTTTGGTGTGACTGTATAAATGAGAATTGAGCCTGTAATCCCTTTAGCTTTACACTCACAGAGACACATCAGTGTGTCCTGTCTGGAGTGTGTATCTCACACGTGTGTGTGTGTTGTGCAGGTGCAGACGGCGCAGTCCGAGGCGAAGGTCGTGTCTCAGTACAGTGAGCTGGTGAACGAAGCCAAAGCTCAGTTCCAGCAGGAGCTCGCCAACATCACGCCTGAGATCCAGGCCAACTGGAAGGGACTCGGTGAGATCACACACACGCACACACACACACACACACACACACGGCCCAGTTCACTAGGGGTGGGAGTCTTTCGGCACCTCACGATTCAGTTCAAATCGATTCTCGATTTTTAATCAAAATTTGATTCGATATGTTCATTGATTTGATTGTAGTTTACTGTTTTGTGTTACTTTTCTTATGCGGTAGACAGCAAAAAAAAAAAGTTAGTTTTTCTTCCCATTTTAGTCAACCCAATATTATAAAACAAATGCCCTTTAAGCTGACTGCAATCATTTATTTTGTTTTATTAACATTAATGAAACTGAAGGCAACCATTTATGAG
Organism: Tiaroga cobitis; assembly: GCA_030578255.1. NCBI lineage: Eukaryota > Metazoa > Chordata > Actinopteri > Cypriniformes > Leuciscidae > Tiaroga > Tiaroga cobitis. Next base: position 51,029,511 of record CM060604.1, on the reverse strand, counting down.
GCTGCTGTTCCTTTAAGAATAAATGCACGGATCTAATATACTGTTACACATTCGATTTTCTCCCATTTGTGGACACGTAGGAATCGATCAGAATCGTTAAAATTCAGACGATAGCCAACCCTAGCGGTACTTATAGATCATGCCGAACAAGACCGCAGCCAGCCTAGTTCCAGCTCTGCTTTGTTGTGTTTGCCAGCGGGGAAGCTGAGCGCCGATGACCTGAACTCCCTGATCGCTCACGCGCACCGGCGCATCGACCAGCTGAACCGCGAGCTAGCGGAGCAGCGCGTGCGTGAGCAGATCCACATCGAGACGGCGCTGGAGCAGCAGAAGCTGGAGGACCAGAGAGCGCAGGAGAGGGCCGTGGCGTCGGCACTCGAGCACAGCCGAGAGGACATCCGGATCCAGCAGGAGAAGAAGGTGCTGCAACATGCTAACACACTCGCACACGGTTACACGCTAACACACACGCTAAACACACTCCCACATCCGGATCCAGCAGGAGAAGAAGGTGCTGCAACATGCTAACACACTCGCACACGGTTACACGCTAACACACACGCTAAACACACTCCCACATCCGGATCCAGCAGGAGAAGAAGGTGCTGCAACATGCTAACACACTCGCACACGGTTACACGCTAACACACACGCTAAACACACTTCCACATCCGGATCCAGCAGGAGAAGAAGGTGCTGCAACATGCTAACACACTCACACACGCTTACACGCTAACACACACGCTAAACACACTCCCACATCCGGATCCAGCAGGAGAAGAAGGTGCTGCAACACGCTAACACACTCACACACGCTTACACGCTAACACACTCACACACACGCTTACACGCTAACACACTCACACACGCTTACACACTAACACACTCACACATCAGGATCCAGCAGGAGAAGGTGCTGCAACACGTTAAACACACTCACACGCTAAACGCGCTCACACACTAAACACACTCGCACGCTAAACACACTCGCACGCTAAACACACTCACACGTTAAACACACTCACACGCTAAATGTGCTCACACGCTAAACACACTCGCACGCTAAACACACTCACACGTTAAACACACACACGCTAAACACACACACGCTAAACACACTCACACGCTAACACGCTGCAACACACGCTAACACGCTGCAACACACGCTAAACACTAACACGCGTCAACACACTCTAAACACGCTATACACACTCACACGCTGTAACACACGCTAAACATGCTCACACGCTAAACACACTCACACGCTAAACACACACGCTAAACACAATGACACGCTAAACACTCACACTCACACGCTGTAAGACATGCTAAACACTCACGCTCACACGCTGCAACACACTCACACTCTAAACACACTCACACGCTGCAACACACTCACACGCTGCATCACGCTCACACGATAACACGCTAAACACTCACGCTAAACACACTCACAGGCTAAACACACGTTAGCACGTTAAACACAATCAGGCTAAACACACTCACACGTTAACATGTTAAACACACTCACAGGCTAAACACACACGTTAACACGTTAAACACACTCACAGGCTAAACACACAGGTTAACACGTTAAACACACTCACAGGCTACAAACTCACACACTGCGAACCCGCTAACACGCTAAACACACTCACAGGCTAAACAGACTCACACGCTGCAACATGCTAAACATCCTCCCACGCTGCAACATGCACACGCTGCAACATGCACACGCTAAACACACTCACACGTTAAACACACTCACAGGCTAAACACACACTCAAACGCTGCGACACACTCACACGCTGCAACACGCTAAACACACTCAATGCTCAAACGCTGGGATACGTTACCATTTTAGTTTTTTAAAAGAGTCTTTTCTGCTCATCAAGGCTGCATTTATCTGATCAGCCTTCTTTCTTTTTTGACCATATATATGTATTCTTAGGAATTTCAAACTTAATGACTTTGTGATAGATTTTTAGCATCAGTAAGAATGAGTTTAAAATTACAAACCAATCATTTAAGTTTTACCGTGAATGCCATTTTGAATTTATGGCTGAAGAAGTTCGTGCTTCAACACCCTCAGCGTCAGCTAAACGCAGCACCGCTCAAGAGTTGGGAGTCGGGACACGGTACTACTTTAAATGTTTTTGAAAGAAGTCTCTCCTGCTCATAAAGGCTGCATTTATTTGATAAAAAATACAGAAATAACAGTAATATTGTTAAATATTATTCTAATGTAAATCAGCTGTTTTCTATGTGAATATATAGTAAAGTGTAATTTATTCCTGACCGCTGAGTTTTCAGCATCATTACTCTAACTTGAGAAAGCCTGGCGAGACATTTTGACGCAGATTGAATAGCATGAAATTGAAACTTTTTAAAATTGGAGCAGTTTTAAAGCTCGTGTGTGTGTGTGTGTCAGCTCCAGGAGGTGCGTGAGGTGCTGGAGGCGGAGATGAGGACTCAGCTGAGGCGTCAGGCGGCGGCTCACACTGATCACCTGAGGGACGTGCTGAAGGTTCAGGAGCAGGAGCTGCGCCAGGAGGCTCACGAGGTGCACACACACACACACATATCAAGCGTTCATTTAACAATTACAGTTCTTCACGCCAGAAATGGGATGGGCAACCTGTTTGACTGACTCAAATTTAGTCGATTCTCCTTTGATATTGATTCCTAAATCCCAAGAATCGATCTTTTAGTCTGTGCTGTTTTCATTGGATGCGTGAACCAAGCTGGACTGAACATTATTTGTAGCTCCTCCCGTCCGATTAATCACAGTCAGCTTTGAAAGCGGAGACTTAGTTTCATATCAAAAGTAACAAATTCTGTCAGTTTCATCACTGAACACAGTTAATGAAAGTCTCTTGAATGTGTGTGTGCAGGTCCTGAGCAGTAAGATGATGGAGCAGGAGACTCATTACCGCAGACTGACCCAGGAACAGCTGGACACCTTCACGCTGGACATGAACGCAGCGTACGCCCGTCTCAAGGGCATCGAGGAGGCCATCGACAGTAAGCCTTCGCCAGCTGGCTCGTCAAACACACTCGCCTCTGTTTGGCCTCCCGTTAGGGGCGTCGTTTAGGTGTGAACATCGGCTGGTTGAAGTGTCCACCGGTTAGCGGGTCCCAGGCGTGCTCTCTGTTTATTTATTTGTTTGTTAGCTTTTGCAAAATAGTTTTTTGTGGTATCATCCACACATGCATTGATAACATAACTGCAATAAAGTAATAGCATAGTTAACAATTACTTGTTTACATAGGATAGTAATGTATTTTATATTATTAAAACATCAGTTTGACAGAATTTTCGGTAACACTTTACTTGAAGGGGTGTGCATAAGACTGACATAACTCCTTCAATATGATGGAGGGTTTATGCATGTTTATGACAACTGTCATTAAGTGTCATTTGCTCAATTATGACATTTTTAATGCAAATATGACATTGTTTGAGATGTCTTTGTTATGATACCTTGACATAAACCAATACATCATAACCTGTCAGAGTAATGTCAAGTTGTCATGACAAAGTCAACACAACCTGTCATAAACATGTCATAAACATGACATAGCAGATTATTGATCAAACTTAAGAAAGCACTTAGCTTTATGGGTTATCATTACATTAAACGGTTAATGTTAAATTCAATGTTAATGACAAATTCAATGTGTACCACTGTAGTTGAGGACAAGAAAAATATTCATGACACAGTTATAACGGCCTCATGACAGCCAATGTCAAAACCAGCCACCTGACAGTTTAATGTAATGTTAACCCATAAAGCTAAGTGCTTTCTTACGTTAGATCATTAATCTGCTATGTCATGTTTATGACAGGTTGTTTTGTCTTAGTAATGTCAAGTTGTCATGACAAAGACACTGACAGGTTATGATGTATTGGTTTATGTCAAGGTGTCATTACCAAGACATCTCAAACAATGTCATATTTTTATTAAAAATGTCATAATTGAGCGAATGACACTTGCATAAACCCTCCTTCATATTCATGTGTGTCATGTCATGATTATGAAGGTGTTATGTCAGTCTTATGCACACCCCTTCAAGTAAAGTGTTACCGAATACTCTAAATCAAAGTGCCATGGTAAGTCAAAATAACTTTACTGAACATTTTCTTGTATTGAAAATGTTAATTTCCTGTCATCTCTTGGAATATCTGAAAGCCAAGTTTGTCCTAATATCTGTCATTATTAGCAGAACACACATTGTTTAGTCAATAATTCAAGAATGTCCTCTTGATTCTAATTTGTTGTGCTTGGTCTAAACAGTTCCTGTAATTGTTTAACTATAGCATTTGTTACAATAAGGACATAATTACAGGGAAGATCATTGATGGCTCCTCATTACCATGCTACGGCCAATGTTCACTGTTTTTCTTTTCTTTTTTTTCATCTATAGCATTTGCAATGAAAAATAGCAACCTGCACATTCAGAAACTATATATACAACATGCCACAGTTGTAATATAAATCTTTAGTTAAAAAATCGATTCCCTTAATAGATAATCTATTATAAATTCTACAAGTTAGTCAAAATTTACCACAATAAATGCAATAAAATTTGATAAATTCTAGTAAAGGTGGTCATGAGTAGTTTAAAAAGCTGCCTTCGATTGATGTGTTCTCCTCTGTCTCCAAGGTCATGTGACCCTAATGTGTTCTCTGTCTCCAAGGTCATGTGACCCTAATGTGTTCTCCTCTGTCTCCAAGGTCATGTGACTGCTGAGGAAGAGGCCCGCAAGGCTCACCAGCTGTGGCTCTCCGTAGAGGCTCTGAACTACACGCTGAAGTCCGCCGGTGCCGAGTCCCCCACCGAGCCTCTAGAGGGCGCTGTGCTCGCCATCAAAGAAACCTGTGCGCAAAACGAGTTCGCCCAGGCGTTAGCCACCGCTATTCCCGAAGAGTCTCTGAGCCGAGGCGTCTACAGCGAAGCTAGCCTCCGCGCGCGCTTCTACGACATCCGCCGGCTTGCGCGCCGCGTGGCACTCATCGACGAGACCCGCAACAGCCTTTACCAGTACTTCCTGTCCTACCTGCAGTCCGTCCTTCTGTTCGAGAGAGTGGAAGAAGCGCCGCCAGCCAAACTAGCGGCCGAAGATCTTGACACGTTCAAGCTGCTCGCCTACGCTACGTACAGCATCGAGCGCGGAGACCTGGAACTAGCCGCTAAGTTCATCAACCAGCTACGCGGCGAGTCGCAGCGTGTGGCGCAGGACTGGCTCAAAGAAGCCCGGCTCACTTTAGAAACCAAGCAGGTGATCAGCCTGCTCTCGGCGTATGCTAATGCCGTGGGCTTGGGCACCACGCAGGCCCCTTAGCCACACCCACATGACCATAGCCACACCCACATGCCTCTTAGCCACACCCACATGTCCCTTAGCCACACCCACTCTGTGGAGATTATGTAAATTACGAGGTCTGTCATTTGCCCGCTGTTAACGGAGCCTTCTGCTCATCTGATTAATTTATTAATAGTTTTGTGTGCTAGCCAGAAATCTGTCCGAATTACGTTTGCAGGAAGTGTTTGCCCTTGAAACAGTTCTCAAGTGGCTCATATACGCGGAGAAACACATCTCAAGGTTTTGTTGATCTTGACAGTCACCGTTTCACGATGCCCGTGTAACGCTTCAGTTTCAAAGTTATATATTTACTGGTTGTTTATTAACCCAGACTGTTGAGAATAATCAGTGCTCTTCTCATTCAGTATTGGAGATCAATAAATCATGTTTGTTGACAAGAATGGCATTTCAGTTATTTGCATGTGTGAGTTTTAAAAACAGTCAGATCTGGTTTAGCTGGGGTTCGTTTTTAATTTAAAGTCCCCCTGTGGTGTAAATCCAGCGTTTAATGTTGTTTATGTGTCTATGTGGTGTTTAAATACGCTTTAAGACACACCATGTGTAAGTTCATAAGTCGACAGCATTGGTGAGTATTTTCTGCTTAAAACTGCAGTGAACCAAAGACAGTCTCAAAAACACGGTGTGAAATCGCTGGTGTTTCTGACGTCACAAACGACCTTGTAACCAATCAGATCAACGTGTGATCGTCAACCAGTGGATCTCTGAGTGAGTGAGTGAGTGGAGGCGGGGCTCATTTGCATATTCAGAGAACCGCGCATACTAAATTAGACTTTTAAGGGATAAAATTGACTACAGGGGGACTTTTCCCGTCACATAGAGTTAGGTCCCTATATATTTGGACACTGGCAAAAAATTTTTTTTTTTGCTGTTTACCAAAACATGCTCAAATTATGGTTTAATAATGAATATGGGCTTAAAGTGCACAGTCTCAGCTATTTTAAGTGTATTTATTCACATCCAAATTGGAGGAAAGGCCCCTGTGACAACAAGCTTGGACCCCCTTGTGGCCCCCCTAAATGTGGAGTGTGGAATAATTTTTCAGTCACTCATTTCGGTCTTTTGTCATGCACTCCCGCCACACATTGTATTTCTCATGCGGAAAAACTATTTATAATATATTTAATATGCCGCAAAATTCTCTGGCCGCACCGCTCTCACTGTGGAACCGGCAGGAATCAAGCGCGTCTCCCTTGGAGTTCTGCAGTCAACCCTGACACTTATCAGCCAATCAAAACAAAATAAAGGTGCTACTCAATAGCCAATCAGAAAATAGCACTATTGTATCTGGGTAAGATTTAACGCAACAACCAATGAAAGCATATCCTGGAATTGTTCACGTGATTCTGCTACAACATCTTCCGAAAGTTTCGTTCACCCACAGATGAAACTAACCACTGGAGCTCGAGCATCACTTTGAGCACAGAGTAAGTCATGATCTCCTGTTTTAATGTTACAAGAAATTCACAACTTGTTGGACACAAACAATGACAACTTGACTGCTGTTAGAGAATGTTTCCCAGATAATTAGCATCAGTTTTTCATCACTGAGTGTTTGTAACTTGGCCAACAGTTTTACAGCCTGTTTAAAACTAAAACGGTACCCACATTTTCAATAGAGCAATTTCTTCCATCTCTGGGTCACAAGAGGTGCGGACTGCAGTGAGCGACGCTCCCATGCCTTGCCACTCCTTTACCTCTCTTCCAGCGCTCAGATGTCAGTGACGCCGCTACGGCCTCGTCACTCTCGTCTTTCGCTGGGCAAGGAGGCGCGGAAGCCAGGACTTCGACGGCCATGGGCCTCGCTCCTCGTTTCCCCTCCTTCCTTCGCCTCGGGACAGCCAGCAGCCGAACGCCCCAGAGAAAGTTGGGCCTTCCCTGCTGCCTGCCCCTCGGTGGAAGCAGGTAGGTGTTGCACCGCACACTCAGACCCCTCTCTCGGCCGCAGCAATGCCTCCGGAGTCCGGTCCCTGCCTTCCACCTCGCTGCCCCTCCGCGGGCACACTGGTGGTCCGGGTCGGCTCGTTGGTACGCACTCTCGAAGCCTGGCTAGCGCTTCTGAGGCCGTCCCGCTGACTCATCCATACCATCCGGCTCGGCTATGCAATTCAGTTTGCCCGCCGGCCCCCCAAGTACAGGGGCATCCGCTTCACCCAAGTGCGGAGTGTCAATGCCCCTGTCTTGAGGAAAGAAATCGTCGCCCTGCTGGCGAAGGACGCGATCGGGCCTGTCCCTCCAGCCAAGATGAGGTCTGGGTTCTACAGCCCTTACTTCATTGTACCCAAGAAAAGCGGTGGGTTACGGCCGATCCTGGACCTGCGAGTTTTGAATCGGTCCCTATACAAGCTCCCGTTCAAAATGCTCACGCAGAAGTGCATCTTCAAGTGCATCCGTCCCCAGGATTGGTTGGCAACGATCGACCTGAAGGACGCGTACTTTCATGTCTCGATTCTTCCTCAACACAGACCGTTTCTTCGGTTTGCGTTCGAGGGTCGGGGGTCGGGCATATCAGTACAAGGTCCTAACCTAACCCATCCGCTTCACCCAAGTGCGGAGTGTCAATGCCCCTGTCTTGAGGAAAGAAATCGTCGCCCTGCTGGCGAAGGACGCGATCGGGCCTGTCCCTCCAGCCAAGATGAGGTCTGGGTTCTACAGCCCTTACTTCATTGTACCCAAGAAAAGCGGTGGGTTACGGCCGATCCTGGACCTGCGAGTTTTGAATCGGTCCCTATACAAGCTCCCGTTCAAAATGCTCACGCAGAAGTGCATCTTCAAGTGCATCCGTCCCCAGGATTGGTTGGCAACGATCGACCTGAAGGACGCGTACTTTCATGTCTCGATTCTTCCTCAACACAGACCGTTTCTTCGGTTTGCGTTCGAGGGTCGGGCATATCAGTACAAGGCCCTGTCGCCCCGCGTCTTCACGAAAGTCGTGGATGCGGCCATTGTATGGGAACACCATGCAAAACGCCGTGCGTGCTGAACTTCGCCCTATGACAGCCAGAGGCAGGTGCCTGAGCTGAAAAGCAAAGTTATCATCCAACTAGCCGGCAGAGGCGAGCTTTATATGTGGAAAAAAAATGCAGAGCGGCTAGAAGGCCCTCAGAGTGACACAAGCACATACATAATCTAGATACGAACTCATGGTTCTACTAGTATCATGCTGACAGTACGTTGGAATGCAACGTCGGTACCTGTAGGTTATAAAACCTGATAAACGTGGACGGTGAGGCCCAGCCTGCCGCCGCACAAATATCCTCGATCGGTATCCCGCTCGACCATGCCCAGGAAGAAGCCATACTCCGAGTGGAGTGAGCTTTGACTCCCCAGGGGCATTGGAGTCCTTTGGCTTCATAAGCCAGCGCTATAGCCTCAACTATCCAGTGAGAGATTCTCTGCTTTGAGACGGCAGAACCTTTCGTACAGCCGCCGAAGCATACAAACAGTTGTTCTGTCTGTCTGAATAGGGCAGAACGCTCCAAATATACTCTGAGAGCCCTGACGGGGCAGAGTAGATTAGCGTCGTGTTCGTCTGCTGGGGACGATAGCGCGGTTAGGGAGATAACCTGTGCTCTGAAGGGAGTGGTGAGCACTTTAGGAACATACCCATGTTTTGGCCTAAGGACAACTCTGCAGTCGTTAGGTCCGAATTCTAGGCTGGCAGCGCTCGTCGAGAGCGCGTGCAGGTCGCCCACTCTCTTGACCGAGGCGAGTGCCAGCAAGAGCGCAGTTTTGAGCGAGAGCTGCTTAAGGTGCACGGTTTGGAGTGGTTCGAACGGGGCCCCTTTAAGAGCGTCTAGGACAGTAGCCAGGTCCCAGATCGGCACTGAGGGGGGGCGTGAAGGGTTCATCCTCCTAGCGCCCCTTAGGAAACGAATAATTAGGTCGTTTCTTCCCAATGGACGTTCCATTACAGGGTCGTGTGACGCTGTGATGGCCGCCACATATACTTTGAGCGTGGAGGGGGTGCGACCCGCCTCCTGAAGCTCTTGTAGAAAAATGAGTACGTTCGTAATCTCGCATGTTTCAGGGTTCAGGCCCTTGGTGTTACACCAATCACTGAACACCTTCCATTTCTGGGCATACAAGCGTCTCGTGGAGGGCGCCCGCACCTCAGCGATGGTTTTTAGTGCTCCGCCCGTGAGGTTCCCGGGAACCCGTTGAGGGGCCATGCATGAAGGGCCCACAGATCGGGGCGGGGGTGAAATATCATCCCGCTGGCCTGACTGAGGAGGTCTGGCCTCAGTGGGATCGGCCGTGGTGCCGGTTGCATCTGCATTAATTCTGGAAACCAAGTTTGGTTCTTCCAGAGTGGGGCTATTAGAAGCACTGCGTCTTTCTCCTCTCTGACCCGACTGATGACCTGTAGTAACATCGCGATCAGGGGAAAAGCATATAAGGGGCGGCTCGGCCAGCTTCGGGCGAGCGCATCCGTGCTTTTCGTGAAGAAGAGAGGGCAGCGCGCGTTCTCCTTGGAAGCGAAGAGGTCGACCTCCGCTTTGCCAAAGATTTTCCATAACCACTGAATCGTCAGAAGGTTGAGAGCCCATTCTCCTGGGAGAATTTTGTCTCTGGATAGCGAGCGCAAGTTGTGCTGGGACCATAAAATGAGTCTCCTGGCCATTGTATGCAAGGAGCTCGACCTGAGTCCACCCTGGCGATTTATGTACGACACCACCGTCATGTTGTCCGTTCGGACCAGGACGTGTTCGTTCTTTAGATGTGGAAGCAGGGCTCTGAGAGCCAAAGTGACCGCTTTCATCTCCAGACAGTTTATGTGTAGGCGCTTTTCCGGGTTTGACCAAAAGCCGGAGACAGGCCTGCCCTCGTAAAGGGCCCCCCATCCTATTTTGGAGGCATCTGTCGTGATCATTTTTCTCCTTGTGTTCACACCCAGACTCACGCCCGACTGGTACCCGTCGGCGGCTTTCCAGCGCGTCAGGGCTTTTACACAGCCGTGGTTTGCTCTGATTAAAAAGTGGCCCGAACGCCACGCGTGAGTAGGGACGCGGCTCTTGAGCCAGCGTTGGAGAGGGCGCATATGCAACAATCCTAGCTGGAGTACGGCCAATGCTGAGGCCATTAGACCGAGCATCCTCTGAAACCGCTTGACGGGGGCGCGCGCGCCCGCTCTGAATGATGTTGCAAGGCGCCGGATGGTGAGCGCGCGCTCCGATGAGAGGCGCGCTGTCATTCGCATCGAGTCTAAAACTATTCCCAGGAAAGAAATCCTCTGGCTGGGGGATAGCATGCTCTTTGCAAAATTGATTCTTAGACCCAGGTGTAACCCTTGTAGCGGTTTCGTAAGTATACCTGACAACTAATTTAATTAGCTACGGATCAAATTGGGCCAATATCAGAACTCTAGGTACGACTACGGAGCCTGAAACAATGGAATGTCAGCAGAAAACAGAGGACACAACCCAGGTGAAGCTCAAAAGATGTATTATACAAATGAATGACAGTTATTTACATTCCCTGCCTATCTAAGCCGGCTTCCTGAGTGCACATTCGCACAATGAACCCAAAATAAAACAATTTCAAACAAAAGAAAGAGTCCGTGAAAGTGTTTGGTGTTTGTGTGTGTTCCTCAAAGTATGTTCGTTTCACTACTCGGGTAGGTTTATGTATGTCCTTATCTGTATGCAAAAGAGGCACAGGATGAAGTTGGTTCCGAAGATGCCACGGCTGGCCACACCAGGCTCTCGGTCCGTTCAATGGTTTCTTTGGTTGGCTCGCCACTGACCGCAGGTCAGGTTCAGATGATTTATTCCTCTCTAAAAAACCAATCTATGCATACAGTACAGAATACATTAGTTACTGTTGCCTCATTTTCACTGAAATCCAATCAACTTATATCCATTCAACTCAAATCAATATATCCAATTGTACAGGATATAAACACTAATCGTTATGTAAATGAAATACACATCACACCATATAAGATAGGTCAGATCTAATAAACAACAATCAATCAATCATGTACTTCCATCTCGCAGCATAAAATAGAATCATGAGATTTCTGAACCTAGATATTTATGTTTTTTAACTTCTTTTAAATCTATTTATGCATCTTAATGACATTTTAACATCACATTTTAATATATTCATTCTTTTTAACAGTTATGAGGAACATAAGTTCCTCATATACAGTGCAAATATGTATATTGGCAATTAAATGAACTAAATCACCCTTATCTTACAGATAACAAACAATAAAATAAATACTCCCTCAATCAAATGACTTCTAAATCAACAAAACAGAGTATAAAACACTCTTAACGTTGTGACTACTATAAAAGATCTGCTTCAATAGTTACTATTTTGGCTGAGCTAACAGCAGAGCTAAAATCAGGACAAATTCACATTGTAAATGCTAGTGAATAGCACGCGGCTAGCGCGATTTGCGATCTTTTATGAGCATCTTAAACAGCACAAAACAATCTGAATCTGCGTCTATATGGTATCAGATAGTAAGAATCGGGATCACAACTCCGATTGGTTTTATAAAAAGTATTTTTCACCATACTGGAGCTAACACGGCCAGCATAACACTCACATCAATATTAACTTTCTTACCGGAGATATCTTTAGGAGCTCGCAAATTACCGTAAAACTTCAAATAGTAGCCCGGGCTTTTATTTTCCCAAACCGTCGAATTGCACCGGCTTGTATTTGAGACAGGCGTCTATATGAGTCAGGCCTTTATAATTTAGTGTTGAGATGTTGGTCATTGAGTGTATGTCTCTAATCTATAAAAATCTCCAAATGCTCCACGTTAAACTACGGTCTTCCAACCTTTTACTGTCGCGTCGTCAATTGATTTTGATTAATATGCGCGAGGGAGAGAGAGCAAGACAGCGCTCGTGTTGTTTGAAGATGTGAGAGTGCGCACGCGCGGCCGGGGCGCGCTCTCTCTCTCTCTCTCTCTCTCTCTCTCTCTCTCTCTCTCTGCTCGTAACGCGCCCTGTCAAGCGCAGCAGTCATTCTATTCTACATCACTCATCGATCAAAAAAAGCTTTGGAGGGACAAAAAATTGCTTTGGCGGCCGCGAAAAAGCGGACGATCTGACGGTTTTAGAGGATTAAATACAACCCGAAACTAAAAAACAGACCCGGCCTCTATTTGAGACCGGCCTTTATTTACCCAAACCTGCAGCCACACCAGGCGTGTAAAAGAGACAGGCGTCTATTTGGGACTCGGCTATTATTTGAAGTTTTACGGTAGTGCGATTTCTCTTTCTCTCTCACAGCTTTCAACCTTATGGATACATAATATTTCAATATTTAGTACAAGATTTATCTTAGAATTTATATCTCTCAGATGATATTTCCATACCAGTCGATGCGTTCAGACAATGTCTTCAACGGAAGAAAGGTGCATTTTTTTCAAAACTCCCTGGAGTGTACGCCCCACCCCCTTGTGGATTAGAGGGTTTGCACTTCAGTAACCGTGTGTGGGTTACACTCTCCCCTCCAAACTTATGCACGTCCCTGTGCATTACAATGTTCAGACAGTTATCACCGGAGGGGATAAAACAGAGGAATGCTTTGACGTATCACTCTCACTTATGATGTCATTCCACACAGTAGTCAGCCCTTGAAAGAGTGACTTCACCACTGTAACTAAGGGAGTTCCCAATTCAGTGTAGTCCAGCCGCCTAGGTGGCTGACGATTCCTCTCAGATCTCCTTATCAGATCATCAGTATTTGCTTGTTCCTCTAGCTCCTTAATCATCTCTTCTCCTTTCTTTTCAGGTACAGGTGTCTCATCACATTCTGGTACGTCGGAGAGGATTGAAAGTTGTTCAGGACAGTCCTCCTCCGAGCCTTCCGCAAGGTCATCATTGTCAGGTAAGTTAATCTCTCTTTCCACAGGTTCACTTCTAGGTAAGTTCAGGTCCAGCGGTACTCGGTTGACTGGAGTGATGTCAGGTAAGATATTCGCATGAGCTGGGATATCATCAGTCACCTTGTTGGGTTTTGTCGTCAAATTCTCTTTAGGATGACTTTGACCATGGTGTATTGGAACATCACGCGAGACAATATATCTGGTTACTTCCGGAACTGGTTCTTTTTGGGACCATGTAACAGGAATGATATCATCTTCATCTGAGGACTGATCAACTTCGCTTGGGTCACTGTGAATGTTCTGGCGTGTCTTGCGGCGCTCGAGTTGTTTGGGTTGTTCTTCTGGTGTTACATGGAGGAACCCACATGGGAGCAAGAGGTCTCGATGCAGCGTGCGCCAGGGGCCTTCTCCGGTCTCTGGTTTTACTGTATAGACAGGGAGGTCTCCAGCTTTCCTCACCACCACATGGACAGTGGATTCCCATTTATCAGCAAGCTTGTGCTTTCCACGAATACGTACGTTCCTGACAAGTACTCTGTCTCCAATGTCCAGAGCAGAAGGAGTCACACGCTTGTCAAACCTTGTTTTGTTCTTTTCAGCTACCTTGGCAGCACTCCTTGTAGCTATTTTGTAGCTCTCCTCGAGGCGGGATTTGAGGTGTTTTACGTACTGGGAGTGTGACTTCTGTTGCCCTTCTTTGACGGGTAAGCCGAATGCAAGGTCGACTGGCAGGCGTGGCTGGCGTCCGAACATTAGCTCATACGGTGTGAACCCAGTCACTTCACTTCTGGTACAATTGTACGCGTGGACCAAAGGCTTCACGAAGTCCTTCCAGTGTGACTTATCCTGGTTTTCCAGAGTGCCAAGCATACCTAACAGAGTGCGGTTAAAACGTTCCACCGGGTTGCCCCTTGGGTGGTACGGCGTTGTTCGAATTTTCTGTATGCCTGCAACTTCACACAGTTGTTTGATTAGCCGCGACTCAAAATCAGGACCTTGGTCGCTGTGCAGTTTCTCTGGAATACCATAATGGACGATGAAGTTGTCCCATAAGCACTTTGCAACCGTTTGAGCCTTTTGGTTTGGTGTTGGAATAGCCACTGCGTATTTTGTGAAGTGATCTGTGATCACAAGGATGTCCTTCGTGTTACTTCTGTCCGGTTCAATGGACAAGAAGTCCATGCAGACCAGTTCAAGCGGTCTTGTTGTCATGTTCACCAAAGGTGCTGCCCTCTCAGGTAATGTTTTCCTGAGCACACACCTGTTACACATCTTGACTTTCTTCTCAATGTCAGAGGCCATCCTCGGCCAGTAGAATCTGGCTCTGACCAAGTCCAGCGTGCGGTCTTTTCCCATATGACCCATGTTGTCATGCAGGCTCGTTAAGACAGTCTCACGAAGTTCTTCAGGTAAAACGAGCTGATACTGTGTGTGGCCTTCTTCTTGGCGTGTTCTATAGAGGATGCCGTTCTGCAGTTCAAGCCTGGTCAACTCTCTCAACAAAAGAGGTAGGTCTGGAAGCACAGCTCTTACTGTGGGCGGGGGTTTCTCACCACACTCAATCTGGGAGATGACATGTTTAATGCACTGATCCACCCTCTGTTTGCCTCTGAGATCGGCTTCTGATAAGTGTGGGACGATAGGAAGCCCTCCAAGCTCATCTTCCTGCGCAAAGCTGTCAGGTACAGCATCTCCAGAGATGGCAAGGCTCTCAACGAGGGAGATACTTCCACCACTGCCCGTTCTATCATTGTCACAATAAACAAGTTGTCTCTCACAGATGGCACGAACAACCCCCTGATCCACCGCCTCAATGTTATCTGGATTTGATAGATGGTATTGCGTGAACTGGCGGATCTTGTCCCACTCTTTTTGAGATGAGGGGTCGTCACGCAGGTCGCCATGGGGACGTCGCGATAGTGCGTCAGCATCTCCATTCTGCTTCCCGGGGCGGTACTGGAGCTTAAAGGAGAAGGTAGAAAGAGCAGCTAACCACCTGTAGCTTGTTGCATCGAGTTTGGCTGAGGTAAGTATGTAGGTGAGAGGGTTGCTGTCAGTGACTACTGTGAACTGATTGCCATAGAGGTAGTCGCTGAACTTCTTGGTTACAGACCATTTTAGCGCTAAAAACTCAAGCTTGTGAGCTGGATAGCGGGACTCGCTACGTGATAACCCTCTACTCGCGTAGGCAATGACACGCAGCTGTCCCTCCTGCTCCTGATATAAGGCCGCTCCGAGGCCGGTGGTACTTGCATCCGTGTGAAGGATGTAAGGAAGTGCAGGATTTGCAAAAGCCAGAACTGGGGACGTTGTCAACTTGCCGATGATCATCTCGAATGCCTGTTGGCAGGCAGGAGTCCAACGGTTCAAGAATGGTTCTTTGGGGTGGTAGTATTGGCCACTCTTTTCCTTGGACTTAAGGTTCTTCCTTAGAGGTGGGTAACCAGATGTTAAGTCGTTCAGGGGTTTCATTATATTTGAATAGCCTTTAATGAACTTCCTATAATACCCACAGAATCCGAGGAAAGCTTTCAACTCTTTTAGATGCTGAGGGACTGGCCAGGTCTTTAGCGCTGCAATCTTTTCCGGGTCGGTCTCCACTCCCTGCTCCGAGACCACATGCCCCAAGTACCGGACTGAGGACTGAAAGAACCTACATTTTTCCGGGGACAGCTTGAGCCCATACTCCTTCAGGCGGTTGAGAACCTTGGTGAGTCTGGCTTCATGGTCTTCTAAAGTTTTTGAGAAGACTATCAAGTCATCCAGGAAAACGACAACTTCTTTCAAGTTCATGTCTCCCATGCACTTTTCCATCAGTCTCTGGAAGGTACTTGGGGCGTTTGTCACTCCCTGAGGCATGCGGTTAAACTCCCAGAAACCAAGTGGGCATACGAAGGCGGTCTTTGGCTTGTCAACCTCGTCAACTTCGATCTGATAGTAGCCAGACTTTGGGTCGAGGACACTGAACCACTTGGAACCGGAGAGTGCTGTGAAGGTGTCATCCATCCTCGGAAGTGCATAAGCGTCTTTCACCGTCTGCAGGTTTAGTTTCCTGTAGGTTTCAGGAGTGGCTTCAGGGCTTATTCTTTTGACAATATCTGCTGCAGGGGAGAGCAAACTTTCAAAGATTTTCCGTGATTTCTGAAGATTAGACAGGGTGGGGTCTTTCCTGAGAAGCTCAACATGTGAACGCCATGTGTCGTAGTCTGTCTCACTATTGGGTCTGGGGAGCTTGCCTGAGAATGAACGAAGCTTGATGGGAAAGTGTGAATGTGTGTTTAACTCATCTCTCCTCACAATGTGCTCCACAATGACCTTTTGAATTTCAGGTGGATTCAGGTCGCTCCCCACAACGGACAGACTTCGCTTCACATTAGCTGGTGGGCATGGCTCAGCACCACTATGAATAAACCTTTCCTGAGAAGAATCTGAGAGAAACTGGGTTTGTGGGGATTCAATTGTGTCAAGAGACGTGTTGAGCTGTCTGGCTCCAAACTCAGTATCACCGCTGCCATCAGTCTCGATTGTCTCACTGATCTCTGACATCATGTCTTTCAGCACCTCTTCGAAGCCTCGTCCACTCAGTTTCGCTAACTTCTTTATTTCATCAAGGTAGGCTTTGGTAACACTGCAGCCAACTTTAGTGGTGTACACACTTGCTAGAGCTTGAATGTAGTATTTTACATCTGGATTGTCCTTAAGTACATGTGTGTAGGGCAGGAGAGGGGCTAAGGCTTCAATAGCAACAGCATCTTGATACTCAACAATCAGGTTTTTATAAAATTCTGAGTTAATCTCAGTAACTGGAACAAGTCTCATGGAGCCATACTTCTTAAGGAAGTCTATGATCTCCTCGTCTTCTGGTGATTCAAGCAAACCACTCACCATTACTGCATTGGGGACTTTGATACCTGAGCTCATTATGAACTCCATCTTTAGTAAGAGTGATCTATTAATAGATAAAGAACATACACACTAAGAAATAGTTTCACGCACTTGTAATGTGGTTCACTGCTAACACATAACCAGACTCCTGGCTGGCTCGCCACTTGTAACCCTTGTAGCGGTTTCGTAAGTATACCTGACAACTAATTTAATTAGCTACGGATCAAATTGGGCTAATATCAGAACTCTAGGTACGACTACGGAGCCTGAAACAATGGAATGTCAGCAGAAAACAGAGGACACAACCCAGGTGAAGCTCAAAAGATGTATTATACAAATGAATGACAGTTATTTACATTCCCTGCCTATCTAAGCCGGCTTCCTGAGTGCACATTCGCACAATGAACCCAAAATAAAACAATTTCAAACAAAAGAAAGAGTCCGTGAAAGTGTTTGGTGTTTGTGTGTGTTCCTCAAAGTATGTTCGTTTCACTACTCGGGTAGGTTTATGTATGTCCTTATCTGTATGCAAAAGAGGCACAGGATGAAGTTGGTTCCGAAGATGCCACGGCTGGCCACACCAGGCTCTCGGTCCGTTCAATGGTTTCTTTGGTTGGCTCGCCACTGACCGCAGGTCAGGTTCAGATGATTTATTCCTCTCTAAAAAACCAATCTATGCATACAGTACAGAATACATTAGTTACTGTTGCCTCATTTTCACTGAAATCCAATCAACTTATATCCATTCAACTCAAATCAATATATCCAATTGTACAGGATATAAACACTAATCGTTATGTAAATGAAATACACATCACACCATATAAGATAGGTCAGATCTAATAAACAACAATCAATCAATCATGTACTTCCATCTCGCAGCATAAAATAGAATCATGAGATTTCTGAACCTAGATATTTATGTTTTTTAACTTCTTTTAAATCTATTTATGCATCTTAATGACATTTTAACATCACATTTTAATATATTCATTCTTTTTAACAGTTATGAGGAACATAAGTTCCTCATATACAGTGCAAATATGTATATTGGCAATTAAATGAACTAAATCACCCTTATCTTACAGATAACAAACAATAAAATAAATACTCCCTCAATCAAATGACTTCTAAATCAACAAAACAGAGTATAAAACACTCTTAACGTTGTGACTACTATAAAAGATCTGCTTCAATAGTTACTATTTTGGCTGAGCTAACAGCAGAGCTAAAATCAGGACAAATTCACATTGTAAATGCTAGTGAATAGCACGCGGCTAGCGCGATTTGCGATCTTTTATGAGCATCTTAAACAGCACAAAACAATCTGAATCTGCGTCTATATGGTATCAGATAGTAAGAATCGGGATCACAACTCCGATTGGTTTTATAAAAAGTATTTTTCACCATACTGGAGCTAACACGGCCAGCATAACACTCACATCAATATTAACTTTCTTACCGGAGATATCTTTAGGAGCTCGCAAATTAGTGCGATTTCTCTTTCTCTCTCACAGCTTTCAACCTTATGGATACATAATATTTCAATATTTAGTACAAGATTTATCTTAGAATTTATATCTCTCAGATGATATTTCCATACCAGTCGATGCGTTCAGACAATGTCTTCAACGGAAGAAAGGTGCATTTTTTTCAAAACTCCCTGGAGTGTACGCCCCACCCCCTTGTGGATTAGAGGGTTTGCACTTCAGTAACCGTGTGTGGGTTACACAGGCATTCTAGATGGCTGATAATCCAAGATCTGTGTGTTGTTAACTGACTCTCTGATTGTGCTAGGACCAGCCAATCGTCGAGATAATTCAGTATTCGCACTCCCCGCTGCCTCAGGGGGGAAAGTGCTGCATCCATACATTTCGTGAATGTACGGGGAGCCAGGGAGAGGCCGAACGGAAGTACCGTGTACTGGTATGACTGTCCTTCGAAAGCGAATCTCAGAAAAGGCCTGTGATGAGGCGCTAT
This sequence comes from Tiaroga cobitis, assembly GCA_030578255.1. Classification (NCBI taxonomy): domain Eukaryota; kingdom Metazoa; phylum Chordata; class Actinopteri; order Cypriniformes; family Leuciscidae; genus Tiaroga; species Tiaroga cobitis. The sequence continues at coordinate 51,010,408 of CM060604.1, read as the reverse complement.
TGGAATGTGAAAGTAAGCGTCTTTCAGATCCACTGAGAGAAACCAATCTCCTGGGCGTACTTGCGCGAGGATATGTTTGGTTGTTAACATTCTGAACGAGCGAGTCATTAGTGCTTTGTTCAGGTGTCTGAGATCCAGGATGGGGAGGAGACCGCCATCCTTTTTCGGGACGAGAAAATAGCGGCTGTAAAAACCTGCTTCGCTCAAAGAGGGGAGAACCGTTTCCACAGCGCCTTTTTCTATTAGTTTGCGCACCTCGGTGCGCAGAACATGTGAAAACTCTTTTCTCACTTTCGTCTCGACCACAGTCGTAAAACGTGGTGGTCTGCGAGCGAACTGGAGCGAGTATCCGTGTTTTATTATATTCAACACCCATTTCGGCATATCTGGAATGTTTTCCCATGCCGCTGCATACACAGATATGGGCTGAATACAGGCTAGGGGCGGGCCGCTGTGACGCAGGGACCCGGCCAGCGAATCACCTTAGCTCGCAGCTCTCAGAGGCGCAGGGCCGCGCTGAGCGTATGGGCGCGTGTGTGACTGTAACAGCGCACGCTGTGTCTGTGACACTCGCAGCCTGAGCTGGGGTAAGATTTGACACTGCAGGGACAGTTTATAAGTGGGGGTGCATAAACAGTGGTAGGCACACGCGTCACCTTTATAATGTTTCCCGCTTTTACTGGGGATGAATTTGTAACTGTGTGAACAGTGCTTGTGTGTAGTGGTGCATACATGGCCGTAGGCACGTGATCTACATTTATGGGGCGTCCAGCTTGAGCTGGGAATGAGTTTGACACTGTTTTGACAGTATTTGGGGATGCACACTTTGTGGGCATGTGAACCCTTATTGACACAGGCAGAAAAAGGCTCTTTTTGTGTTTTCTGTGTGTCGCCGTAAAAACGGCGTTTGTTTGCAGGTAGGCGAGCTCTGTGACTGGCCCGTTGACTGCTGTATAGACATTTCCAGCCGCCTGTGAGGGGACTGGGTAATGTTCGGGATTTTGCAGAGAGAGTGGTCCGGCTTTTGCGAGACACGCACTCTCTCTTTTCATTCCTGTGGCTAGGAAGGCTTTCGAGGCGCTATCTTGGGCCGAGGACCCCGTCGCTCAGGAGGCGGCTTGCGGTTGTGAGAGCGCGAGCGGCGTCGAGAGGCGGTGGGGGCGGTCCTAGCCCGCTGCGGCTGAGGCGGTCTCTGCCTGCTCTGTGATGAGCTGGAGCGCTTGGGCAGAAAATGACGCATAGCTTGTGAAGCATTTTGGGCCTCAGTGAAGCGTTCGGCGAAGGCTTTAACTGCTGGTCCAAACAGGCCGCTGGTGGATATCGGCGCATCGAGAAACGGGGCCTTATCCGCGTCCTTCATCTCAGTTAGAGTCAGCCACAGATGTCGCTCGAGAACAGTCAAATTAGCCATGACACGGCCGATAGACTGGGCGGTGGCCTTTGTGGCTCGCAGGGCTATGTCAGTTGCGCTGCGTAAGTCCTTGAAGGCTTCGGGTTCGGAGCCAGACTCGTCCAGGGAACGGAGAAGTTTGGCTTGGAACACTTGAAGTACCGCCGTCGAGTGAAGCGCTGATGCAGCTTGGCCGGCGGCGGCGTAGGCGCGACCGTCGAGAGCAGAAGTAGTGCGGCAGGGCTTCGAGGGGTGGGAAGCCTTGGCTTTCCATCCGGTGGTGGAGGGCGGGCAGAGATGATTGGCCACGGCCTCCTCGAGGGGCGGCGTTCCCTCGTAGCCTCTTTCCTTCGCGCCGTCCACCGAGGAGAGCGACGAAGAAAAAGAAGGCTTCAAACGTGCAGAGTGGGGGGCTTTCCATGACTTCGTGAGTTCGTCATGAATTTCCGGGAAGAAGGGAGAAGGCCTTTGCCGAGGGGCCTGCTGGGGCCCCTGAAGAAACCATTCGTCCAGCCGGCTTCGGGTTGGTTCCTCGGGAGAAGACCAGTCGAGCCCGAGGTCCTTCACGGCCTTGGAGAGGATGCGAACAATCTCCGCGTCCATAGTGGAGCCCCCACTCGTGCTCGCTAGCGTTGACGGGGCGGGGTCGAAGGAGCCCGGCCAGTCGTCAGATGCAGCGTCGATGGATAAGCTGTCATCTACTTCCCCGTCGTCCTCGGACGCGCCGAAAGTCACAAGGCCCGCCGCTCCGCTGGAGGGGTTTGGGTCCGGCTGGGTGAACTGAACCGGCGGTGGGGAAGTCAAGAGCGGTGGTGAAGCACGCGGAGACTGGCTCGGCGTCACATCACTGAGCTCGGGTTCAGGAAGCCTCTGTGAGCGGCGCTTTTTAATACGCGGCTCAAACAGAGGGCCGCTGGGCTCGCTCACGGCGAAGGCGGCGAGGCGAGCTCGTAGTGTGGAGAGACCCAGGTCGTCACACTCAGGGCATCCGCCCTTGGTCAAGGCGGCTTCTGCATGGTCCCGGCCCAGGCAGCGAGCGCAGATGATGTGACGATCCCCGTCCGAGAGAAGGTCTCTGCACGACGCGCAGGAAGGCATTTGAAACAACACCTCCTTGAAATTTGCTCTTTTACAACGTCGCGGGGCGACCGGTTGAAAAGATACTTGCGTGTCTAGCGCGCCGGATGGCTCAGTAGGATGATGTTCGAAGGCGGCTGAAGGCGCCGGCGTCCTCGTAGCAATCCCGCTGGTGTGCTTTTCTAAGGCGGCGAAGGCTTTCAATAATCCGGAGGGTCCAGCGAAGAAGGTGTTCGCTGAAGGAGATTAAATCTAAAGAACTCTCATGACGGGGCGCCCAATATATAGCCCTTGGCCACGCCCATCTTGGCAGGCTCTGACGCGCGCGGGCGCAAAGCGCGCTCATTGGTCGCGCATTCAGAGTCGCCCCGCCATTGGTTCGAGCAAGTTGCCGCAGCACAGCCAATGACCAAGCTGCCTCGCTCATTACTGTCTGCTGTGCAGCTGCAATGCGTTTTACATAAAGACTTCAATATTCTCGAGAAAAGGAGTTTTCCCATAGCGTAAGCTACTTACGCAATAGGAGAGACCTCTCGAAAGGGAACACAGCGACCACAGGGTTTTCAGTGCATCCCGTCTTCTTAGTGACCATCGGAGCCAGCTGATAAAATAAACATTTGCCGAATCCCGTGGGAAGGACGGCAAACACATCTCTCCGATCGAAATGCCTTGATTGCAGTTCTCTGTTCGTCTTTTAAAATGAACGCGCTGTCGATTTCTTTTACAACAGACGCGATGGCTGAATCTCTACATCTCAGTTCTCCAGCGGCGGCCATCTCTGAGGGAAACCAGTTCAACCCAAGCGCTCTTTGATAACGTGATGATTACGTAACTGCAGATCATCTGTCCATCATCGGATAAAGCCCGCCCTGGCAATTTGATTGGCCCGACTATTTCTGAACCGATCATAATTACTCCTCAATGGATCGAGTCCAGACCGAACTTCCCGACCAAAAAATTTTGTGTGCGGGGTTTGGACTGGCATCCAGGCTAGGTCTGAGACTGTTTCATGATGTGATATAGTGACGAGAATCGCACGTGGTTTGGCAATCAGTTGTCCTTCGTTCTCAGGCGTCCTGCGTTACGGACACTGCAGTTAATTTCTCTGTGCACATCTGCAGTTCTGATGCAGGACTACGCCATGTTCAGCCGGCGATCAGGAACCCTGGGCGTCTTATTCCAGAGTCAGTAGAAAGCTTTCTTTAATGGCCTAAGTTACTGTAACTGTGAGGTTTCACCTGCACACCGTATGAAAGTTACACCACTAGAGGAATGCTCGTATTACCCCTATTCCGTCACTCCCATTGGCATCACATTAAAATAGCAGGACTACGTAACATTTCAATGAAGTCGATTATATATGAAATTCCCTAATTCCAATGAACTGTGTATCTGGACCAATCAGGCACACACAAATTATTCATTATATTTAATGAATAATCCAGCAAACTCACTGTCCCAACAAAGGTCTATGAAACGTCCCCCAAAACTAACATCCCAAATTAAGCGAACACACTGGCAGAACCCGCTGTCCTGTTACACATTAAGACTGATAAGACTTTTTACGAACCGAAAAGGAATTTGCAGAGAATTGTGACTCTCCCTTAATTCTTGCTGAGGAGGAGAAATAAACCCTTTTAATCCTATACATTCTATATATAACCACTTGAGAAATGTATAAACATGCATCTAATTTTCCCATCTCATGATTTTCCTTTTAAGTGGTTTGGCCTATGTATTCATTCTCTCTTTTACACTCTTTTGGATTAATGTTTCAGACTTGCATACTATAGTTAACCAAAATCATATGTGTAGCATGTTTAGTCTCTATAAACTCCAATCTTCGTCCGCCATCTGTTAATATACATTACATTTTGCTAACTTTGTGACGCATTAGTATTATAAGAATCTTTAAGATTATTTATTAAACACCCAATCGAATTACGTTCAAAGGCCGGCTTGAACAAAAGGTCGTAAATATATTCCCTCCAAAGGGAACACTTCTTATTGGCTTCAAGTTGCATCAGGACAGTTTAATTCAAATGGACGAGACATGCAAGTATCAAACTTCGTCTCATTATTTGATACATCAAGTATCCTTATCCCTTTTCAAGAAGGGCATGTTAGAACTAAACTGATGGTTTGCTCAAGGCTGTTGATCTGCTGAACTTCAAACAATGCTATAACTTCTTGCTTTCCTGTATTCTGCTCCAGCTCTCTTTCCCTTGGTATACCGTATGGTTGCATGTACTGTATGTGTGTGTTAGAGTAGTTTAAATGTTTAGTCTAGTTAATAAAGTCTTGTTCATGTCACACATAAAGTTGTCCGTGTCTCATAGTCATAGATTTTGACTGCATGCTCCGGATAGTACTGTACAGTAAGACATTTCCCATACCCCGGAAATGTACATTTCTTAGAATTAATAAACAATTAATACTGAGTGTTCACTGCACAAATAGGTTAATTGATTGTGATATGAATTTTACTACATTAAGTTAACTATAAGAACTGATCCAAATATAACAAGTTATGATTGATTATTATTTCTTTAGAGCTAATTTGCTACAACTGCAATCCTGTGTTTGATCAGAACTAATGGAGATTAGTTTGGACAGAAACACAAGGTAATACATTCAGAGCCAGAATCCAGACTCAAAGCCCCAGTGAGGAAAAGAGCTAAAGATTTAAAACTTTTGATTTTTTTTATTGAGTTGAGTTATCTCAAGTTACAATTTTGCGTGTGCCAAACACGTGAAGTATTTTAAGTATACAGTAAATGAAGAGCTGCACACTTCCGCAGATCCTCCGCTGCTGTGATCCTCCACTCCGCAGCCTCGGGCTTTAATCACTGCTGAAGGTCTGAGTCTCCAGATCAGACAAGATGCTCCTGCAAGAGGACCAGATCACAATCACAGTCTTGAATGTCCTGATTACCCTGAGGCGTCACGGCAGGCGAGACGTACCTGTGCTCCGGCGAGAGCTCGAACTCCTGCTGGATCCTGTGGACGAGTGTGTGTGTGTCGGGCAGACAGAAGCCAGCGGAGATCTTCACCAGCTCCACGGCCTGATCCACATCCCCGCTCTCCTTCACACACGTCAGGAACCGGTTCAGCAGATCCACACTGACACACAAACACAACACACGTTAGCCTGAACCAGAGACTGTATAATATATGTTTGTAGTGTCACCCGTAGTGTTTCTGAAGAGCATTATGAAGCCTAAAGTGGGCGGAGCCGGCCGTCGCCATCTTGGATAACCGAAAATGTGCAGCGAGGCGGATTAGCTGAGGTGACGTGACGCTAACGCTAACAGACAAACGGCTAGTAGTGACATCAGCAGCAATCCACCTGTCACTCAAGTGGCCACGCCCTTAATTATGCAGAACTTTAAGGCTTAATATAATTTAAACGGATGAGTTATAAAAAGAAATTCACCCTCTCACAGTTTTCATGAAGGGCAAAATTATATATATAGACCAAAACCACTTTTTGCACCAGGCGGTAAACATGTTTATTCTGCTGTAAAGTTGGGCATTTTAACATGCGGGTTTATGGGATTGAGTCTCTTCTGCAGCCGGCCTCTAGTGGCCAGAGGAGGAACTGCAGTAAGTCACTCAGTGTGGGATTGAAGAGAGAGACGGGAGAGTGTCCCCTAGTTTGAACACATCAGGACATGAAATAAAACATTTCAGTTTCAGTGCACGGGGCAAACATTGCTACATTAACTTTTAGTCAATATCCATTTTTCCAGTGATTCATATTGGCACATTTTAAAAATCTTGATGCTTGTGAAGCAAAATCACAAATGCCTGGAAAAGTCATTGGAGTGAGCGGGATCTTACCTGGGAACTCTATTGTGGGTTTTGAAGAGTTTCAGTGTCTCCCTGAATGAAGAGAAGTGAAAAATGAACAGATCTGAGTTTTATTCACATTACAGAATCCCATAAATGACGTTACCAGTAGGAGTGTACCGACACACTCACGATTCGACACATATCACGATACTGAACTCACGAGACGATATTATTGCGATACTCCAAGACATGATAAAAGATAAACAAAAAATTAACTTGATTAAAATGCTAAATTTGATATTGCATTGTTTGTGTAAATGAATAGTCTTGGTCTCGATGCTGAAACCCAAAGCACAGGACAATAGAGACTCCAGAATAACAATATTCATGATTCTGAAGATGAAAACACTGAATTATTGTAGATGAATATGCTTGATCTCTGTCACTGACTAGATATATTTATAATAATGTCGGCCACTTTTACTGGTAACATCAGACATCTGGCATTATCAGCACACACACATATTCCCCCAGTGCATTATTATACATTATATACTGTAGTTTAATGTAGAACTGACACTACAACTCTGAAAACTTGAATTTTTTCACTTTGGTAATGATAATTGATAAAATGGTAATTTTCATTTTGAGTGACCCATCCACGATACATATTGTTGCATATTTGTATGGCGATATCTAGTGACAGCCCCAGTTACCAGGCGTCCGGTGTCCTGTGAGCCGCGAGCAGGACAGAGATGACGTCGCTGAGAGAACCGGCCGTCCAGCTCATCTGGACCTTCCCTCGGTCACCGGTGCTGTACATGCTCCTAATGTCCAGCGCACAGTCGGCCAGCGAGTCCTGCACCTGACACACACACACACACACCATTACTGCAGACCCACACTGACATACACACTACATATGCAAACTCATTCATCCATTTCTAAAATAACTAATAAGAAAGAACAGGAGAGATTGGCTTCCAATGGCAATGGATTGGATTTTACCAACGAAAGCAGAAGACAGACTTATATCAACCAATGCAGATCATCCGCCACCAATGCTACCGTTCTCAGTCATAATCATTTAACTAACAAGTATTCATTACTTCAATGAGCTCATTATTTCTGCCTTAAATTATTACATTGTTTAAATGCCTTGCATTATTACATAGTTTTTTGCATAAATTATTGAATTTAATACATATTTAGCTAACTGTGATCTGTATATGTACATTTCTGAAATGCATACCTCTGAATTGTAATGTGTATTTTCTGTAAAGCGTCTTTGAAACTTTGATGCGTATTGTGAAAGCGCTGTTGTGCTCGTATAAATAAATGTGGGTTGAGGTGAGCTGGTGATGCGGCTGTACCTGCGGACTGTGTGTTTCTCTGGCCATCAGTGCCAGCAGATCCTCCACCAGCTTCTGTCTGTTCGCGTGGCCCAGCGTTTTGATATCTGTGCAACAACACATTATTGATACTGATGATGCTTTGAGTCGATGTGATGCCAGAGTAAAACCCGACACTGCTGAATCTAGAGGCACAGACAACAACTCTCCAGAGACCACTGGCCAGATCAAACCAACAGCCATGACTATACGAGCGTTCACACCAATGCACAATACTGTTCGGTTTATCAGAAGCGCTGCAGTTGTGTCGTCTGCCGCTTTAAAGCAGGATGCATTCTGATTGGCTGTCAATCAGCTGGGAGCATAAGACCATTAAAGATATTTTAGATGATTTTAGTCAAAATTGGTGAAAAATCTTAGCTAGAAACACTAGTAATACGATCTAATCACTTTTGACCAATAGGTGGCGCTGTGACTGATGAGTAAGGTGACAATAGCGGTTACTCTGTTTTTATGCGCATTTTGAAGTATCGCATCAGAAACAAGTGATGGAAACACCAAATTAAATAAAAAAAATATTAATTTGCATTAAGTTTTTACGGTCGCTTGAGGTGGTTTTTGAAATGTGCGAAAAAGAGTTAATGTGAATAGAAACGCATTTGCCGAATAAATTCTGACGTAGCAAACATTAAACCCAAGTGACTATTTAAGATTTAATGTGAATGATGATAATGTAAAGTAAAGTATGATTTTTGGTAAAGTAATACAGTGTTTAATATAGATGCTCTTACAGTGGCTAGGCTTTTTAAAAGGATAAAAGTAAATAAATTCTCCCACATTTCTGGAAACATGTCACATGTTCCTGTGGCAAAATTCTGTCTTTCAGTCTTTCAGGCGTTCTCCAACCACTGTCTGTCAACTGTTTTGGTTTATGATGATTTTTGGCCAAACTATTCAGAAGTTAAAAGCAAAAATTGCCATTTTTCATATCTCCTGACCACTAGGTGGCACTGTGCCAAAATTGTGCAGGTATTCGCAAGTCATGGTTGTCATTACACACACCAAGTTTGGTCAGAACACGCTAAAGCGTTGTGGAGATAAAGCCTCACGTTCACTCCGGCGTGCTCTTCATCACATTCGTTCATGTGATATTCTAGAACAGTTAGACGAATAAACTTGAATTACATAACTTTTTGTCACAATGGTCTGAAGTTGATCTGGTTCAATTTTCGTAAAAAAAAAAAAAAAAAAAACGAATTTGTGAAAAGTTGCTTTTCAGAAATTTCTAAATGGCGGAAAATGATGGTTCAAAGGTTATTAGCATAAATGAGTCCAACTTTGGACAGGTGGTGGCGCTAGAGGGATTGAGTTAGAGACTCCAAATTGGATGTGGTTAATGTTCAGACGGTCCTCTATATGTGTGCCAAATCTCACAACGTTCCCACAAGCGGATCTATGGGAGGCCATGGGCTCAAGAGAAGAAGAGTAGGTGACCAGTGCTTGGCCCATTATACATAAGTCATTCAATCACCTTTCCATATTTGCGGGATGAGCTCTAATCTGTTGTCGGTATCCAGCGCTCGCAGTAGATCCGTCATGACGTTAGAACTGGGGTAGTACACCTGAAACCAGATCAATGATGTCACATCCTGTGTGCGTTCACATGAAGCAGTGCATGAGTGTGTGTTACTCACCGAGGGAATCAGATCTCTGTACCACTTCATCACCACGTCAACATGCTCCATCAGGCAGAGCAGGCTGAAGAAGCGCGCGCTGAAACACACACACACACACACACACACACACACAGGTCACACGCCGTTCCACCTTATTCCTGACGAGCTTACTGCGTTCTGAATTATGGGAGGCACTTCCATTCAAAAAGACTGAAACATCATAAGGTTGCCCTACAGTAAAGCGGATCCGTCAGTTTTCCTTCATGATTTATCAAGAGAATATCGTAACACTTGGTATTTTACCGTGACATTTTATAACAAGAATATCTACGGCAAGAGCTCTTTTCAGTCGCTGCTTTCTTTTCATCATGATTATTTTATTTTTTCCCTTTGCACTTCGCTGTAATAGTATAACAAATACAACATATACTGCACATTTGTGCTCTGTTCTCCCGATTTACGACATATCCCATTAATAATACACTAAAATATCCCAAAGTCTCTTTCCCGGTTTGTTTTCACAATTTATTATCTGTCAAAATGACGGAAATCACTTTGAAATATTATCATGCAATGCTGAAGTTAATGAACATTTCTGATTAGAGAACACAGATATGGTCTATATTACCACAGTGATATCGAACCCGTCCGTTGTTGCTGTGCAGAGACTCGTCTGGGGTTATGCGTGTTCTGTTCAAGTACCTTGTTGATGCTTGTACACTTTGAAATGTCCTTCTAATGCTCAATGGTTGAAGGGCGAGTAGAGTAATGTCATCGTTGAACCCAGTTTAAACATGTTTCTATGATTGGGTTCACAGAGCGAGTCTTTCACTGATTGTTTACAGCGTCACACTCGGGATAAGCTGGATTGAGTTTAACGCAGATGAAGACAAAGTTGATAGGGACAGCTCTTCATTAATGAGTTTGCAGGAATATACTCACTAGTAGATGTTCCGTTTTACATCATTTCCCATGAGTCTCCAGTTCTCCCCGACTCCCAGCAGCTCGTGGACCCTGTACGCCTGCTCCATGTCCTTGGTCTCGAGACACTGTAGACAGAGACGCCACACAGGGTCACGCTTCACAATCATGTGGCATATAGCATAAAGCAGCGTCATGTTCAAGCGCACTTACGATTCTCATAGCAGTGATGAAGAACTGTGCTGAAACACAAGCAACACAGGCGTGATTCAGAGACACTGTGGAGGCATTGACACATGCAGACGTGTAATGCTTAGGGTCAGTCCTGATACACACACTTGCGGTGTTGGCCAATTGAAAGCGCATTCGTCTGACAGGAAGTAAGTGTGCAAGACTAATCACATGTGTGATAAATGCCAATAACACTTTAATCTTCTCATAACATCCACTGCAGCCTCAGCTCTATCTCACAGTCTTAAACAGTTCAATAAAGGATTCGGTCTCTAAACCCCGCCTTTCCGAGAGCCTGCTTTGCTCTGATTGGTCAGATGGCCCAGTCTGTTGTGATTGCTCTGCTCTGATTGGTCAGATGGCCCAGTCTGTTGTGATTGGTCTACTCTGCTCTGATTGGTCAGATGGCCCAGTCTGTTGTGATTGCTCTGCTCTGATTGGTCAGATGGCCCAGTCTGTTGTGATTGCTCTGCTCTGATTGGTCAGATGGCCCAGTCTGTTGTGATTGGTCCACTCTGATTGGTCAGATGACCCAGTCTGTTGTGATTGGTCTACTCTGCTTTGATTGGTCAGGTGGCCCAGTCTGTTGTGATTGCTCTGCTCTACTCTGATTGGTCAGATGGCCCAGTCTGTTGTGATTGCTCTGCTCTGATTGGTCAGATGGCCCAGTCTGTTGTGATTGCTCTGCTCTACTCTGATTGGTCAGATGGCCCAGTCTGTTGTGATTGCTCTGCTCTGATTGGTCAGATGGCCCAGTCTGTTGTGATTGCTCTGCTCTGATTGGTCAGATGGCCCAGTCTGTTGTGATTGGTCCACTCTGATTGGTCAGATGACCCAGTCTGTTGTGATTGGTCTACTCTGCTTTGATTGGTCAGATGGCCCAGTCTGTTGTGATTGGTCTACTCTGCTTTGATTGGTCAGGTGGCCCAGTCTGTTGTGATTGCTCTGCTCTACTCTGATTGGTCAGATGGCCCAGTCTGTTGTGATTGCTCTGCTCTGATTGGTCAGATGGCCCAGTCTGTTGTGATTGCTCTGCTCTACTCTGATTGGTCAGATGGCCCAGTCTGTTGTGATTGCTCTGCTCTGATTGGTCAGATGGCCCAGTCTGTTGTGATTGCTCTGCTCTGATTGGTCAGATGGCCCAGTCTGTTGTGATTGGTCCACTCTGATTGGTCAGATGACCCAGTCTGTTGTGATTGGTCTACTCTGCTTTGATTGGTCAGATGGCCCAGTCTGTTGTGATTGCTCTGCTCTGATTGGTCAGATGGCCCAGTCTGTTGTGATTGCTCTGCTCTACTCTGATTGGTCAGATGGCCCAGTCTGTTGTGATTGCTCTGCTCTGATTGGTCAGATGGCCCAGTCTGTTGTGATTGCTCTGCTCTGATTGGTCAGATGGCCCAGTCTGTTGTGATTGGTCCACTCTGATTGGTCAGATGACCCAGTCTGTTGTGATTGGTCTACTCTGCTTTGATTGGTCAGATGGCCCAGTCTGTTGTGATTGGTCTGCTCTGCTCTGATTGGTCAGATGGCCCAGTCTGTTGTGATTGGTCTGCTCTGATTGGTCAGATGGCCCAGTCTGTTGTGATTGGTCTACTCTGATTTGATTGGTCAGATGGCCCAGTCTGTTGTGATGGGTCTACTCTGCTCTGATTGGTCAGATGGCCCAGTCTGTTGTGATGGGTCTACTCTGCTCTGATTGGTCAGATGACCCAGTCTGTTGTGATTGGTCTACTCTGCTTTGATTGGTCAGATGGCCCAGTCTGTTGTGATTGGTCTGCTCTGCTCTGATTGGTCAGATGGCCCAGTCTGTTGTGATTGGTCTGCTCTGATTGGTCAGATGGCCCAGTCTGTTGTGATTGGTCTACTCTGATTTGATTGGTCAGATGGCCCAGTCTGTTGTGATGGGTCTACTCTGCTCTGATTGGTCAGATGGCCCAGTCTGTTGTGATGGGTCTACTCTGCTCTGATTGGTCAGATGACCCAGTCTGTTGTGATGGGTCTACTCTGCTCTGATTGGTCAGATGGCCCAGTCTGTTGTGATGGGTCTACTCTGCTCTGATTGGTCAGATGGCCCAGTCTGTTGTGATTGGTCTACTCTGCTCTGATTGGTCAGATGGCCCAGTCTGTTGTGATGGGTCTACTCTGCTCTGATTGGTCAGATAGCCCAGTCTGTTGTGATTGGTCTACTCTGCTCTGATTGGTCAGATGGCCCAGTCTGTTGTGATTGGTCTACTCTGATTGGTCAGATGGCCCAGTCTGTTGTGATCGGTCTACTCTGCTCTGATTGGTCAGATGGCCCAGTCTGTTGTGATTGGTCTACTCTGATTGGTCAGATGGCCCAGTCTGTTGTGATCGGTCTACTCTGCTCTGATTGGTCAGATAGCCCAGTCTGTTGTGATTGGTCTACTCTGATTGGTCAGATGGCCCAGTCTGTTGTGATCGGTCTACTCTGCTCTGATTGGTCAGATGGCCCAGTCTGTTGTGATTGGTCTACTCTGATTGGTCAGATGGCCCAGTCTGTTGTGATCGGTCTACTCTGCTCTGATTGGTCAGATAGCCCAGTCTGTTGTGATTGGTCTACTCTGATTGGTCAGATGGCCCAGTCTGTTGTGATCGGTCTACTCTGCTCTGATTGGTCAGATGGCCCAGTCTGTTGTGATTGGTCTACTCTGATTGGTCAGATGGCCCAGTCTGTTGTGATTGGTCTACTCTGATTGGTCAGATGGCCCAGTCTGTTGTGATTGGTCTACTCTGCTCTGATTGGTCAGATGGCCCAGTCTGTTGTGATTGGTCTACTCTGCTCTAATTGGTCAGATGGCCCAGTCTGTTGTGATGGGTCTACTCTGCTCTGATTGGTCAGATGGCCCAGTCTGTTGTGATTGGTCTACTCTGCTCTGATTGGTCAGATGGCCCAGTCTGTTGTGATTGGTCTACTCTGCTCTAATTGGTCAGATGGCCCAGTCTGTTGTGATGGGTCTACTCTGCTCTGATTGGTCAGATGGCCCAGTCTGTTGTGATGGGTCTACTGTGCTCTGATTGGTCAGATAGCCCAGTCTGCTATGATTGCGCTGTTGTGCAGAGATTAATAAGTGTATTTTGTAAAACATTTGTAACTTCTTTTTAATCACTTAATGAGAAGCACCACAATTACATGTTATCATCTCTTACTGAACAGACATTCAGAAAAAAATTAAGTGTGACGTACTGCAAATAAAAATGTGTAAATAAAGCTCTGTAAAACCTAAAAACTTGCAGTCTTCACGCCCACTCGAAGTGCAAAGAGCAGAAGTGTGTGTATTAGGACAGGCCCTATTCAGCAAACCCCGCGGTAATAATAAAAGCAGATACCATCTTCCGGGTCCTGAGGGGCGAAGCTCTTCCCCGACACCTCGTACATCACTTCCTGTAGAATGTCTTTTTGGCCCTGAACTGGGGCACCTGCAGAGCAAAGCATGATGGGAAATGCATGATCATGAGTTTGCGTGTACAAGTATGCATAATATACCAGCTCATTTATTTAGACAATTGAGAGAATTGTTATTGTAAGACATCAAATGACCTGTTTTATAAAATATGTTGAGCACGTGACCGTAAGAGGCCAGACTGGGCTCTGCAATCAGAAGAAAAAAATCAGTTACACCAAAATAAATAAGCATACACCACTTCATTTCTGCAGAAGCCGGAATAAATGCGTATCACTCATCGGACCGATCTTGAGAGCCTTCATCTCGCCGATCACAGGAAAGGCCTGCGACTTTCCCAGAGCGCCACAGCGTCTCAAAGCCTTCAGGACGGCGTTAAACGTCAGGAGGTTCGGCTTGACCTTCTGCTCCACCATCTGCTTCAGGAGATCCTGCACACACACACACACACACTGATGCATAAGCTGGCTTTGCTGATGGGCTGGTGCTGTATGACCAAACATAACATTGAAACTTCTTTAAAGACAGTCAGTTCCCTTCAGACACACACATATAAAAACACTTTTGACTGAAGCGTGCAGTGCTCATGTTTATTCAGCGATGCCAAAGCCCGCCACAAAGAGATTCTCCAAAAGGCAGTGACGATATTGTGAACCAATGTATGGGAAATATATAATTCGACAGCTGTCAGTTGTATAACACACACATCTGAGCATCACCAGTGAACTGTCAAAACACACTCTCAAACAGTGTCGCGCTGTTTAAGCCACATACACCGGTATTAAGTTATATTAAAAATGCATATAAAAAATAAAAAAACACCGGTATTCGGTATGATGGGTGTCCTTTTGGCAGCCAGTAAGAAGGCAATCACACACAAAGGGTTAAAACGAGAGGCCAACATTAGATGCCGGGGTAGATGTGACCATAGAGATTTATATGATGGAGATTGATGATGTTTTTCTGGAAAAATTGAGGAAACGGGTTGAGTATGTATCAGAAGGTCAGATTTTGCTGCAATACATAAATAGATGAAGATTAATATATAATGTATATGTTAATAATGTATTTTTGCATGTGTGTGTAATAATAATTCTCGTAAATCATTTGGGATTATAATAATAAGTAATTTGAGGTTATTAAGGATGGAATTTAATTAGGACCTGGATGTACATAGTTACCTACATTTTCTTTTACCCTCATTAATTTTGTTTTATTTAACTTTCTTTTTTTTCTTTCTTTGTAAAAAAAAAAAAGGGGGGGGGGGATTATACTTTGAAACAATTTAACAAATCTGGAGTACAATTTATATTTGAAAACACAGGTAATTGTACATATTTGTATTTGTAAAGACACTTTGTGATTGCACTATAGCACTATATGTAAACGGAAATATACCATGTTATTGTACTCGTATGAATGCTCAACAAACATAAAATAACAACAGCAAATAGAAAGTGGCTTTGCAACAAAATCACAAGTCACGTACCACCATCAGCTCCCATTTCTCATTGTACTTCTCTTGTGCGTCTGGGGCGGCTGCGATCAGGGCATTGAAGATGTGCACATCGGCTACAGGAACAAAAAGGCAATCTTCTTTAAAGAACTAAATCCAGTTATTGAAATATAGTTATTATCTAAAGCATAGAGCAGCCCTCACCCGTCAGCCGGTTGTTCAGCAGGTCCGTGTACGTGCTGAACGCCTTCGAGTAAGCGCCATACTGTCAAATCAAGCACACACACAGTCTTCAGCCGTCAAACTAGTGGAGAAGCTAGCGATGCACCGATTCCGGCCGATAACCGATAATTCTTCATATTTGAAAGCCGATAACCGATATATTGGCCGATAAATCTGAATCCACATTTTTATATAATTTTTGAGAGCCTGATTACAAAAACAAAAGTCTCACCTTTAAACTCATGTCCCAAACACACAATTATAGTGTTCTCATTATAATCATATGTAGCCGATATGACACATGAACCATATTTTCCTTTTTTGAAGTGATTCCAATCATATCTCAAGCAACTCAAACCCATCATGTTGATCAGTGCGCATCTGAAGAGTCTCAGCTGAAGGACCTAATACATTATTCATAAGCTTTAATATATATATATATATATTAGGGCTGTCAAACGATTAAAATATTTAATCGCGATTAATCGCATTAATGTCATAGTTAACTCACGATTAATCGCAATTATTTTTTATCTATTCTAAATGTCTCTTGATTTTCTTTTTGTCCCATTATTTTTTCTCATTTTAATGCTCTCAACATGGAAAAGTGGATCGGCTTGCTTTGTGCAAATGTTTTTTATTGAAAACAACATTGACATATACTGTGTTCAATTTCACACTAACATTCTCACTTGGAGCAAATAATCTCTCAATGTAACACTGTCCATTAATAAAAGGGTGAAAGAAATACTGACGAGGTCCTGATATTGACGAGGGGGCGGAGAATTCGCATCAGCTGTGTGTGTAGAGCTAGATCCCCTTGCGCTCTGGTCGACGAAGCAACAAAACGTCCTCGCGCTGCGCAAGCCATTGAAATGAATGGGTTTCCTAGCGCAGCGCCGCGTCCTGTTGTAACAGCATGTGAAAAAAAACTACAAAGTTTGCTAGGCCAAAAAGACCGTTAATCGCGCGATAAAAAAATTGACGCCGTTAAAATGGGTTTGCGTTAACGCCGTTAATAACGCGTTTAACTGACAGCCCTAATATATATATATATCTTATCGGGCCGATAACATGGAAATGAACATATATCGGCCGATAGCGATATGGTGGCCGATATATCGAGCATCCCTGAGAGAAGAGCATGAGCAGAAGCTCCCGCACACGTTACCTTCACCATGCCCCGGATCAGAGCGCTGTATGAGCGCGTGTTCGGCTCGGACAGCAGTGCAAAGATTCGCTCAGCATTATTATTCTCTCTGTGGGGAAACAGAGGAAACAACCTCTTATGACACGACACTGCATCATCTCCACTATTGTTCAATACCTAGGATTACTTAGTTCACATTTGATTTTGCAATCGCATTTATTTGTGAAAAAAAAGGTAAAAAAATTATATTGTGAAATATTTGTATACTTTAATTTTCGGCGTTATTACTCAAGTCTTCAGTGTCACATGATCTTTTGTAACATTATAAATGTCTTTACTGTCACTTTTGATCAATTTGGTGCATCCTTGCTGAATAAAAGTATGAATTAAATTTTTATTAAAATATTATACTAATATAGTACTAAAGGCACTCATTACTAAAGATTTTAAGAACCATGTAAAAACTCCATAGTAACCATCTGTGACAACTACCAACCACCTAGTAACACCATAGCAACCATCAAATATACCATAGCAACTGCCCTGAACACCCTAGCAACCGCCTACAAACGTCCTAGCAACCACCCAAAATACCTTAGCGACCACCCAAAACACCTTAGCAACTGCATAGTAACCACCCAGAACACACTAGCAACCACCCACAATACAATAACAACTGCCTAGCAATCACCCAGAATACCATATCAACAACCCAGAACACCCTAGCAACCACCCAGAATACCCTAGCAACCACCCAGAATACCCTAGCAACTGCCTAGCAACACCATATCAACCACCCAGAACACCCTAGCAACCATATAGAGTACCCTAGTAACCATACAAACACATGAATAAGCTATATCTCTGCACCAGAACATCATACAGACATGGTTGTTGGCTCGTATGCAATCCTGTACAACACCCTAGCAACCGAGTCGTGAGTTTTGCCACTGCAAGCACCACTCACATTTTCTTCTGGAAATGTACATTAAATGTTTTTAGGTTGAAAAACTACATAGTGTTGCCTTAAAATATTATTTACCCAATCTTTTTGATGATAGTGCATCACGGTTTCCACAAAATAAGAAGCAGCACAACGGTTTCAACACTGATAATGATCATAAATGTTTCTTGATCATCAGATCCTCATATTAGAGTGATTTCTGAAGGATCATGTGACACTGAAGACTGGAGTAATGATGCTGAAAAAACAGCTTTGATCACAGGAATAAAATACACTTTACTGTATATTCACATAGAAAACAGATGATTTACATTGAAAATGCAGTAAAAAACATTAATATTGTGAAATATTATTACAATCAAATAAATGCAGATTTGTTGAGCAGAAGAGACTTCTTTAAAAAAAAATATTAAACAATCTTAACTCCAACCTTTAGACCAGTAGTGTATACAACAGGTTTGATCAGAAAAACAGTCACTCACTTCCAGGGGAACTTCAGTAAGTCTGAGGCTTTTGCTCCTCTTGCTTTTCTAGCCTGCGACTCATCCTGGACGTCCTCCTGCGGGTTCCACGGGTAAGACGAGTCCATGGACATACGGTGGAGAAAATCACCATTACACAAGGTCTCAGAAGGCTCGTTGGTTTTATAAAACTCAGCACTATCATCGGTTCAATAGTCACATTTATTTTTTATTAATTATTTTATCCAAACTGATTTTAGAGCTGAAACTGTGTAAAAGAGGATCTTTTTTTAAAGAGTCTTGATTTTGGGCTCTACTAGAGCAGGTTTTCCAGATTATTCTCCTCATATTCTCCATTGTTGCGGCTCCTCTCTTCCAAGTCTGTCAGTAACGCTCTGTTGACTTCCTGTCTCTATGAAGCCCCTCCTTCTGAAAGCACACTGTGCTCTGATTGGTCGGCTGGAGCAGTGTGTTGTGATTGGTCGAGCTCTTTGAGTGTTTGGGAAACACTACTAACTAACTCAACCAGGCCCCGCCCCTTTATTCTCGACCGGAAACTTTTTTTTCTTATTAAAAAAATTTTCATCAGAGGGGTCTGAGACCCTAAGACTTTTGTCGCACTTGAACTACTAATACACACAAAAAAAGTTTAATTGATTCGAGGAGTTGTGGTTGAATTTAAAAAAAAGTAACTCATCCTTCCCTCGTGGCTCAATTTGACCCCCTTAGGAATGACTGGAAAGCGAGGAATGCTTCAGTACACATAGAAAAACCTAAAAATGCTCAAAATTCAAACTAAAAATACTAAACCATGAACTGGCTTTAGGACCCAGCGGAACAGCTCATCTGCTGCATATAGAGATATAAGGCCATCTAGAGTCATGAAATATCATCTTATATTATTTATTTTCCACAAGAGGTCGGCAAAGACTCCCGATGTAGGATATTTAGAGCTGGGTTATTTAAGATATTTAAGGGTTATGCATGAAATTGTGAGTTATTTTGAATTTGAAATTGAAAGAATGCGAGGATTGTGCTTAAATTACTACTTATTATAACTTGATAAAATCTACTAATTTAAAGTTAAATAAAATTAATTAATTAATCTCCCAAAAAATTGCATTAAAATAAAATAAAAATGTGTGTGTGTATATATATATATATATATATATATATATATATATATATATATATATATATAGCAACAGAGCATCTCAAACAGTGTTGTATGGTGTGAGGGTCCTTACCGTCTCTTCAGTCCTCTGTTCTGGGACGTTCTCTTGTGCGGGATCACGGTCTCCATAGAAGCAGATCAGCTCTAACAGCTCATTCGTCACGTCCAAAGACACTGGTGTACCTGCACAGAACACACTCGTCATCAGTCAGAAACAGACTCAGACACAGACTACTACTCAGACTCAGACACAGACACAGACACAGACTCAGACACAGACTCAGACACAGACACAGACACAGACACAGACTCAGACTCAGACACAGACTCAGACACAGACTCAGACACAGACTCAGACACAGACACAGACACAGACTCAGACACAGACTCAGACTCAGACACAGACTCAGACTCAGACACAGACACAGACTACTACTCAGACTCAGACACAGACACAGACTCAGACACAGACTCAGACACAGACACAGACACAGACACAGACTCAGACACAGACTCAGACACAGACACAGACACAGACTCAGACACAGACACAGACACAGACACAGACACAGACACAGACTCAGACACAGACACAGACACAGACACAGACTCAGACACAGACACAGACTCAGACTCAGACACAGACACAGACTACTACTCAGACACAGACACAGACTCAGACACAGACTCAGACACAGACTCAGACACAGACACAGACTCAGACACAGACACAGACACAGACTCAGACTCAGACTCAGACACAGACTCAGACACAGACTCAGACACAGACTCAGACACAGACTCAGACACAGACTCAGACACAGACTCAGACACAGACTCAGACACAGACACAGACACAGACACAGACACAGACTCAGACTCAGACTCAGACTCAGACACAGACTCAGACTACTACTCAGACACAGACACAGACTCAGACACAGACTCAGACACAGACTCAGACACAGACTCAGACACAGACTCAGACACAGACTCAGACACAGACTCAGACACAGACTCAGACACAGACTCAGACACAGACTCAGACACAGACTCAGACACAGACACAGACTCAGACACAGACTCAGACACAGACTCAGACACAGACACAGACACAGACTACTACTCAGACACAGACACAGACACAGACTCAGACACAGACTCAGACACACACACTCACCGGCCTGCAGCAGCTGGTCATACAGATCCACAGCAGCTTTGACCTTCCTCAGCTGAACTCTCTCTGCGAGCGCAGCTTCAGACGCCTCCTCTATCTGAGCCTCCAGAGTCTCCGGCATCAGACACTTCCAACAGAACACAGCAGATGCTTCACAATGTTCACACACACGCATGAGCAAAGCAAACCATCGGACACAAGCACTGGACACTCACGGGAATATGAGGGTGTGCGTAGTCTTTCTGGAAGTAATTTGGGTATTTGTTGATGAAATATTTGGCAGCATTTCTGCCTGACTCCTGGGACAAGGAGTATAATTTCTGTGTGGGAGAAATAAAGAGGTCAGTGTGTGTTCTCATGTAATGTGCATCTATGTTCACAACTTGCAGAATATACATGAACTCTTTCCCTGCCAGCGTTAAAAAATAAAATAAAAAACTTGCCAGCCACCAACAGCGTTTTTGAAAAATCGGGCACAGAATATTTTGTTGTATGGATATCTGAACATGCAATATGTGAAAAGAATAAAAATAAAAAAAACATTTTTATTCTAGCTTCAAGCATTCTTTTTTTATCAACACTTGAACGTGGGTAAGTTTCATAAATAGCAACATTTTGGGCAAAAAGCTGAGAAAATTATGTTTTTCTCAAAGTCTTCGTCCGGATGGGATTCAGATCGATGATCAAAACACAGACGGAGTAGATCGAGTTCATCAACACCTCAAAGCTTCCGTTGGTTACTCTTCATGGGTTCAACATTTCATTCAGTAACGTTAGCCAGTTTGGATTTATATGCCGATTGTGAACTTCTCTAATGGTTTGATTAGCCAGTTCAATCTTTATGAGCTACTCACAAAGTCAAATGCTGTTTTTGGAGCGAGATATGGATCATCCTGGAATCTGTAATCTGATGCTGTAGGATCCTAGACCACACACACACACACAGTAACTTTGTTTACATGATATTAGATGACAAATAGCTTTATAACATGGATGTTGGAGTTGTCTGATTAACATACCTTGTTCACGGTGGATGCCAGTGCCTGTAAGACAGCCTCTTTACTCCTGATAATAATAATAATAAACTTTATTTCTATCGTGCCTTTAAAGGAGCTTCTCAAAGCGCAAAGGAAAAAATACAAGGAAAAAACAAAATAATTCAACAATAGTAAATTGGTGTATTAAAAAAGAATATAGATCTGTGTGTCAACGTCATAAAAGTGATACTTAATACCTAGAGTTCATAAAAGTTGGCCAAGCAGGAATAAATAAAGACTAAAAAGTAAAGGTCCTAAAACTGAGCCAATATCAAACCTGTATTGTGTGTCCGGTCAAATAAGTAAATTAAATAATTAATCAAATTAATTGACTGTGTCGTGTGAATTAATGAGTTATAACAAAAAACACAAGTGATCTTTCATGTGTTGATAAGAACAGTACATACCACGTTTTCTTCTTTGGAATGACTATTTCTTCTAAAAAATATAATAAAAAGATGTATTTCTGATTAGAACGCAGCTTAATTTAACAAAGCACATTAATTCTCCTATTAAAAGACAGAAATGAGTTGTCAAACCTAGTGAAGAAACGGCAGGTTGTTGGTCTGCAGCAGAATTCAGAGCAAAACTCCTGTAATCAAACCCCATAATGAGCTATTTCATTCTAATAAAACATTTAATATTCTGGTAAAACTTGAAAAGTTATTAATCATATGCCGACGTGAGCTGACACACACACACAGCCCCTTGAAATGACCTAGAGACAACCAGTCATTTCTTTAAATGCATGGGAATTACAAAAATGTTATTTAATAAGAAGGCGCAAGTAAGCCTGTTCTTGTGCATTCATCTTACCTATTAGGCCATGAATTCTGCAGATGGATGCGCAATATTCTGCTACTCTTACAAGCATGATGCCTGAGCGCTGGCGAACAGGAGGACGCCATGACACCGAGTGCTCTGATCGAAAACCATCCGCTTTCACGCTTCCTTCAAAACAGCAGGAAGCGCTGAACAAATCTCGGGCTGTCATTGGTCCATCCAAGTCAGCGCTGAGTAAAGTAACAGGTATCATGTGATCTGACCGTTTAATTTCTACTTCTAATTTACGTCTTTATAATGACAGTTAGAAAGTTTAATAACCATTTAATTAAAATAACAGCGAATAGTTATTAATAAAAATATTCGGAAAGTTTCAAACTAATTTCCATTCTACCATTCATTCGTTTTCTAATGCCGGGATATACCATCTGACCAAACAATAATAATAATAAAAACTATTCGTCATACATCCCCGAATAATATTAATATGCATGTGTTTTACTAGTAAATAATTAATATTTACCACTGTTCCTTAGGTCAACGTCTCTGCTTCTGTCGCTTTTGTTCATGTTTCAGTCTAATTTACCCCTCCCTCCGTGTTATTTGGTCTCGTCCAAGCGTCCAGCACGCGGCGCTCCCACATGTTACAGCTCTGCATGACGCACATGGAGAAAACAGCGAGATTTATATTCTAATGTACATAGTTTATTAAGAAAATGCAGTTTTCAAAAGAAACACCATGGAGGCGATTGGAGGGCATATCGTTTGGCTTGTACGACGCTGATGAATTAAGGTAATGATGATAATACACTTGTACAACTAACTTCCACAGCTAGCCGGGGAGATCAGTTGCATGTCACTGTAACCTAAAGACTCCAACAGTTATTAACAAAACACAGTTCATTTAACTACACATGTTGAGCTTTGTGACAACATGCCCCAATGCTGTCACGCTAAATGCTGTTTTAAAACATTAAGTTACGTTTGAGCATATAAGCACAATCAAGCTCAATAATTCCTGAAAGTAGTCCACTACTTCATAACTCAATAACTTTACACAGTGTTTTAACTGAACTGGTGACACTTTTCAAATAAGGGTTTGTTGATATATTAGTTAACATGAACTAAGAATATACTTGTACTACAGTAGTCAACATTTGAAGTGGATCAAAAAAGGCCATCAAAGTTGTCCTAAGACAAGAACGGGTATTGTTCAAAATCTCATGTATAACTTTGATGAAAGGTTTTTGATCCATTTCAAATGTTGACTACTGTACATATATTATATACTATACGTCTACAGCATGTAATAATCTACACTGAACAAAATTGTAAACGCAACACATTTGTTTTTGCCCCCATTTTTCATGAGCTGAACTCAAAGATCTAATACTTTTGCCATGTACACAAAAGGCCTATTTCTCTCAAATATTGTTCACAAATCTGTCTAAATCTGTGTTAGTGAGCACTTCTCTTTTGCACACAAAAGGCCACATTTTAGAGTAACCTTTTATTGTGGCCAGCCTAAGGCACACCTGTGCGATAATCCTGCTGTCTAATCAGCATCTTGATATGCCACACCTGTGAGGGGGATGGATTATCTCGGCAAAGGAGAAGTGCTCACTAACACAGATTTAGACAGATTGGTGAACAATATTTGAGAGAAATAGGCCTTTTGTGTACATAGAAAAAGTATTAGATCTTTGAGTTCAGATCATGAAAAATGGGGGCAAAAACAAAAGTGCTGCGTTTATGATTTTGTTCAGTGTAGTTAAATGTTAGTTAATTTGTACATGTACTCGTTGTCATCCTGTGAAGCTGCTTTGAAACCATCTGAGTTGTATAAAGCTCTATAGAGATTAGGGCTGTCAGGGCTTCGATTGTTGAGACGTAAGTGTTCATTGAATCGATTGTAAAATAAATTTTCCATGTTTAAAGACGTTTCCATTTTCAACACCAAATACAGGCAAATCCACGGACACCTAACAGGCGTTAGGACGAGCGTAAAGAGGGCGCTTGAGGCGCACAAGTCAGCAATATTCCTGATGATTTATTGGCGTGAAGTTTCAGCACAATGACAAACAGGAGCGCAACATTCAGTGATTGAGATTAACTCCCTCGACCCGCCAGATGCGGGTACAAATGAGCTTTGTTGGGAAACGCTGTCAAATCACGAGCCAATCTGCCGTGTTTCTGTGTTTACTCACTTTGCTGGGGAAGTTCGTGTAAGACAAATCTGCGCGGATTTAGCGCAAATACGCAACTCGTGATCCTCATGATATATTAAATACTGCGTATTGCAGAATCTGCTCATTTCTGGCGTACTTGAACACACACACACACACACACGTCACAACGCAACAAATAACGGCGCGCTTGTTCACTTGCATTGAAGTAATAGCGAATATTAAAAAGCATTTGGTGAACAGAAAAGACATTGTTATTTTCCAGCATCCCACATGTTCTGTGTCCTGTATTGATCTGTCCACCTGAAACACATTTATGGTAAAAAACAAAAAAAGGCCGTTAAATCGATTCCCTATTTTTGTTTTCGATACTTGTGTTGGTTTGTCCGATCGATTGTGCAATCGATTTTAGAACGTAAAGCGACAGCCCTACTTGACCTTCTGTCATCCTCTGGTCTCTCTCTCGCGCTCTCTCTCTCTCCCTCTCTCTCTCTCTCTCTCTCTCTCTCTGTCTCTCCCCCTCTCGCTCTCTCTCCCTCTCTCTCTCTCTCTCTCTCTCTCTCCCTCTCCCGCTCTCTCTCTCAGGAGGCTGAGTGTGAAGACGGTCACGAACCCGGAGCTGCTGGACGGTGTGGGCAGTGCGGCCCCGAACGGGCTGTATGATCTGGCTCTGGGCCCCGCCGACAGCAAGGAGATCTGCTCCACCTGCATGCAGGACTACGAGAGCTGTCCGGGACACCTGGGCATCGTGGAGCTGCCCCTGCCCGTCTACAACCCGCTCTTCTTCACCGTAAGCTCTCCTCTCACGGGTTAACTGTGCATCTGGAGCTGAAGACAGTTCTTCATTAATCTCTCGCCCTCATGTCGTTCCAAACCCTTGAATGAAGATCTAATGAAATCTGAGAGATTTCTGTCCCTCCATTGACAGTCTAAGCAACTACCACTTTTTCAAGGCTCAGAAAGGTAGTAAAGACGTCATTAGAGTAGGTGTGTAACGACACACTCATGTCACGATTCGACACATATTACGATACTGAACTCACGATACGATATTATTGCGATACTCCAAGACACATGATAAACGATTAACAGAAAATGAACTGTTGATTAAAATGCTAAATTTGATATTGCATTGTGTGTGTGAATGAATAGTCTTGGTCTCGATGCTGAAACCCAAAGCACAGGACAATAGAGACTCCAGAATAACAATATTCATGATTCTGAAGATGAAAACACTGAATTATTGTAGATGAATATGCTTGATCTCTGTCACTGACTAGATATATTTATAATAATGTCGGCCACTTTTACTGGTAACATCAGACATCTGGCATTATCAGCACACACACATATTCCCCCAGTGCATTATTATACATTATATTCAACATTATATACAGTAGTTTAATGTAGAACTGACACTACAACTGAACTATACACATTACATATTGTCACTATCCACGTATTGCGATATATTGTGACACCCTTACATTAAAGTTTTTTTATGCGACTCCAGTGCTTTAATCTCAATTTTTGTTTGCACAAAAAACCATTCATCAGTTTATTTACAAAAAATATTAATCTCCAACACATGTTCATGAGAGCTGAGGTTGTCGTTGGGGAAACGCAGGGAAAATAGAGACTCGATCACTGTATGATGAACAGATTTTATTAATAACGTTTCTATGTGAATAAAAGCCTAAATTAATTCTGTTCATCATATAAAGTGATCGAGTCTCTTCAGAAGTCTGATTAAGCTGCTCGATTCATAATAATATGGATTTATTTTACAAACGTTTTATGAATATTTTGGGTGAACAGACTGTCTTTGGAGGGACAGAAATCTCTGAGATTTGATTAAAAGATCTTCATTTGTGTTTAAAAGATTAGTCGAAGTCTGATCAGTTTGGAACGACTCGATGGAGAGTAAATAATGACAGAAGTAACACTTTTGGGTGAACTGTCCCTTTAAAAACAAAACAATTGAATTGTAATGAGATCATGATCTTGTCTGATGTAAAAGTGTTGGGTAAAACTGGTTAACTATATTCTACTGTCTGTACGTAAATGTGCAGCTACACTGCCGTTCAGAAGTGTTGGATCTGTAAGATTGTTAATGTTTTTAAAAGAAGGCTCTTCTGCTCACAGTAAAACAGTGAAATATTACTCCAGTGTAAATCATCTGTTTTCTATGTGAATATACAGTAAAGTGTAATTTATTCCTGTGATCAAAGCTGAATGTTCAGCATCATTACTCCAGTCTTCAGTGTCACATGATCCTTCAGAAATCACTCTAATATGAGGATCTGATGCTCAACAAACATTTATGATTATTATCAGTGTTGAACACAGGATTTTTCAGGATTCTTTGGTGAATAGAAAGTTCAAAAGAACAGCATTTATCTGAAATATAAGCTTTTGTAACATTAAACTCTACCGTTAACAAGTTTGGGGTCAGTGAGATTTTTTACGGGAAAAGAAATAAAAGAAATCTATACTTTTATTCAGCAAGGACGCATTAAATTGATCAAAAGTGACGGTAAAGACATTTATAATGTTACAAAAGCTTTATTTCAGATAAATGCTGATCTCTTGAACTTCCTATTCATCAAAGAATCCTGAAATAAAAATGTAAATAACTGTTTCCAACACTGATAATAATCATAAATGTGTCTTGAGCATCAGATCCTCATATTAGAGTGATTTCTGAAGGATCATGTGACACTGAAGACTGGAGTAATGATGCTGAACATTCAGCTTTGATCACAGGAATAAATTACACTTTACTGTATATTCACATAGAAAACAGATGATTTTAAATTGGCTTAATACTTTACAATATTACTTTTTTTTTGCATTTTTAATCAAATAAGTGCAGCCTTGGTGAGCAGAAGAGCCTTCTTTTAAAAAATGTAACTTATTCCAGCCCTAGCCTCTCAGTCTGCTCCATTGAGAGTGAGTTGACATTAGTTGCTTGTAGTCAGCAGAATGAGTGTGTCGTGTTTTTGTCGTATGGTCGCCCCGTCCTGACCTCCGTCTCTTCGCAGAACTTGTACATGCTGATCCGGGGTTCGTGCCTCCAGTGCCACCTCATCCTGTGCCCGCGCGCGGCGCTGCATCTGCTGCTGGGCCAGCTCAAGCTGCTGGACGTGGGCGCGCTGAACGAGGTGTTCGAGCTCGAGCAAGTGCTCAACAAGGTCAGAACCGCATTATGACTAGGGTTGGGCATCGAAAATCGATTCCTTCACTGGAATCGAATACTTGAGGTCAGGAATCAGATACTTGTTATAAAATTCAAATGTCGATTCCTCTTATGGATTGCTCTGTGAGCTCTATGTCTTTAAAACAGTGAAGCGCGAGACTCTTCGCTGTTCTCTGAGCTTCAGGCGTGTGTTTCAGTGTACTGGACCCGTGCGGCTCTTAAAGAGACAGCGCTCATATTCCTGCGCTCTCTATAATAACCCTGATCACACAACACGAGACAGAGAGAAAACTCACTGAATAACTTTATAACTATATTTCTAATGTATATTTTATTAATAAACTGCAGTGTTATTTGACATTTGATCACAGTTTGTGAACCTGAACACCTGAGAATCTTAAAACACTGTTTATTTCAATCGTATCAATGTTCAGTTGTGTCTATTTGTCACGATTGCTAATTTTTTATTTGTTCTTTTTTAGTTACTGAATGTTTACTTGTCTTTAATAATGCTTGAAGTTTATATTAGTTAGTCTAGTTGTTCTTCTATGGTGTTTATAAACCACAGGCAAACGCTCCTAGTGTAAGTGTTCTTCAGCTGTTGGGTTAGGGTTAGGGTTAGATGATATTCAGATACGATTACATGTTTTGCAATTAGACTAAATGTGAATGGTTTGTCGTTTTTCTAAGGTTGTTGTTTTTTTTTACCTTATTGGAATGGAAATTAGGAATCGATAAGCATAATTGAAACGTTACCCAGCCCTGTTTAAACGAGCCCTAAGTGCTCATATGTTGTGCTCTTGTCTCGCTCTAAGTTGCTGGAGGTCAGCGCTCAGCCGACCTCAATAGAGATCCAGGAAACCCTGGACGCGTTCATCAATCCCATCCTCAAAGCCAGGCCGGACAAGCATCACACTGCTCCTGTGAGGCCCAAACTCATCTCATCTCATCTCTCGTATTGCCTCTGTGCAGTTTATATGTGCATCTTATACGTTTGCTTTGACTTCAGATCAAGCATGTGTGTGAGAAGAAGGTAAGCCTCATCCACAATTTCTGGAAGATACACACGGCCACTAGGAAATGTCCGAATTGCAAGTGAGAAGCTCAACTATTTCCTATCTTCTCTTATTTCTAAGTGAAACATACTCTACGTTTTGTGTGGAGCTGCTGTGAGAAAGTGTGTGTGTGTGTGTGTTTCAGTATCAGAGTGTCCGTGCGCAAAGAACACAACAGCAAACTCATCATCTCCTCCATCTCGCTACAGGCCGGTGAGTTCAGATCGTATACTCAACAGTGTTTCCCCTACCATTGTTTTGGGGGGGCGGCCCGCCCCCCCAAAACGACCCCCCGCCCCCCTAAAATGCTGACGAAATCCAGTCATAAAAACGGAATTTACTGTATAACGCAGAATTTCACATAATTTGTACTTTTTTTTTTTGAGGAATAATCAGACATGAAAATCACTCACCTTTCGGCGAAATTCGCCGTTTTGAAACCAAAATAGGTGACCTACGTGAATCGTGTAGATTCGATGAGAAAATGTTTGGAGGGAGGGAGGGGGGGTGTATAATATATATGAAGCCATACTATAGTATAATGTGAGATAGAAATTAATATTTAAGTCATTAAATTCAAGTTCACGTAAACTTTTCCCTCAGCTGCGGCTGTCAGTAATTCTCCATTCAGCGTTCAAACAGCACAGCGCGTCGCGTTCGGCAACGATGAACTCTCTCCAAGATAATTAAATGTTAATATTATTATACTTGATCTGTAGATAAAGCTCTGTGGTTTCGCATAAATTGACTATCTTGCTGTAGTACCTCAATCATGTTCCTTTACCGCGTGTCTAGATCACAACACTGGAGAGCACTATCATTGTTCTTCACGCGCACAGTAACTGAAATTTAAAACTGTTAAAAGAAAAGGCTCAATAAACTATTGCATAGATAGATACTGTATAATACACTATGCATCGATATGTATTTCCTTTGTGCTTTGAACTTTTCACTGCGTACTCGAAGAGCTGCGCGCTGTGACTCGTGTTGCCTCAAGCGCATCATTCAGCGCTCGGGATGCGCATAAGCGCTGTGTGCAGCACTCTATTGGAGTCTTTCATAATCATATCATAATACTTTTGCGCAATGAAAGATTATTAATAGTATTTTTTGTTCTGTTCTGCCCTATCTATCATATGTTGCTGCCTCATTAAACAGCTGTGCTATACATTTGTGCTATATATATTTTCTTAATTTTATAGTAGACTATAAAATAATTTATCTTTTTTGATTTTTATCTTGTTTTTCATGAATGTATTTTACAACAATACAAAGAGCAATGTGTAACGTTTTACCAGATTTAGTGCTACGCTTATTGTCTCTTATTTGTTCCCCACTAAATATATATATTTTTCACTAAATGTTCTGATTTTATAAAATTATTGTTTTTCTAGACTAAATTTTACTGAGTTACCCACTAATCTAGTTTATAATATAGTTTTTGTCATAGTTTATGATCATATTTTTTGTTGTTGTTGTTTTTCTTTATAAGGAAGTTGTCTGTATTAAGTAGATTGTGTTTAACACACAAAAGAGTGATTATCAGTTCAACACAGTTATAGAAATTCTACTTGATTTTTTTTTTTAAACTGCGTTGGTAACGGATCGGTATCGGTCTTTAAAAAAAAAAAAAATTATTATTAGCTAACGCTACGGAGGCCATAATATTTTTGACTAATGGCTGAAGTTAAGTTTCTCCAGCTCTCCCCAGGTTGGCAAAAAATGCATCTCAAAATGCATCAGATTGATGCTTTAAAATATGGAATATTTAAAATGTTCTTACGGGGGAGCATGCCCCCGGACCCCCCTAGAGGAGTTATATCCTTCTCACCCTTTTTCACCCCTGACCCGTTTTCATGCCTGATTAATAGAAAGCAGTTCAGTACACTTGAAATCAAATCGCGATGTAGACTAGTGTGTGCGAATATTAAACCACAAAGACTATTTAAATACAAATCCTGCATGTTCTGTGTGAATGAATGGTGCAGACAACACAGAAATATTGACTTTTTTCATAGATTTAAAAAAAAATGTTGTAAAAGTTTAATGATTCATAATACATGATTTCAATTAATTAGACATTCTTTTTGATTACTAAAAAAATTACACCACGTATCCGTAACACGCCCGCTCCGCAACACTAGCAGTCCCCCCCCCCCCCCCCTGAAAAAAATCTTAGGGGAAACACTGCTCAAGCACTCTTTATGCCATCAAAACATTATGCAGTGTGGATTAGATGTTAGTATTTACAGGTCTGGATTAGTATGGAAGAAAGTATGGGAATATATTTGTTTTTACCTTGTTTTTTATGGTGTTTTAAGTGTGTGATTATTTAGTGAGCAGTTTTTTGGGAGTAGCTAACTACAAGTAGCGACGCTACTAGCTTTACTACATTTTCAGTATCTCAGTCGCTTTTCACCCTTAAACGCAAACCTCGGGTCTTCAACGACCCGGGACGTCGTTCACTACCCTCCTCCTCATTCATTTTTGGTAACACTTTACTTGAAGGGGTGTGCATAAGACTGACACGACACCTTCATAATCATGACATGACACATGTGAAGGAGGGTTTATGCAAGTGTCATTCGCTCAATTATGACATTTTTAATGCAAATATGACATTGTTTGAGATGTCTTTGTTATGACACCTTGACAAACCAATACATCATAACCTGTCATTGTCTTTGTCATGACAACTTGACATTACCAAGACAACACAAGCTGTCATAAACATGACATAGCAGATTAATTATCAAACTTAAGAAAGCACTTAGCTTTATGGGTTAACATTACATTAAACTGTCATGTGGTTGGTTTTGACATTGGCTGTCATTAGGCATTATAACATGTTAATGAGAAATTCAATGTGTACCAGTGTTAATTTCGTTGACGAAAATAATGACGAAAATTATTCGTCAACGGCATTTTTTCACAGACGAAAACGAGACGATAACTAAATAAAACCTAGTTTTGAATGATAGAAATTATGACGAAAATCTATTGACATTTTTGTCAACGAATAAAAACTAGACGAAAATGTTAGATAGTGACGATCTGGGAAGCGATCCAGTCAGAACTGATGTCCTGCGTGTGTGGATGCACACATTTGTACTGTAACGTGCTGATCTACCCAGCGGTCTCATGAAACGTTAACAAATGTAAACGTCTGGGTGAATTAGTAGAGCAGACATAGATATGAATAAGAGTGACGACGCAAAAAAGAGCTGTATTCCGTACGGTTTTCTGTGCGCACAAACCGACCCGAAGCGTGCAGCCATGCACATAGACGCATATAAACCGCGCGAGGACTGAACTGAGCTCTCTTTCGTGTCTGAATGGACAAATACACTACATTATGTCGAAATGTCCGTTTTGGAGAGTATTCAGGTAAACTAAGCTGGTTATGTCTTAAACAGTTGTGAGTGTATCGGGTGTGCATCAGTGCAATTGGATCCGCATGTCATTGGACATGATCCAATGTCTTAAAGTGACCGTGGGTAATACACCTAATGCGGTCTGTCATCAAGCAACACAAGAAATAGAGAATAGCATTCACTGCTCGTTTATAGCTTTAATAAGGATTCATTATATTTAATTCATACAAATAAATATGTCTGCTTCTTGAAAGAATAAAGAATGATGTTTGCAAGTAGTTATAAAGAATGCATATACCATTCATTGAAAAGAAGACTGTTCTACTTTAGGAAAAGTGGTTTTATTTAATTTTAAGATATTTTTTAAGTCACAGTAGTTAAATCTGTATCTGTATTGCATGTTCAAACTTAAAAATCATTCATATTAATAGGTCAATTGATGTTTTCTCCAGGAGTATATGGGTTTGGACATTTTAGAGAAATTCTAAATTAACGCATTACAATTTACCTAAACCCATTATATTTTAGTCGACTAAAATCTTATTGTATTTTGTCGACTAAAACTAAAACAATTCAGATGACTAAAATATGACTAAAACTAAATGGCATTTTAGTCAAAAGACTAAGACCAAAACTAAATCAAAATTTGCTGTCAGAATTAACACTGATGTGTACCACTGTAGTTGAGGTCAAGAAAAATATTCATGACACAGTTATAATGCCTCATGACAGCCAATGTCAAAAGGTGTCAGTCTAATGAAGGTGTTGTGTCAGTCTTATGAAGGTGTCATGTCAGTCTTATGCACAACCCTTCAAGTAAAGTTTTACCACATTTTTTTAAAGTTTAACATCGACCTTCTTAGTATTCCTCAATCAATGCGTTATAAACAATATAACTAGAAAAAAATATATAAAAGAGAGCCTGTTTTCCCGTAAATTTTTTGTAAAAGCATATATAGGGTCGCTGACGACCCGTGGTGTGTAACAGCGGGGGTATATGTTTTCTTCACAACAATAGTTGAATCATTGATTACTGAATAAATGCAATTCACCTTTATTCCACAAGGAGGCAATGTCTGAAACACAATGATGAAGTGCCGTTTCACTCATAGTTACTGCAGGCAGAAAACAAAAGAATAGGAAGCATCATCAGCAAAACTTGAAATGGCTCAGCGATTTACTCGAAAATAATACTTTTTGTTCTTGCATTGATGTTACATTAGTAGCAATTTTACACTGACAGTCAGTTTAAGATATATATTTGAGTATTGTGTGTCTTTGAATAGTTTACAAAATAAAACAATACTCTGTGATATCACAAATGCATTGCATTATGCATTTACTTAAAACATTCTTCATTAACAATTATTCATTTATTTGTAATAATGTAATGTCATTGTAGCTAGCTACTTTTTATAGTAGCTTGTGGTGTTGCGAACTGCTTTTCCAGAAGGGTAGCCTGACTGTATCTTAAAGGGTTAGTTCACCCAAAAATGAAAATGAAGTCATTAATTACTCACCCCCATGCTGTACCAACCCCGTAAGACCTTCGTTCGTCTTCGGAACACAAATGAAGATATTTATGATTAAATCTGAGAGGTTTATGACTCCTCCATAGGCTCCCTAAGGGACTGACACCGGACGGCCCAGAAAGTCATTAAAGAAAATGTTTAAATATTCCATGTCGCAACAGTGGCTCAACTATAAGTTTATCAAGCGACGAGAATACTTTTTGTGCGGAAAAACAAACAAAAATAACGACTTTATTCGACTATTCCTTTTCTTCCTTGTAGGCCTGAAACGAGACTTCAAGAGATTTCCACGACGCATGCGCGAGAATTGCGATCTCCTTCAACTACTTCAGTTCAGTTCTCGCGCGTGCGCGTCGTGGAAATCTCTTGAAGTCTCGTTTCAGGCCTACAAGGAAGAAGAGGAATAGTCGAATAAAGTCGTTATTTTTGTTTGTTTTTTCGCACAAAAAGTATTCTCGTCGCTTGATAAACTTATAGTTGAGCCACTGTTGTGACATGGAATATTTAAACATTTTCTTCATTGACTTTCTGGGCCGTCAGGATTCATTCCCTTAGGGAGCCTATGTAGCAGTGATCCAGCTGTCACATTTAATCATAAATATCTTCATTTGTGTTCCAAAGACGAACGAAGGTCTTACGGGGTTGGTACAGCATGGGGGTGAGTAATTAATGACTTAATTTTCATTTTTGGGTGAACTAACCCTTTAACCACTGTATCTTATGAGTAGCTTGTCAAACTACAGTTTCAGAGTATCTTCCCCAACACTGTTACTGACTGAATTCAAGGCATGTGTTTATTATTCAGAACTGTTTGTCTTGATCAGAAATGAGTGTGCAGTAGGGCTGGGTGAGATGGCCAAAAAAAAATAAAAAATCTCAGTATTTTTTTGGGGTTGAATGACAATATACGGTATATATCTCAGAATTTTCTTCTTTGTATTTGAATAAAAAAATAAAAAAATGATTAGATGTTAAATATGAGAAAGTATGGAAGTATTTTGAAATGGGAAATGTGAGCCAGACCAGTACAGGCCAGTCACACTCTCATAAGTGGTGTGTGTAGACGTGTTTCAGTGTGTTGTGAGTGTCTGTGTTTGCGTCCGCCTCCAGATGATCACCAGCTGACCAAGCGTGGCTTCCTGACGCCGAGTGTGGCGCGAGAGCACATCACCAAACTCTGGGAGAACGACGGTGAGACTGCCGGAGTTTAACGCACTCGGGAGTTTTCTTTCTAGTATCGGTAATGCAAATAAAGCATGTTTTCTGATGTGGATTGTTACGGCTCCTCTAGGTTTCTTCCTGAAGCATCTGTTATCAGGCTTCAACATTAGCGACTCGGGCACAGACTTCAATCCCGATGCTTTCTTCCTGGATCTGCTGGTGGTTCCTCCATGCAAGTCAGTTTATGTCCTGCATAAGATGATTATAGGGTTCCTTCTTCTTACAGAGAGATCTTTAGCTGGTGATTTTGTGTGTGTGTGTGTGTGTGTGTGTGTGTAGGTTCAGGCCTGTTAATCGATTGGGAGACCAGATGTTCACTAACGGACAGACTGTCAACCTGCAGTACGTGATAAAGGATAATTACAACATCCAGAAATTGCTCGCACTAATCGCTGCGGAGAAAGGCAACGCAGGGATGGATGAGGTGAGAAGAATTTATGTTAACAAATGATTAATGCACTTAATTTATGGGTTTGAATCAGAGCAATTTAGTGTATTGCATAGGGCTGTTTTCGACGAAGGATTTTCATAGTCGAATCTGATTCGTTAGATTTTGCCGTAGTCGACTGATAGTCGAACCTTTTTTTTATTTATTTTTTTAGATAGCAGCTAGACGTTCGGTTGAATAACTGTTCGTCTCTTATAGGACAACTCGCTCTACGTTTAAAATGAACAGCAAGACAACTAGAAGTGAATGTGCTTTCCATTAAATGAATCCTTAACAACAACAACAAAAAAAGCTTTGTTTTAAATAAATCACACACAGTAAACACAACCTTAACAAAAAAACTTTGCAATGAACTTTGCAATTTAGACGCGCAAACTGGTTGCCGGTGCGGTCTGTGAGACGTACATGCTCGAGCAGATTCGGCTTGAAGCCGTTCATCCTCGGATGCGGTGTCGCGCGCGCTGTTACAAAAAAAGCCGTGCACACAGCCAAGCGAAATGGGGTCTTGCCGGTCTTGCACACCCAACGCGTCATTTTTTGCCATGCGCACCTTCGCGCTCGTGCGGACGCGTCTGGTATAAACAAGGCTTTCTCCGTGTCAGCGCGCGTTCTGATCGGTGAAGGTGCACAGACCTCTCCCGAATGATCTCCAGCACTCAGCCTCCGAACCACCACTAACTCCGCCTCCGTTTCCCTCGTAAGCTGATATTAGTATTTAAACATTCTCTATGATAAAATTTTTTTGTAAAAAATATTTTAATAGCACGGTTTTGGCGGTTATGGAGTTCTAATGACACTGTCGGTCTCATGGTTATATGATAACCGTCACACCCCTATTGGTTACATAACACTTCCCTACTGTTCGACTATGAGGTTCATAGTCGAATCAGACCTCTCCGAATCGAATCGTCGAATCCTCGACTATTAGAAGTCAGCCCTAGTATTGCATGAATCTTTCTTTATGGATGTGGTAATTTTCAGAATAAAATGACAGCTGCGGAATTGAATATAGTCATTTTTATGATGCTTCGCACATTCATACGTACCTAACTTCTTGAAAGCAGATATTTGGGCAAATTTCCGTTTTTACAAAAAAGAACATGCATGAATGAGAATATAAAGTGGGATGTGCTTGATGTTATAGTTATTAAAGTCCCCCTGTGGTGTAAATCCAGCGTTTAATGTTGTTTATGTGTCTATGTGGTGTTTAATACGCTTTAAGACACACCGTGTGTAAGTTCATAAGTCGACAGCATTGCTGAGTATTTTCTGCTTAAAACTGCAGTGAACCAAAGACAGTCTCAAACACACGGTTTGAAATCGCTGGTGTTTCTGACGTCACAAACGACCTTGTAACCAATCAGATCAACGTGTGATCGTCAACCAGTGGATCTCTGAGCTGAGTGAGTGAGTGGAGGCGGGGCTCATATGAATATTCAAAGAGCCGCGCATACTAAATGAGGCGAGGGTGTCGAGTTACATTCAAGATATTTTAAGGCATGAAGAATTGTTTTTCAAGGAATTAAAAAAAAAAAACATTTTTGGTGATCAAAGATGAGTTTTAAGGTGTAAAATTATTGACCACAGGGGGACTTTAAGCACAATAACCCATGAAAAAGTTCTTAATGTGCTGCTCGCGCTGACTGACACACACACACACACACACACACACACAGACACACACACCGGAAGTGCCGCACAGAAAGACGCCTCTCTCAGACAGCATACAATCCTGAATTTGGCTCACTTTAGTGGCGTATTGTGCTTGTACGGTCAGATACACACACAATTATGTCAAAATGCCCATCGTGTGAAGATCAATGATGTT
Organism: Tiaroga cobitis; assembly: GCA_030578255.1. NCBI lineage: Eukaryota > Metazoa > Chordata > Actinopteri > Cypriniformes > Leuciscidae > Tiaroga > Tiaroga cobitis. The sequence continues at coordinate 50,973,277 of CM060604.1, read as the reverse complement.
CTTTGATCAACAGGGTAAAATTCAGAACATCATGTGAATTTTGGAGAAATGCTTAATAAATCATTTAAATTTATTTTAAGTCATTTTCTGTGAATTTTGAGGAAATATTTTGTTTTGATTTCATTTCAGTAGTTGTGTTTGTGTGTGTATTTTTTAATATCAGTAAATCAGTATTGGCAATTGAACATCCTATAATGGGCAACCAACCATCAATTTGCCATGTGTGTGTATTATCAGTCGAGTCACCTTCATTTATACAGCGCTTTAACAATATAGAGTTTCACAGCAGCTTTACAGTGATAATAGGAGATTACAGTAACAGATTGTTTGGCTTTACAGCAGCTCTAGAATAAAGTTATTGTCCAGCAAAAGTTAGTTTTGATTGATTCACTTCCGTCACAGAGATCATTAGTTATTAACTTAGGGGTCGCTAACACGACACCGCTCTAACAGAAAACTTTTAATGCGTTCTGGACGTTAATCTGCATGATAACAGTGTTTGGTGGCTCGAGAACACAAACTTTGAAACAGGTTCCAGGTGCAAACATTAAAAAATGTTGAAAAACTTTATCATCTCTGCACAAACTTCAAAAACGTAAATCTGTGAAACGCTGATGTGTGCACATGCGTATCACGTGTTCATCTATAGGTATGCACGTTTGGATATATATGTGCGCAGGCTCGTAGTCTTTCTTTACAAATTAACCTAAACAAATTACTTGTCTCCAAATCCATGTGAACTTGAATCATTTGAATCAAATGACAACAAATCTGTGGTTTGTTCAGTGTGATGAAGCCACAGAGGCCAGCGAGATCGATCAGTCCTTCTTAGTGAACATTCCCGGAGTGACTCTCACAGACAAGCTCTACAGCGCCTGGATCCGCTTGCAGAGCCACGTCAACATCGTGTTCGACAGCGACATGGACAAGCTCATGACCGAGAAGTTCCCCGGCGTCCGTCAGGTCAGTGTGCGACCCGTCGGGATGTTCCCGCTCGAGAGGATCTGTGAAATACAGCCAGGAATACATCATGGAATCAAAAGGTGGGAAATAATGTTTGTCTCTTCTGAATGTGTCCCTCAGCTCTTGGAGAAGAAAGAGGGGTTGTTCAGGAAGCACATGATGGGGAAGCGTGTGGATTTTGCTGCACGCTCTGTCATTTGCCCTGATATGTACATCGAAACCAATGAGATTGGAATACCAATGGTGAGTTTTCAGACTTTACCTTTTGCTAGTGTTTCTGTATGATATGTAGGGATAATGAGTGGTCATCATTGCAAAATAACCCCACTCTGGGTGGTCAGGCTGACTGTATGTTATTCTGCCTATTGAACAACTACTTGCCTAATAGAGAAATATAGCTATATAAGATATTACATGCTTCTCAGAAGACAAAATAAGTACAGTTTACCTCAATCATCCAATTCAAGGGTAACTGGTTTGTGTATGTAAACAGCTGTAATGTGAAACTGCTTAGTCAGGACATTACTAAATAAAATAAATATTGGGTAACACTTTACTTGAAGGGGTGTGCATAAGACTGACACGACACCTTCATAATCATGACATGACACATGTGATGAAGGGTTTATGCATGTTTATGACAACTGTCATTAAGTGTCATTCGCTCAATTATGACATTTTTAATGCAAATATGACATTGTTTGCGATGTCTTTGTAATGATACCTTGACATAAACCAATACATCATAAGCTGTCATAAATATGTCATAAACATGACATAGCAGATTAATGATCAAACTTAAGAAACCACTTAGCTTTATGGGTTATCATTACATTAACCCTCTGAGGTCTAAGGGTTTTTGGGGTCCTTGAGGTGTTCTGACATGCTCTGACATTTGTGCTTTTTTCAGTTATTTATAAACATGTTAATGGCAATGGTGTAAATTCACTCAATATAGCACAAACTGGGCTACCGTAATTTCTGAGCAACAATTATGAAACATGTTTGTATTTTTGAGAGAATATTGCTTATGCATGGTTATTGAAAAAACTAAAACTTAAAGTGTCTGAAATAGGGCTGTCGCGGTTATGGAATTTCCCTTGCGGTAATGTTGAGTGGCTCAATAGCGCGATATGCGGTATTACCGCCATTTATTTATTTAATTTATATGTATTTGTTGCTATATAAATAAAGTTTACGATGTGGACAAAAACGAGGACATTTTCAGTAACCAATGTAACCGAAACTAAACAGCGTCTATATGCGCATTGAAAGGCTTTCACTCAGCGCGCATATTGTTATGACAACGGACTTTGTGTGAGTCACAGGGTGAGTCATTAAACCGTTCATTCAACGAACACATTCAAAAAAGCTGATTCATTAAAAGAGATGTAATGAAACAAGGCGTTAATTATTTTTAACTTTGAGTTCCACTTTTCAAGGCTCAGCTGAGCAGCAATGCGTCGCATGGGTAATGCTGAAGCTGATGCTTCACTTAAATTAGAGACCAATATAGCATAGATTCGATGCGTGACTTACTGATTTTATTTCCCCGCGGCTTCCTCGCGCTGTGGGATGCAGACCAGCGCTGATGCTGACGCGCATTTATGGGAAATACCCGTGACGTGAACGTTAAAAGGATCATACGACAAATATTTCGCTTTCCTTTGAGACACGGCAACCTTTTCACGATTTCAAAGACAGACGCAGGTAATCGCACGCGCTCTGCCGATCTCTCTCATGCTGTGTGAAGCCTCTGTAGGCTACACATCACCAAGATAAACAGTCTTTTTATCATTATGAACTTGTTCAACATTCAATACACATGCATGAAGTTCAAAACAAGAAGGGTATAGCCTTATAAAAAAACGTGAATATCGCGGTTGTTGCGGTTACGTGCAATCCTCTGCGGTTGACTTGTCAGAAGCGGGGTACTACAATATTGCGGTTATCGCGACAGCCCTAGTCTGAAATAAGGCCACAAAACACATACTAAATATGTGTCCACAAGACTTTTGACTAATGAGTGTTGTTGTCTAGAATTTTTGCTTCAAAATGATCTGAAAATCATCCTGCCTAATCATTTACACAAACACATACACTGATTTACATTTTATTAGAGACCTTTTGTTTGGAAAGGCAATATGCGTGGAGGCGTGTTCACACCTGAGAAGACAAAGGCCGGATAATGTGCCGCATAATGAGCTGCATATTAATTAGCCCTTTCACACAGGTGTGTCACAGGATCCCAAAGAATGCAAGGACAAAAGAAATGATCTATATAGCCTATACATATTTTACAATTAGAAATTGTAACCAATTACAAATAGGTTACAATTACAACAACAATTACAATTTTAACAATATTTCAAATGTATTTCTTTGTAAAAAGTATACATTTTATCATACGTATTAAAAAAAGGTAAGGATTCATTAGTTTGAATATTGGAACAAACACTATAATAACATCTTAGTTGATAATTCAATATACCTACTTTATTTTTGACAAAACATCATACTATAGTATATTTAACTATGAGCAGAAATTGGTGAACAAAAGCGTACCTATTTAATGTGACAGTAGTCTTTTTTTACAGTCAAAACTTTATAATCTATCCAAAACTAATCACAAAATCGTGTCTAAACATTCATATTTAGTCTGTAATATATTGTGTATGATATATTAGTATATACATGTGAATTTGCAGCTTGTTGCTTATACAGACATTTTATTTCAACATATTTCAGTCTATTTTTACTCATCCAAACTATATTGCTATAGCCTACTAAGATGTGTTTATGTAAACATAACGTTTACTAATGTAGGTGCGAGAGTGAATGAACGGCACAGACACGCGCTGTATAACTGTAGTAAACAAAGCGCGCGCGCCTTTGCCGTTCACTCATCATTTAGCCTACACACAGACACGCAATTCATATTTAAACAGTCTTTTTGCGGTTTACAGTCCGACACTATTCAATATCGCGATTAGAACAAAGCACTTAAGAATAAATGACTTACTACATCAGCTGGATCCGTTGCTCCTCGAAATGAAACTACCAGCACTTCTGGTACATTTTCCAGGGTTAGATAGTATTATTCCTCACAGCGAAAGGATACGCTGTGTACACAGCTGTACAAGATACTTACTAAACACGATGTGTTTTATAATCCAGCTGGTGGGCGTTGGCATGTTTGAACGGCTCGTCTTAGATCATTTGTGTTTGAATAGCGCGCGCTCTCCGTGGGCGTGGCACATTAATGCGTAATTAGGTATAATGAGCTGGAAAGAAAAATACTGTCATCTCTCTCTTTTCATACAGATTACATAAGCTGAGAATATTTGTTTTTTTTATATAAATTAATTCATTTAAAAGAAGAGAGTTCAAGCTTCATTATGGAAAAACACTCGTGCCTGTATGACAAGTATTCGCGGAATTTCAGTTAATTTTCGGACGCGTTTCAGAATGGACTTCACTGACAGAGAGAAGGCAGAACGCGCATCATGTTTGTTTTTCTTTATTTGGCGAAAAGCACAACACTTTGTTTTTATTGTGAGTACCCACAAAAAAATAGACACTTATCAGGATCTAATGATGTACAACACTTAATATGTTAGATCAAAATCAACAGAGTATTTTGAGTTTCTTTTGCACTGATAAGAAAAAAACGAGACTATCGCGCCGGCGCGATAGCCGACCTCAGAGGGTTAAAGGGTTAGTTCGCCCAAAAATGAAAATGAAGATCATTTGTGTTTGATTTTCATTTTTGGGTGAACTAACCCTTTAAACTGTCATGTGGTTGGTTTTGACATTGGCTGTCATGAGGTCATTATAACATGTTAATGACAAATTCAATCTGTACCACTGTTGTTGAGGTCAAGAAAAATATTCATGACACGGTTATAATGCCTCATGACAGCCAATGTCAAAACCAACACCTGACAGTCTAATGTAATGTTAACCCATAAAGCTAAGTGGTTTCTTACGTTTGATCATTAATCTGCTATGTCATGTTTATGACATATTTATGACAGGTTGTGTTGTCTTAGTAATTTCAAGTTGTCATGACAAAGACACTGAGTTATAACTAATAGTAATCTAGTTATAGCATTATCCAAGTGATCTATCAACACCATTCTCATTACAATAGGCTAGACTAAAGCTATTAGCGTTTTCTGAAATTCCAATATAATTTTTGATCACAAGGTGAAACTTTTTGAGTACCTTCAGGGCATTGTGTCGAAGACACATACTGAGTTTCTCAATCTTTGTGTACAATCTGGCCAAGTGTACCACAAGGTACACCAATGCATTCGTAAAATATAGCATTTTACGACAAAATTTAAAATGGCAGACATGGGAAAATTGGGTATTGTTCGACTCTGCATGCATCTCTCTAAAGAGGTTTGTGATTTTGAGCAAAAATTTCAAATTTTCATATCTCCTGACCACTAGGTTGCACTGTGCCAAAACTGTGCAGGTATCCTCAGGTCATGGTTGTCATAACACACACCAAGTTTGGTCTGAATACTGTTCGAGACAGCCTCACATCCATTTTGCCGTTCGTTTTCAATTTATTATTTGAGTTAGGGTTTTTTTGTTGCCATGATCTGAAGATGATCTTGTTTGATTTTCATGAAAACCAGACGAATGGTCTTGAAGACGTTCGGAAAAAGTAGGGTGGGAAAATTGTGACGGAAAATGACATCATAGTATTAGTGAGCAATCGAATCGTCTTGAGCCATGAGTACAACTTTGGACAGTTGGTGGCGCTAGAGCAGGGGAGCTCAACCCATAGATATCCATAATAAAGGCTAGATGTCTTACAGCAGAGTCTCTATCGTCATCACCGGCGGCCATCTTGTCACAGGCAAGCTTTCTGGCGGGCTCTGTGGTGCCTGATGTAATATGAGTGATCAGCACCAACACAAATACTCTTATCTCGTCGAAATCTTGACAGATTTACAAACCGTTTGGTTTCTTACAAACGTTATAAACGTGGCTATAATTCTGGATGATTATTTATTGTGTGCAGTGTCATAACTACATCTCTGACGTTTATAACAAACCAAACCGTTTGAAAATCGGTAGAAAATTGAGCAAGTTATGGTTATTTAAAAAGTACATGCACCATTAAAACACAATGTTACAAGTGAGCGAGCTGCCTGTGGCAAGATGGCCGCCAGGTGCGGACGTCGACCTCCATTGGCCAGCAGCGCGGGCGAGACATCTAGCCTTTATTATGGATATCTATGCTTATAGCACTGCGCTACAGAGATGGAGTTAGAGACTCCAAATTCGCTGTGGTTAATGTTCAGATGGTCCTCTATCTGTGTGGCAAATTTTATAACTTTTTACCATACAATTCTATGGGCTGCCATAGACTCAATAGCGGAAGAAGAAGGAAAAAGTAGAGGAACACTTACGATTACAATAGGTGCATATGAACCTTTAGTGCATGCAATTTTTATGATCCCTCTTATTGTGTTAAAAATTCTGCAAGAGGTATGTAAACTTTGGAGAATATTTCACATCCATGTACAGCTCTCCTTAGTAGGGCTGTCACTTTACGTTCGAAAATCGATTGCACAATCGATCGGACCAACCAACACAAGTATCAAAAACGGAATAGGGAATCGATTTTAACGGCCTTTTTATGTTATTTCTTTTTTAACAAAAATGTGTTTTAGGTGGACAGATCAATACAGGACACAGAACATGTGTTGGAAAATAACAATGTCTTTTCTGTTAACCAAATGCTTTTTAATATTCGCTATTACTTCAATGCAAGTGAACAAGCGCGCCGTTATGTGTTGTGTAGTGACATCTGGCGGGTCGAGGGTGTTAATCTCAATCCCTGAATGTTGCGCTCCTGTTTGTCATTGTGACGAAACTTCATGCCAATAAATCATCAGAAATATTGCTGACTTCTGACCTCTTTACGCTCGTCCTAATGCCTGTTAGGTGTCCGTGGATTTGCCTGTATTTGGTGTTGAAATTGAAAACGTCTTTAGACATGGAAAATCGATTTTACAATCGATTCAATGAACGCTTATGTCTCAAATCGAACAGGGTTTTTTCGTAGAAGTGACAGGCCTTCTCCATAGTCCGATACTGAAGTCAGGTAGCTGTAATAACTGGCTTTGTCACCCATGAAGTATCAAGTTTAGTGGCCATATAACGCGTTTGATTGAAATGTGAGGCTCTTGAGAGTGGTTTGACGTGTATCCTCTAGGTGTTCGCCACGAAGCTGACGTACCCGCAGCCGGTGACGCCCTGGAACGTGAAGGAGCTGCGGCAGGCGGTGCTGAACGGCCCCGATGTGCACCCAGGGGCCTCCATGGTGATCAACGAGGACGGGTCGCGCACCATCCTCAGCAGCAGCAGCGCCACCCAGAGGGAGGCGGTGGCCAAGCAGCTGATGACGCCCACCACCGGCCAGCACAAGATGCCCATGAAGATCGTGAGTCCGCCGTACCGACACCAGTGCGATCCGCATAGGCTTTACGCGACGATATAATCGTGACACGCGTTGTAAAGTCACTGATATTTATTTGATGATATGACCATTAAATCAGTCGGGTCCCCTTACATTGAAATGCGCCGCCATGTTTCTACGGTGGCCCTGAGCGGACAAACGTGTTTCGTCACTATGTTGTTCTTCATGATAAGAAGCTGCTAAAGTCAGCGAATAAAACACTGACACAATGATGAACAAGTAACAATAATATTTGCAGTAACATATCGTTTTACTGAATAATTAAGTAAACATAATTTCTTGATTTATCTTTGTAAAGAAACCTCATTGCTGAACTGGCTACTCTCCGCTGTCTCAGACGACGACATCACTTCCTGTCGGCCGCTGTAACTTCTGTTGGGTGTAGGGCTGGGCGATATGGACCAAAAGTCATATCCCGATATATTTAGGATGAATATCGATATACGATATATATCCCGATATTTTTTCCTCAAAGTGAGAGCAAATGTTCAGTCAAAGTCAAAGCCAAATATGACGTCACAAGTAGCCTAGTTTTATTGAAAGTTGAAACCGGCTATTTCAGTGAACAGGTGCAAAATCAAATGAATAATAAACAGGTTTCTTCACCTGGTTCATAATTAAATGGTCAGCTGTTCAAATAACAATAAAATGTAAACATAAATACTGTATAGCAACAGGAGTACCTTTTTTGAAATCAAAGCTCCATAAGGTGGCTGCGGGAAAATTAAGTTTGCAGTGAGCTTTGTTTCGGGGCTGGAGCTTTTTCGCAGTGTTTCCTCTAGGATTGTTTCCCAGCTGTGGTGGCAGTGATAGTCCCATGGGCCACGCCCCCTTGCCCCTAACCTTGCCTAAGTATTATAATATGAAAGGCTCCAATAAGAGCGGCAAAGCGATTATGTGCATCCCGTGCGCAAAATGATGCACTCGAAGCAACGCGCAGTCACAGCGTGCAGCGCTTCACATTTACACAAAGCGAAATATTAAATCTATGCAACAGTTTGAGCCTTTTCTTTTAACAGTTTTAAATTTCAGTTACAGTGCGCATGAAGAACAATTTATAGCGCTCTCTACTCCAGTGCTGCAATCTAACAGACACCCGGGAGAAAGGAATATGATTTAGAAAGCCCAGTAAACTCCAGTAAGATAAACTCCAGTAATTTTATGCAAACCATAGACATTTATCAACAAATAAAGTACAATAATGGGAACATTGATCTTGAAGAGAGTGTCGTCGTGTTACTGTCGTAACCGAACGCAACGCGCTGTTTGAATGCTGAATCAATGGAGAATGACTGAGGAGAGATGAGTTTTCATTAACTTTAACTTAACGACTTAAATATGAATTTTTACCTCACATTATGCAATCGAATGACTTTAGAAGTCTTGGAATATAGTGCACAAAAACTTTATGGTGCTTTACAATATTTTTATGCCTTTAGTGGGGCTTAACAATAACACAATAGTGTGCATAATATCGGACTTTACTGAGAAGCTGCAGGCGTGGCGGGATGATGTTTGGTGTGGCGGACCACCACGGTAGAATGAATGTAGCGGAAACACCGTTTCGGGTTGTCGATGGCTTGCGGCTGGGGCTTCTGCAAGCGCAGTTTCACGCGCGGGGAGCAGTGCAGAGAGCTCCAGGTCAGCAGCTTGCTTGGAGCAAGGATCACAGCGCATATTTGAACTATATCGATATATGCGATATGGTCTAATTCCATATCGCATTTAAAAATATATCGATATATTTTTTATATCGATATATCGCCCGGCCCTAGTTGGGTGCAATTTACAACCTCACCACTAGGGCTGGGTATCGATTCAGATGTTGCGATTCGATTCGAATTCAATTCTAAAAAAAATTCTGATTCCCGATTCGACCAAATGAATATAGTTTTAATACAAATCCTACATTTATAACAAAGAACAGTGAACATAAGTTTACAAGTGTTTAATTAATCAAAAGAAATGAAGAGCCACAAACCTGTATATTAAACTCTTATTATTTTAGGTACTCGGGGTACATTAACACAGAAGCGAACTCTATATTTCAAACGCATACGATGAATAAACAGGATTTTGATGCAAGATGTAAAATTGATGCTGTAAATTGGACGAGTCTGAACAGTGAACGCATTGATCAGGTTATTTAATGTTTAAGATAAAACACACATATAATCTCCCAGCATCAGCTGTAACATGCAAGCCTGTGAACAGTGGAGGAAAACTAACACTGGCTTTTGGGGGATAGATACAAAAATGTGGGAAAAATCGATTCTTGAATCCATTTTGAATTGACAACATAAAAAAATTAAAAATAAACATTAATTGAAAAATCGATTCACTCACCACTAGATGCCGCTTAAAATTACACAGTGCACCTTTAACATAGTAGCTTTGAATGACGCTTACCGTCGACATTAATGTTATTTGAGGATCAAATGCATTGAGGAATGTCTCCTCCAGGTGAATCGCCACATCAGGAACGGGGACGTGCTTCTGTTGAACCGCCAGCCCACTCTGCACCGGCCGTCCATCCAGGCCCACAACGCCCGGATCCTGCCTGGGGAGAAGGTGCTCCGCCTGCACTACTCCAACTGCAAGGCCTACAACGCAGACTTCGACGGGGACGAGATGAACGCCCACTTCCCTCAGAGCGAGCTGGGCCGGGCCGAGGCCTACACACTCGTGAGCACGGACCAGCAGTACCTCGTGCCCAAGGTGAGTGTGCTCCGGCGAGACGCTCTGAGATCTCCTGCTCCTCGCTCAGTTTTCACCGGAAAAGTTTACACATTAAATGTTTGTTTTTTTCGGTAACACTTTACAATAAGGTTCATTAGCTAACTACATTAGTTAGCATTAACTAATAATGAACTGCATTCATACAGCATTCATTAATCTTTGTTAATGTTAATTTCAATATTTACTAATACTTATTAAAATCTTGTTAACATCCTGTCAGTAATCACTCTCCCTCATGTTGTTCAACCCCGTAAGACTTTCGTTCATCTTCGGGACACACATTAAGATATTTGTGATTAAATCTGAGAGCTGGATCACTCCTCCATAGGCTTCTAAGGCTCTTAAAGACATCGTTAAAATAGTCTCAACCTTAAGTTTATTGAGCAACGAGAATACTTTCTGTGCGCAAAAAACAAACAAAAATAAAGACTTTATTCAACTATTCATTTCCACCTCTGTGGGCCTCGAGTGAGTTCACGAGAGCCACGACACACACACACACACACACACACACACACACACAGTGGGCCTCGAGTGAGTTCACGAGAGCCATGACACACACACACACACACACACACACACACACACACACACACACACAGTGGGCCTCGAGTGAGTTCACGAGAGCCACGACACACACACACACACACACACACACACACACACACACACACACACACACACACACACACAGTGGGCCTCGAGTGAGTTCACGAGAGCCACGACACACACACACACACACACACAGTGGGCCTCGAGTGAGTTCACGAGAGCCACGACACACACACACACACACACACAGTGGGCCTCGAGTGAGTTCACGAGAGCCACGACACACACACACACACAGTGGGCCTCGAGTGAGTTCACGAGAGCCACGACACACACACACACACACACACACAGTGGGCCTCGAGTGAGTTCACGAGAGCCACGACACACACACACACACACACACACAGTGGGCCTCGAGTGAGTTCACATAGTGTAACAGCGCAGCGCTTCTGTGTGGTACGTCACACTTAGGCTCACTATTGGCCGACGCTGGTCATGTGTGTGATGCGTGTGACGTACGACACAGAAGCGTAATATTCACACTGGAGCTCCTCGCGGTCAGAAGTGCCGCATTGTCACTGAATGAGGAGTTTCCTCTAGTGGAAGCGTTTGGTCCTGCAGCCGAACACACTCTCACTGAACGCTCATTTACTGACAGATCAGCTCACATGTGCAACACACACTTGCTTACATTTATGGCTTTCTTTTCCTGCAGTTTTAGAGTAAAACGTGATTTTAAAATATATATATTTCATTTATAAATTGAAAATAGTTTTTCTGCACATTTTTCATAACAATAAACGTAAAATTCTGTAACTTAAGTTGCATAGGCCCGCCGGGCCCCATAGCCATTACATATTTAAAACAGTTAATATCCTAAACTAAACCTAAAATATGACGAGATTTCTCGTCGAGTGAAAAGCTGTCTCGCGATATCGCCATGACTGAGCGTGAGGGTGAGATTACCATAGAATATTCCACCGCTACTGTACACTCACATTTGCCTAAACTATCGTGTTGCTGTTTATATAAAAAAATAAAAACCATTATAAACGAATGTAAAAGTCTGCTCTGCTCATCCAGCATGAGTTGCCGTTGCAATCAGTGCAGCACGGATCACACTTCACTGTTCGCGTGAGGATGGCGGAGGATTCGTTGCGCAACATAGACTAACGTCTGATAAATGCCTTCTCTTGTAGAATGCACGCTCAGCACCGCTGCTCCCTATACACGGAGTACGCGCGATCACGAAAGTGAAAGTAAAAATACAAGCTCCCTGATGTGCATTACGCACAAATTAGGCTTCATAGTCCGTCTCCCAATAACGTTACCCATCTCTGGACTGTTTATTTGCGGCTATGGTCTCTGTTTGCACTTTGAATATTGAGAGTACTGTAATGTCTTAAGGACAACAGACAAGGGAGGCTCTGTTTCTGAACTTATAATCAGAACACAAAAACAACATAGAGACACACCAACTTTGATTATGGTTGCACTTGCACTTATTGTTTGCACTTAAGACTTCAAGGAGTTCAGTTAGGAGGTCACACACAGCCTCAATCAGAAGTTCTGACAGCTCTTAAATGTACAGTAAGGGCTGAAGACATTTAGAGATTTGTCTAAATGTGAAATCATACAGAGAAAAGCCAGTCAATAAAAACCTTTTACAGTGCTTGTATATTGTTTTCTTTCAATGCATTTGATAATTCATACTCATAAAGTAGACCTGAAATGACATGCATCAGAAGATTATTAGTTAAACATTGCAAAATGCACCTGCATACTATTTTTCCCGTCATGAATTTTGTCATTGAGGATTTCTGAAAAATTGTGCAAAAATCTCGTCTCGTCACGTTCTCGTAACCCCGATCTCGTGTCTCGTCTCGTCTCATGAGATAAGCGTCTCGTCACACCCCTACAAACTATATATCATTTGAAATCTTACAATTTGTTTTTTTATATTTGGTGATTGATTTTCTAAATTACAGAAGAGCCGTAATCTATCAATTTGCAATTCCTAAGGCGTGTTAAGACCTTTATTTTGAAATAGTGATGAACATGAAATTCATGAAATAATGGTAGAAACCTCAGTTTGTTTTCATGCCAATAGTTCAAATGATAGCATCCATTACATTTTTTTTTTTAGAAAAAAAGGTCTGAAAATGTTTTAAATAAAAAAATTATAGATTCACCATTTGTGATGTGGCAGCAAGCTATAATGCACATGCATGTTCTTTTTATGTTTATTGAGGTTGAATTCTTATCAAAATATGCCAAAATTTACTTACTACTTCTGAATAGGATGCTTACTTGATAAATTGTATTAAAATTGTGGAAATAATGGTTCAGATCACTCAAAAAACATATGGAAATGGCGGCGCCCTTATATGGGCAGTAATGGAGTCTGGTTGTCCTAGTGGAAGCGTTCGGTACTGCAGACAAACACACTCTCATTGAAAGAGCTCATTTACTTTATTCCAGAGTTTTGGCTTTGATTATCTTGCAGTTTTAGAGTCCACCAGGTTTTGAAAAAATATATTTTATATAAAATATGAATAATTACATTTTTACATTTTCATAAACTCAAACTTCTATAACTTTTTTTTCTAATTCACTTTCTTAATTTATTTAACTTCTACAAAAATCTGCCAAATGTCTTCTTAAAAACAAGACCAATCTACCAATCTATATTCCAAAGCATTCTTAAATTACAACCATTGATGTTCGGATTGTGCATTTTAATGTGTATTCAAAAAAGGGGGCTTAACACTTAAGAGGTTAAGTTCACTGTTTAAAACTTTTTTCACTTCAGCAATAATCTGCCAAGTGTCGTCTTTGAAAAGAGATCAAACTGAAGTCTGTTGCTCTGAAGCGTTCAAGATTTACCACAGTTTAAAATGGAAATTTAATTTTCAGGGCTATGCACAAAAAGTGAATAAATGGATTATAAATACAGCGTAAATATCCCCTAAAAATGCGAAATATTAAATGAAAAACATTATCGAACTAAAATATAGTACATATTTCTTAGTAAATTAATGTTTGCCCGACCTGTGAAGAGCAGCAGAGGGTTGTGATTTTGTGATGTTGGGCGCGCTTCACTGGTCCTGCTGTTCTCCTTCAGGACGGGAAGCCGCTGGCCGGCCTGATCCAGGACCACATCGTGTCCGGCTCCAGTATGACCATCCGCGGGTGTTTCTTCACACGGGATCAGTACACGGCTCTCGTCTACCGAGGCCTGACGGACCGGTCCGGCCGGGTGAAGCTGCTGCGGCCCGCACTCATCAAACCCGTGGCGCTCTGGACCGGGAAGCAGGTGATCTCACATCATCAGCACATCTGCAAACGCACACCGCTATACCGACAGCACATCTGCAAACGCACTCCGCTATACCAACAGCACATCTGCAAACGCACTCCGCTATACCGACAGCACATCTGCAAACGCACTCCGCTATACCGACAGCACATCTGCAAACGCACACCGCTATACCAACAGCACATCTGCAAACGCACTCCGCTATACCGACAGCACATCTGCAAACGCACACCGCTATACCGACAGCACATCTGCAAACGCACTCCGCTATACCGACAGCACATCTGCAAACGCACACCGCTATACCGACAGCACATCTGCAAACGCACTCCGCTATACCGACAGCACATCTGCAAACGCACTCCGCTATACCGACAGCACATCTGCAAACGCACACCGCTATACCGACAGCACATCTGCAAACGCACACCGCTATACCGACAGCACATCTGCAAACGCACACCGCTATACCGACAGCACATCTGCAAACGCACACCGCTATACCGACAGCACATCTGCAAACGCACTCCGCTATACCGACAGCACATCTGCAAACGCACTCCGCTATACCGACAGCACATTTGCAAACGCACACCGCTATACCGACAGCACATCTGCAAACGCACACCGCTATACCGACAGCACATCTGCAAACGCACACCGCTATACCGACAGCACATCTGCAAACGCACACCGCTATACCGACAGCACATCTGCAAACGCACACCGCTATACCGACAGCACATCTGCAAACGCACTCCGCTATACCGACAGCACATCTGCAAACGCACTCCGCTATACCGACAGCACATCTGCAAACGCACACCGCTATACCGACAGCACATCTGCAAACGCACTCCGCTATACCGACAGCACATCTGCAAACGCACACCGCTATACCGACAGCACATCTGCAAACGCACACCGCTATACCGACATCACATCTGCAAACGCACACCGCTATACCGACAGCACATCTGCAAACGCACACCGCTATACCGACAGCACATCTGCAAACGCACACCGCTATACCGACAGCACATCTGCAAACGCACACCGCTATACCGACAGCACATCTGCAAACGCACTCCGCTATACCGACAGCACATCTGCAAACGCACTCCGCTATACCGACAGTACAGCACATCTGCAAACGCACGCCGCTATACCGACAGCACATCTGCAAACGCACTCCGCTATACCGACAGCACATCTGCAAACGCACACCGCTATACCGACATCACATCTGCAAACGCACTCCGCTATACCGACAGCACATCTGCAAACGCACTCCGCTATACCGACAGCACATCTGCAAACGCACACCGCTATACCGACAGCACATCTGCAAACGCACTCCGCTATACCGACAGCACATCTGCAAACGCACACCGCTATACCGACAGCACATCTGCAAACGCACTCCGCTATACCGACAGCACATCTGCAAACGCACTCCGCTATACCGACAGCACATCTGCAAACGCACACCGCTATACCGACAGCACATCTGCAAACGCACACCGCTATACCGACAGCACATCTGCAAACGCACACCGCTATACCGACAGCACATCTGCAAACGCACTCCGCTATACCGACAGCACATCTGCAAACGCACACCGCTATACCGACAGCACATCTGCAAACGCACACCGCTATACCGACAGCACATCTGCAAACGCACTCCGCTATACCGACAGCACATCTGCAAACGCACACCGCTATACCGACAGCACATCTGCAAACGCACTCCGCTATACCGACAGCACATCTGCAAACGCACTCCGCTATACCGACAGCACATCTGCAAACGCACTCCGCTATACCGACAGCACATCTGCAAACGCACTCCGCTATACCGACAGCACATCTGCAAACGCACACCGCTATACCGACAGCACATCTGCAAACGCACTCCGCTATACCGACAGCACATCTGCAAACGCACACCGCTATACCGACAGCACATCTGCAAACGCACACCGCTATACCGACAGCACATCTGCAAACGCACTCCGCTATACCGACAGCACATCTGCAAACGCACTCCGCTATACCGACAGCACATCTGCAAACGCACACCGCTATACCGACAGCACATCTGCAAACGCACTCCGCTATACCGACAGCACATCTGCAAACGCACACCGCTATACCGACAGCACATCTGCAAACGCACTCCGCTATACCGACAGCACATCTGCAAACGCACTCCGCTATACCGACAGTACAGCACATCTGCAAACGCACACCGCTATACCGACAGCACATCTGCAAACGCACTCCGCTATACCGACAGCACATCTGCAAACGCACACCGCTATACCGACAGCACATCTGCAAACGCACACCGCTATACCGACAGCACATCTGCAAACGCACTCCGCTATACCGACAGCACATCTGCAAACGCACTCCGCTATACCGACAGCACATCTGCAAACGCACACCGCTATACCGACAGCACATCTGCAAACGCACTCCGCTATACCGACAGCACATCTGCAAACGCACTCCGCTATACCGACAGCACATCTGCAAACGCACTCCGCTATACCGACAGCACATCTGCAAACGCACTCCGCTATACCGACAGCACATCTGCAAACGCACTCCGCTATACCGACAGCACATCTGCAAACGCACTCCGCTATACCGACAGCACATCTGCAAACGCACTCCGCTATACCGACAGCACATCTGCAAACGCACTCCGCTATACCAACAGCACATCTGCAAACGCACACCGCTATACCGACAGCACATCTGCAAACGCACTCCGCTATACCGACAGCACATCTGCAAACGCACACCGCTATACCGACAGCACATCTGCAAACGCACTCCGCTATACCGACAGCACATCTGCAAACGCACACCGCTATACCGACAGCACATCTGCAAACGCACTCCGCTATACCGACAGCACATCTGCAAACGCACTCCGCTATACCGACAGCACATCTGCAAACGCACTCCGCTATACCGACAGCACATCTGCAAACGCACTCCGCTATACCGACAGCACATCTGCAAACGCACTCCGCTATACCAACAGCACATCTGCAAACGCACACCGCTATACCGACAGCACATCTGCAAACGCACACCGCTATACCGACAGCACATCTGCAAACGCACACCGCTATACCGACAGCACATCTGCAAACGCACTCCGCTATACCGACAGCACATCTGCAAACGCACTCCGCTATACCGACAGCACATCTGCAAACGCACTCCGCTATACCAACAGCACATCTGCAAACGCACACCGCTATACCGACAGCACATCTGCAAACGCACTCCACTATACCGACAGCACATCTGCAAACGCACTCCGCTATACCGACAGCACATCTGCAAACGCACACCGCTATACCGACAGCACATCTGCAAACGCACTCCGCTATACCGACAGCACATCTGCAAACGCACTCCGCTATACCGACAGCACATCTGCAAACGCACTCCGCTATACCGACAGCACATCTGCAAACGCACTCCGCTATACCGACAGCACATCTGCAAACGCACTCCGCTATACCGACAGCACATCTGCAAACGCACTCCGCTATACCAACAGCACATCTGCAAACGCACACCGCTATACCGACAGCACATCTGCAAACGCACTCCGCTATACCGACAGCACATCTGCAAACGCACTCCGCTATACCGACAGCACATCTGCAAACGCACACCGCTATACTGACAGCACATCTGCAAACGCACACCGCTATACCGACAGCACATCTGCAAACGCACACCGGTATACCGACAGCACAGATGTTCACACACACCACTGGTCAAAAGGCTCTTCTGTTCACCAAGGCTGCATTTATTTGATTAAAAATACAAAAAACAAGTAACATTGTGAAATATTATTCCAGTGTAAATCATCTGTTTTCTATGTGAATATACAGTAAAGTGTAATTTATTCCTGTGATCAAAGCTGAATGTTCAGCATCATTACTCCAGTCTTCAGTGTCACATGATCCTTCAGAAATCACTCTAATATGAGGATCTGATGCTCAAGAAACATTTATGATTATTATCAGTGTTGGAAACAGTTATTTACATTTTTATTTCAGGATTGTTTGATGAATAGAAAGTTCAAAAGAACAGCATTTATTTTAAATAGAAATCTTTTGTAACATTATAAATGTCTTCACTGTCAGTTTTGATCAATTAAATTCATCCTTGATGAATAAAAGTATAGATATCTTTCCCCAAACAAATTAAATAAAAATCGCACTGACCCCAAACTTGTTAACGGTCGTGTATAATGTTACAAAAGCTTCTAAGAATCCTGAAATAAAAATTGTACATGACTGTTTCAACACTGATAATAATGATAAATGTTTCTTGAGCATCAGATCCTCATATTAGAGTGATTTCTGAAGGATCATGTGACACTGAAGACTGGAGTAATGATGCTGAACATTCAGCTTTGATCACAGGAATAAATTACACTTTACTGTATATTCACATAGAAAACAGCTGATATACACTGGAATAATATTTCACTGTTTTACTGTGTTTTTTGTATTTTTTATCAAATAAATGCAGCCTTGGTGAACAGAAGAGCCTTCTTACTGAAACATCATACCGATCCCAAGCGTTTGACCGGTGGTGTGTGTGTTGAGACTCCCGATTTTATTCTTCCAGAAGCCCGAACATGATACTGATACATGAACATGAATACGAACATGTCGTTGTTGTTTTCAAGGTGGTGTCAACCCTCTTGCTGAACGTCATCCCAGAAAACTGCATCCCTTTAAACTTGACGGGAAAGGCGAAGATTCCCAGTAAAGCCTGGGTGAAGGAACCTCCCAGATCTGTTCCCGGATACAGTTCCGAGTCTATGTGTGAATCCCAGGTGATTAACGAATATACTAACAGGGCTTCAGTCTTTACAGAGTGTGTGTGTGTGAACATGATAGTTATTGTAGTTCTAGACTAAGGGTGTACTCACACTAGGCACGGTTGCCATGAACCGGGCCCGAGTACGATTGTCCCCCCTCCCCACTCCCCCTCTGGCCTGCACTCACAGAGGGTTTCAGCATTCGTGCCGGAGCACGCTTACGTCATTATGGTGCGACGGTTTCGGGATAAACAAGAAGAGCGGCGCTCTCTGAAGGAGAGCCATCGCTCTGTTTTCTTTGTGGATAATTTTGTGTCGTTTGGTCCACGGTGGTCCACAGCCCTCTCACAGCCTGTTGTTAAACAGATGTGTCGCCTTAGTGGCGTGAAAATTTTCACGTAATCGTGCTGCTCGTGCTCGTATGAGGAGGTTTGCAAGGTACCAGCTGAAGTGCAGAACCATGACGTCACGCGTCCTGTTCCGTGCTCCAGCACGGTTAGCGCTCACACTGCATGCGAACCGCGCCCGAGTCCAACTGAACCGTGCTCTGGCCCACCTCTTCCAAGCGGGCCAGGGCCGGCTAATCGAGCCGCGCCCGGGCACGTTTCGGAGCACTCACACTAGTCAAACGAACCGCGCTTTGGTGGTCAAACGCACTCGGGCACGGTTCAAACTGGCTAGTGTGAGTACACCCTAAATGTGAGCACTCATCTCACTTGCACAAAAAAATAATTCAATATTCCTCAAAATGAATGAAATGCAGAATCAGAATACTATGCAAACCTCCAATAACTAAATATGTGAAATAAAACATACATTTTTATGCATTTAATCTCACTTTATGGACCAATGTACTTGCTTCTGACCTTCATTTATTTACAGTGCTTTAAGTGGCCCAAAAGAGGTGCCGGTACTCTATTATTATGTTTAATATGTTTAATACATGTTCTGACTCTGGGGTTTTACATACGGGTTTTACATACAGCAGTCAACAGACGACCTTATAAAAAATAATAAATCCTTTTATTAGTTTGTGGATGTGCTTGAGCTAGAAAGAGCTACTGAACATAAATAAAATGTGCAAAAGGGTATTGAAATTTATTTAACAAATTGTATATAAAATAAATTATAAAACATAATAACATAATAACCATAGAACAGTAGAACATAAACATGTCTCTGTTCTGCTCATTCTGACCTAGTTCTTTTATTACTCAGAGTCTGAAGCCAGGAGAGCATATTAAATGTTCAATGTATTTGTATTTTATTTGCATTTATTGGTTGCGCGTTTCACACACCCACCGTTGTGTTGACACTGACAGCGCCGCGGCAAAAGCGACGCATGTGCTTTTCACTTGTAAAACTCAAGGGTGTATGGGTAATGTAGTCTCTGCTCTCGGTGGGACGAATTAGTTAGCGTGCATTGTGAAGGGCGCTCTGAAAAGCGGCAGCGCAGCCAAAGGATTAAAACAGATGTGCAAATGAGCGTACCAGTACGCTAAAAGCACGTTCTGGGCGCACGGAGAGGTGGCGGTACACTCAAGAGCTATATTTGGAAGTGGCGGTACTGAGTACCGGCGCGTACCGGCCCACTTAAAGCACTGGTTATTTAGTTAAACCATAAGCATTGTTTTGTTAAAGTAAGTGTTGAGCTTTCCTCTCCTGCGTCCTCTTCTTCTGTTGCCTGAAGGGTTGCTGGTTTGCTTTCCTCTACTGAACACATGTGAATCTGCATTCCCTTCAGCCTGAGGCTTATTATTTCACTTTTGGTGTGAAAGGGTCTTTACATTTGCCCAAAAATATAATTTTATTTTTTATTATAAAAAAAACAACCCCAACCCAATTAAGGGTTGGGTTACCTAAGTAACGCAATTAGTTACTTTTTAAGGCAGTAACTCAATATTGCAATGCATTACAAAGTACCTTTCCCCAACACAAGTGAGCAAACGTTGTAGTGTTTGACCGTGTTCTCCCTGGTGTGTGTGTGTCAGGTGGTGATCCGCCAGGGCGAGCTCCTGCTGGGGGTTCTGGATAAGGCTCAGTACGGCAGCTCGGCGTACGGCCTGGTCCACTGCTGCTACGAGCTGTACGGCGGACAGACCAGCGGGAAACTGCTCAGCTGCCTCGCGCGACTCTTCACCGCTTTCCTGCAGCTCTACCGCGGCTTCACCCTGGGTAACACACACACACACACACACACACACACACACCCCTGGGTAACACGCACACACACACACACACACACACACACCCCTGGGTAACACACACACCTCTAGGTAACACACACACACCCCTGGGTAACACACACACACACACACACACACCCCTGGGTAACACACACACACACACACACCCCTGGGTAACACGCACCCACACACACACACCCCTGGGTAACACACAAACACACACCCCTGGGTAACACACACACACACACACACACACACACCCCTGGGTAACACACACACACACACACCCCTGGGTAACACACACACACACCCCTGGGTAACACACACACACACACACCCCTGGGTAACACACACACACACACACACCCCTGGGTAACACACACACCCCTAGGTAACACACACACACCCCTGGGTAACACACACACACACACACACACACACACACCCCTGGGTAACACACACACACACACACACACACCCCTGGGTAACACACACACACACACACACACACACACCCCTGGGTAACACACACACACACACACCCCTGGGTAACACACACACACACACACACACACACACACACCCCTGGGTAACACACACACACACACACCCCTGGGTAACACACACACACACACACACACACACCCCTGGGTAACACACACACCCCTAGGTAACACACACACACCCCTGGGTAACACACACACACACACCCCTGGGTAACACACACACACACACACACCCCTGGGTAACACACACACACACACACACACACACACACACACCCCTGGGTAACACACACACCCCTGGGTAACACACACACACACACCCCTGGGTAACACACACACACACACACACACACACACACCCCTGGGTAACACACACACACACACACACACACACACCCCTGGGTAACACACACACCCCTAGGTAACACACACACACCCCTGGGTAACACACACACACACACACCCCTGGGTAACACACACACACACACACACCCCTGGGTAACACACACACACACACACACACACACACACACCCCTGGGTAACACACACACACACACCCCTGGGTAACACACACACACACACCCCTGGGTAACACACACACACACACACACCCCTGGGTAACACACACACACACACCCCTGGGTAACACACACACACACACACCCCTGGGTAACACACACACACACACACACACACACACACACACACACACACCCCTGGGTAACACACACACACACCCCTGGGTAACACACATACACATACACACACACACACACCCCTGTGGACGAGCCGTTACAGGCACACACTGGGCTGAGGGACTGTTAAAGGGGTAGTTCACACAAACATGAGAATTAGCCCATGATTTACTCACTCTGAAGTAGGGCTGGGCGATATGGCAAAAATATCATATCACGATTTTTTCACGATTCTCTTTCATGTTGGTTTTACTATTTTGCAAGTGACTGAGAATTACAGCCAAACTAATTTCCCTATTTTAAAAACATATATAAGGTAACAAAATATGAAATAAAAAAACAATGGCAGACAATAAGGCCAAAGTGGCGCAAATGAAAATCGGCTACACAACATAATATACAAATGAGATAAACAGTTCTTTATTTATTCAGCAGTAGGTGTGTTTGACAGTAGCATTCAAGAAAGACATTAAATGAACAAATATAAAAATAAAACACTCTTTATAAATTATACATTGATTCTTATTAAAGCTACTTTTAAAGTTCTCAGTCAAGAGCAGTGAGTGATTTCCTCTGTGTTTTGTTGTTTTATTAACATTTAAAGGATTAGTTCCCCCCAAAATAAAAATTGTCATCATTTACTCTCTCAAGTTGTTTTAAACCTGAATAAGTTTCTTTCTTCTGTTGAAAATAAAAGTTATTTTGGAAGAATGTGGCTAACCAAACAGTTGCTGGTCCCCAGTGACTTCTAGTATATTTTTTCCTATGGAAGTCAATGGGGACCAGCAACTGTTTGGATAGCCACATTCTTCAAAATATATTCTTTTTTTTTTTTTTTTTTTTTTTTTCAGCACAAGAAAGACATGAATACAGGTTTGGAACAACATTAGAGTGAGTAAATAATAAGAGAATTATAATTTTTGGGTGAACTATCCCTTTAAGGAGAAGCGGCCGCATGTGTACTATTGGGCTACTGTCACTTTAAGACCGGTGCATCAAACGCATATGCGTGCTTTCACTTTAGACATAAGTTCACCAACTGTGTTTATGTAAACCTTGTGTGTATTTGACAGTATTAGCGCAATAAGACTTGAAAGATAACTTAGTTCAGTAACCAGGCGCTGTTTGACGTTTTAGTGTGTGTGCTTCGGGTGTAACCGCTCAGAAAAGCGCATGTTAGTTAGAACCGCGCAACAGCACGCTAATGAAATGTTTAATGTATATGACATTCTTCATTCAGACGAATACGATCAGTTATATTAAAAAAGGCCCTGACTCTTCCAAGCTTTATAATGAGTCAATGGGTGTATGTTTTTGGAAGTCCATCAAAGTGCATCCGTCAATGATAAAAGTGCTCGACGCGGCTCTGCGGAGGTTAATAAAGGCCTTCTGGAGCGATGCGTTCGTGTAAAGAAAAGAAAAATATCCATATTTAAAACTTTATCGACTAAAATAACGAGCTTCCGGCAGACGGCCTAGGCTCGTCGACTTACGCCACAAGAGTAAAGGCTCTTGCACACTGAGTCCGAAATTCGCGTCCGAAATTTTTGCTTTTGTCATCTTAATGTTTAAGATAAAACACACATATAATCTCCCAGCATCAGCTGTAACATGCAAGCCTGTGAACAGTGGAGGAAAACTAACACTGGCTTTTGGGGGATAGATACAAAAATGTGGGAAAAGTCGATTCGTGGCCTTTGAGAATAAATTTCGAATCGTCCACATTTTAAAAAACGATTCAGCGAAAAATCTTGTTTTTTGCCCTGCCTACCTTTGAGCGGACTCATAAACGGCTCTGATTGGCCGTTGTGTTCACGAGCTCATCTGTGATTGGCTACAGTGACCAGCGCTGATAGACGCCTGCTGTCAAACGCTCGCGTGTGTGTCTGTGCAAACGCTCGCTGAAGAGCCTCACTGATGTTCATTTACAACATGTTTTTGAAGCGCTGATCATTGCAGCCAATCACAGACATATCTGATGAGCGCGTGAACACAACGGCCAATCAGAGGCGTTTACACTCATCAGCGCTCAAAGCGGCGCAGTTTTTAAAATTTCAGTTTCGACTTGGTATCGAAGTCGCTACTTTTGACGTCACACGTTCACATCGTCACACTGCCCACATCGTCACACTGCCCATCACACACTGCTCATCCGCGTCACACACTGCTCATCCGCGTCACACACTGCTCATCCGCGTCACACACTGCTCATCCGCGTCACAGACTGCTCATCCGCGTCACACACTGCTCATCCGCGTCACACACTGCTCATCCGCGTCACACACTGCTCATCCGCGTCACACACTGCTCATCCGCGTCACACACGGCTCATCCGCGTCACACACTGCTCATCCGCGTCACACACTGCTCATCCGCGTCACACACTGCTCATCCGCGTCACACACTGCTCATCCGCGTCACACACTGCTCATCCGCGTCACACACTGCTCATCCGCGTCACACACTGCTCATCCGCGTCACACACTGCTCATCCGCGTCACACACTGCTCATCCGCGTCACACACTGCTCATCCGCGTCACACACTGCTCATCCGCGTCACACACTGCTCATCCGCGTCACACACTGCTCATCCGCGTCACACACTGCTCATCCGCGTCACACACTGCTCATCCGCGTCACACACTGCTCATCCGCGTCACACACTGCTCATCCGCGTCACACACTGCTCATCCGCGTCACACACTGCTCATCCGCGTCACACACTGCTCATCCGCGTCACACACTGCTCATCCGCGTCACACACTGCTCATCCGCGTCACACACGGCTCATCCGCGTCACACACTGCTCATCCGCGTCACACACTGCTCATCCGCGTCACACACTGCTCATCCGCGTCACACACTGCTCATCCGCGTCACACACGGCTCATCCGCGTCACACACTGCTCATCCGCGTCACACTGCTCATCCGCGTCACACACTGCTAACACACACTGCTCATCCGCGTCACACACTGCTCATCCGCGTCACACACGGCTCATCCGCGTCACACACGGCTCATCCGCGTCACACACTGCTCATCCGCGTCACACACGGCTCATCCATGTCACACACTGCTCATCCGCGTCACACACTGCTCATCCGCGTCACACATCACACACGGCTCATCCGCGTCACACACTGCTCATCCGCGTCACACACTGCTCATCCGCGTCACACTGCTCATCCGCGTCACACTGCTCATACACGTCACACACGGCTCATCCGCGTCACCCACTGCTCATCCGCGTCACACACTGCTCATCCGCGTCACACACGGCTCATACACGTCACACACTGCTCATACACGTCACACACTGCTCATCCGCGTCACACACTGCTCACACACACTGCTCATCCGCGTCACACACTGCTCATCCGCGTCACACACGGCTCATCCGCGTCACACACGGCTCATCCGCGTCACACACTGCTTATCCGCGTCACACACGGCTCATCCGCGTCACACGTCACACACGGCTCATCCGCGTCACACACTGCTTATCCGCGTCACACACGGCTCATCCGCGTCACACGTCACACACGGCTCATCCGCGTCACACACGGCTCATCCGCGTCACACACTGCTCATCCGCGTCACACACTGCTCATCCGCGTCACACGTCACACACGGCTCATCCGCGTCACACCCTGCTCATCCGCGTCACACACTGCTCATCCGCGTCACACTGCTCATCCGCGTCACACTGCTCATACACGTCACACACGGCTCATCCGCGTCACCCACTGCTCATCCGCGTCACACACTGCTCATCCGCGTCACGCTCTGCTCATACACGTCACACACTGCTCATACACGTCACACACGGCTCATCCGCGTCACACATTGCTTATCCGCGTCACACTCTGATCATCCGCGTCACACACTGCTCATCCGCGTCACACTCTGCTCATACACGTCACACACTGCTCATCCGCGTCACACACTGCTCATCCGCGTCACACTCTGCTCATCCGCGTCACACACTGCTCATCCGCGTCACACACTGCTCATCCGCGTCACACACTGCTCATCCGCGTCACACGTCACACACGGCTCATCCGCGTCACACACTGCTCATCCGCGTCACACTCTGCTCATACGCGTCACACACTGCTCATCCGCGTCACACACTGCTCATCCGCGTCACACACTGCTCATCCGCGTCACACACTGCTCATCCGCGTCACACACTGCTCATCCGCGTCACACTCTGCTCATACACGTCTCACACGGCTCATCCGCGTCACACACTGCTCATCCGCGTCAGACACTGCTCATCCGCGTCACACTCTGCTCATACACGTCACACACTGCTCATCCGCGTCACACACTGCTCATCCGCGTCACACACTGCTCATCCGCGTCACACTCTGCTCATCCGCGTCACACACTGCTCATCCGCGTCACACACTGCTCATCCGCGTCACACACTGCTCATCCGCGTCACACACTGCTCATCCGCGTCACACACTGCTCATCCGCGTCACACACTGCTCATCCGCGTCACACACTGCTCATCCGCGTCACACACTGCCAACTCTCCTCGCTCACACTCAGAATGAGGATTTGTGTTTGACTCTCATGTGCTTCTGACAGGTGTGGAGGACATTCTAGTCAAAGATGGAGCCAACAAACAACGAAGGAAAATTATCCAGAAGTCAGTCTCATGCGGCTCCAAGGTACATCGTTCTATCATTACCATCAAACTGTGTGACTGTCTAAAACATGTATATGCTTGTTGTAGAGCTGCACGATTAATCGTTTAAAGATCACAATCTTGATTCGAACACGCATGCAATCTTATTCCTAAATGACAGTGTTTCGGCTCTTATGACTATTAAACCTTTAATCACAGGAACGCTCAGATCTGTGTTCTGATCCAGAGAGCCGTCGTCATGTGTAGATATGAAACCGCTTCACAAACAGTCTTTTCAACCTCACAGTTTCATTATTTCTGTCTTATAATCATTGAGATCATCACAGAAATGCTGGGATAAAAGTTTGTAGTTCAGATATAAACACTGATGTGTACAATAACGGTTAAAATAGAGAAAATAATCTTATGAAAGTAACTTGAGTCCTCAAATGAAGATTGTATCAATTACATTGTTACACCAGTACAGATGTGACGTAATGACTCAATATAGTCTACTAGCCGAGACTCTTCTTTATGTGTACAGATGTGACGTAATGACTCAATATAGCCTACTAGCCGAGACTCTTCTTTATGTGTACAGATGTGACGTAATGACTCAATATAGCCTACTAGCCGAGACTCTTCTTTATGTGTACAGATGTGACGTAATGACGCAAAGGCATGCTTGAATCTCCCGCAGAAATCCACCAGTACCACTGGAATTAAAAACATTACAAGCTTACCGCTTTAAATCGAGCTAAGGCAAGCAGAGAGTGTTGAACACTGGCTGGTTATGTATTTTCTCAAATATGTATTTTGGATAATTTTTAACTCAAAAAAAGCTACGGACTGCAGCTTTTTTATTTTATGGTGCTAAATTATATTTACGCTGTTTTTATAATACATTTATTCTCTTATTGAGCATAGACCTGAAAATAACATTTTCAACTTAAACTGTGGTAAATCTTGAATGCTTTAGAGCGACAGACTTCAGTTTGATCTTTTTTCAAAGACGACACTTAGAAGATTATTGCTGAAGTAAAAAAAAGTTTAAAAAAGTGAAGTCTTAAAGTCCCCTTGTATCAATCATTTTATCCCTTAAAGGGATACTCCACCCAAAAATGAAAATTCTGTCATCATTTACTCACCCTCAAGTTGTTGCAAACCTGTATGAGTTTCTTTCTTCTGCTGAACACAATGGAAGATATTTTGAAGAACGATTGGAACCAAGCAGTTGTTTGGCCCATTGACTTCCATAGTAGAAAACAAAATACTATGGAAGTCAATGGTGTCAAAGTTCCAATCGTTCTTCAAAATATCTTGCTTTGTGTTCAGCAGAAGAAAGAAACTCATACAGGTTTGCAACAACTTGAGGGTGAGTAAATTATGGCAGAATTTTCATTTTTGGGTGGAGTATCCCTTTAAAACTCATCATTTATCTCCAAAATGACATATTTAAAAGTTTTTTCCTTAAAAAAAAATTTCTTCATGCCATATAATATCTTGACTGTAACTCGACACCCTTTGCCTCATTTAGTATGCATGGTACTATGAATATGCAAATGAGCCCCGCCTCCACTCACTCACTCAGAGATCCACTGGTTGACGATCACACGTTGATCTGATTGGTTACAAGGTCGTTTGCGTCAGAAACACCAGCGATTTCAAACCGTGTTTTTGAGACTGTCTTTGGTTCACTGCAGTTTTAAGCAGAAAATACTCAGCAATACTGTCGACTTATGAACTTACACATGGTGTGTCTCAAAGCGTATTAAACACCACATAGACACATAAACAACATTAAACGCTGGATTTACACCACAGGGGGACTTTAAAGAAACTTTTTACGTTTTTGGGTTGAAGAAGAAATGATGAAACGCTTCTGAATAAAGTGTCAGATGTGTAAAAGATGGCCAAGATGTTTAACAATATCCAATATAGTATGAGGGGAGACTGAAGTATTGTCAGTTGATATTGATTGCCTCTCATGTTTGAACACAGGCTCTCCGGGCCGCGTTTAACCTGCCTGCGTCCGCCGGAGACGCCGAAGCCCGAGAGCGCTGGCAGGACGCACATCTCAACACAGACCAGAGAGACTTCAACATGGTGGACCTGAAGTTTAAAGAGGAGGTCAATCAAGTGAACAACAACATCAACAAGGTGCACATTAATAATACAGAGCTCGTATCAGAATGTCCTCGCTGTGGAAGCTCGATCACTCTCTTAATGGGTGTCCTCTCGTCGTCAGGTGTGCATGCCACTGGGTCTCCATCGGTCCTTCCCAGAGAACAACCTCCAGCTGATGGTCCAGTCCGGGGCCAAGGGCTCGACGGTCAACACCATGCAGGTGATGTTTCTCACAGCGCAGCTCTGAACCCCGTCTCTCTCTTCAATCCCACACTGAGTGACTTACTGCAGTTCCTCCTCTGGCCACTAGAGGCCGGCTGCAGAAGAGAGTCAATCCCATAAACCCGCATGTTAAAATGCCCAACTTTACAGCAGAATAAACATGTTTACCACCTGGTGCAAAAAGTGGTTTTGGTCTATATCGCTAATTTTGCCCTTCATGAAAACTGTGAGGGGGTAAATTTTTTAATAACTCATCCGTTTAAATTATATTAAGCCTTAAAGTTGTGCATAATTAAGGGCGTGGCCACTTGAGTGACAGGTGAATTGCTGCTGATGTCACTTCTAGCTGTTTGTCTGTTAGCGTCACGTCACCTCAGCTAATCCGCCTCGCTGCACATTTACGGTTATCCAAGATGGCGACGGCCGGCTCCGCCCACTTTGGGCTTCAAAAATGCTCTCCAGAAACACTACGGGTGACGTCACACACACAACGAACATTAATTATACAGTCCATGATCTGAAAACAGCAGCTTTTTTATTACTTTTCCACGGTTCCTGCACATGCTTAAAAGTGGTATAGCAAAAGACTTCATTATTTCAAGGGGCCTTAGATTTGGGGACAGAAAAACAGGAATGTGATAATGTGATTGTTAAACTGGTTGATAATGTGATTAAGATATTGTTTGATCCCTAATTGGTATTGTGCAATTAGTCAGGTAAAAGCAGATGTTATGGTTGTGATCGTCGTCTGACCCATGTTCCTGTGTATGAGCAGATCTCCTGCTTACTGGGTCAGATTGAGCTGGAGGGCCGCCGGCCACCACTGATGCCTTCTGGGAAATCCCTGCCCTGCTTTCAGCCCTATGAACCGCAGCCGCGCTCCGGAGGATTCGTGACCGGCAGGTTCCTGACAGGGATCAAACCTCAGGTGCGTTCAGACTGGGTCGTGTCACATCCCGCATGAGTCTAGGGCTAAAGAAAATAATATTTTAAGAGCGTTGAGTCCTGCCACAGCACCACAAGCAAACTAATTATCGTAAAGTTTTTTTTATCATTATTAGCATGGAACAAGACAAGGTATAATAGAAAAATAAACTTTAAGGGCAGCGATGGCTTCAGAAGAGGAGGGCAAGGCCAAAATAACAAACAAAAAGCAATATAACTGGGGAATTTAAACTTCTGACTAAACTATCAAAGAAAAGAAAATGAATAACAGAATTGTACCCCCCTTCCTGGCCCCAAAACAGGTGAAAACAGAGTTCAACAAAAATGGCGCCCACATACCTACAGCTTCCAAATAAACAAAATAAGCATCCAATATGATAACTAATAAACTTGACTTGAACAGCAACAACAATAAAACAAAGAAAATAACTGATAAAGGGAAATAAAAGTAACCTCCACACTTAAACTGAAAAGAGTAACTGTTGGAGACTCAACAATTTCGAAACACTTCCTCATGAAGCTTCGAAACCTTCACGAATCTTTTGTTCCGGGTCAGTGGTTCGGCGCGTGTATCAAACTGAGTCACATGACACCAGTAACCGAGGCTTCATTACATCATAACGGTTCAAACACTTCGAGATGTCAATGGTTCACCGCTGGAGTGATGATCTCTGTCACTGAGAGACAGTGCACAAGTGTATGTGGATTTAACTGATCTCTGATCAGTTTTATACATTTGTAGATGTTTTAATTAGACATTAGTATCATTAAAATGAATAATGGTAGTTAAGTGTCTTATTGGCCTGTTTAGCTGAGCCATTCATAGAACAAACTAAACAAACCCTGACAATTGATGAAAGAACATATAGACACTTGATAATCTTATTAGATGATTAGATAATTACATTTAAAAGATTTTACTTTCAATAAAAAAATTCCAAGATTTGTAAAAAGGTGTTTTTCTGCATGTTTGGCCCGGGTGTTCGTTGCATTTCCACTGTTCGGCCACTTGGTGTCAGCGTTGAGACGTTGTCAGGGTTTTTCGAAGCCTCGACACTATACGGCACATTAGCTTTCAGCGTTTCACGAAGCCTCGATCTGCCCTCCACTACTGCCAGACGGATTGAGTAGGAGGAGCCAAAGGGGTAACATAGGGAGAAACGCATAAAAAACACATTAAAGAACACAACTCTTCTGATGGACCATCACAATAATCATATTATGTCCCTGGATGTAACTATTGTGAATGCACAGTTTTGTTAGGAGTCACTAGGGGCTTTCGCACCGGAGGAACCTTCTCATAGTTCCTAGAAATATTGGCAGAAGTTCCCAGTTTTTGGTGTGTTCGCACCGCAGGAACTGGGAACGATGTTAGTTCTAGGAACTCCTTTTAGGGAACTAATTTACTGCTACTCCAGAGTTGGTCTAAACCAGCGATATAGGAACTACCCGTGACGTTAGTGTTCGCTGATTGGCCGAGCGCACACAAAACACCAGCACCCGCCATCTTAAAAAAGACTGTGTAAACACACAGATTGTAGCCTATATATTTACTCCAGAAACTAACTCTACGACATGTAAAACAGTGATAGATAGAACTACCCGGTGCGAAAGCCCTAGTCACTGTTGCTCAGAGTGGTTTGTTCAACATCCTTAAAGGATTAGTTCACCTCAAAATTAAAGTTTCCTCATAATTTACTCACCCCAATGCCATCCAAGATGTTCATGTCTTTCTTTCTTCAGTGGAAAAGAAATTACGCTTTTTGAGGAAAACATTTCAGGATTTTTCTCCACACAATGGACTTCACCGGTAACCAAATAGTTGAAGCCCAAATCAATGCAGTTTCAAAGTGTTTTGAAGAGCTTCAAAGGCTCTGTACGATCCCAGCTGAGGAATAGGGTCTTATCTAGCGAAATGATCGGCCATTTTCTAAATAAAATAAAAATGTATATACTTTTTAACCACAATTGTTGGTCTTGTGCTGGTCTGCGGTACTTCCGTCTACGGCCAGCGTGACGTTTCCCACGTGATTACTTAATGCCTGGCGCGTCGCAGACCAGCGCAAGACGAACAATTGTGGTTAAAAAGTATATACATTTTTTTTTTTTTTATGGCCGATGGTTTCACTAGATAAGACCCTGTTCCTCAGCTGGGATCGTGCAGAGCCGTTTGAAGCTCTTCAGAGCCCTTTGAAACTGCATTGATTTGGACTTCAACATGTTGGTTGCGCAAGAAGTCCATTGTGTTGAGAAAAATCCTGAAATGTTTTCCTCAAAAAACATTCCACAATTTCTTTTCCACTGAAGAAAGAAAGACATGAACATCTTGGATGGCATTGGGGTGAGTAAATTATGAGGAAATGTTTATTTTGAGGTGAACTAATCCTTTAACCTTAGTTAGGGGTCAAGAACCGAAGGTGCTGTAGCCACTTGTTGTTGTTAGTTTACTTGAATATCATTCCTCCCCAATGGGAGTCTATGACAGCCCTATGAACGGGACATAGGAAAATAATGAAAATTGGCACACTTATAGTGGTTGTACTGAACTGTAATCTGACCAACTTTGGGGTCTCTAGGACTCTCTCTATAGTGCCACCACTAGTTCAAAAAATCACTATTCAAATGGTTGTAACTTTTGAAACCTTTAATCTAGAAAAGTGAAATATAGTTTACCAGAATACTCGTTTCACGCTGATCACATTGCATATTCTACATCAGTGTTTCTCGACTGGTGGGTCGTGACACAAAAGTGCGTCGCTAAACCGTTTTCATTGGGTCGTGGAATGTGCAGGCAAAGAAACAACAACTAATGTAATTCTGTTTTTCTGATGCAAGACTTTTATTTTGATTCTTATATTTTTATTTTACCCCGGTGCGCTTCTAGTCCCGTTGTCCCCTTTATTTTTAGGTCAAATTGCTTAAAAAAAAAAAAATTTGTCACAGTTTAATGACCAAATGTGGGTCCCATGGCCAAACCAGTTGAGAACCAGTGTCTTACATTAAAATATACTATAATCCGGGGGGTTTTTTTTGCTACAAATTTTGCTGAATTTTTACTAAAATTGTCTCAGACGATCACTGGACTGAGCCACACAGAAATAACTGAACAGAATTTTGCTATTGCTTTTCGTCCAAAAGTTATTGTGATGTTGATCCAAAATAAGATTAGATCCTGTATCTCAGCCAAACTTTGAACAATTGAAATAAAACCTGGTGTGCTACATCTGAAAATCTCAAAATATAGTTTTTTTTAGTCACTGTATGTAGAAAAATTAAATGCAAAAATGTAAGTGGTGTCTCTTTTTCTGTTTTCAGGAGTTCTTTTTCCATTGCATGGCTGGTCGTGAAGGACTCGTGGACACTGCGGTCAAAACCAGTCGATCTGGTTATCTGCAGAGGTAGATCTGGGTCTCGCTGAGCCGCTTCTGCTTCTTCACACTCTTCTGTCGGGAGATCTGAAGTGCTGGTGTGTTTCAGGTGTGTGATCAAGCATCTGGAAGGTCTGGTGGTCCAGTATGATCTGACTGTGCGGGACAGTGATGGAAGCGTGATCCAGTTTCTTTACGGAGAAGACGGGCTCGACGTCCCCAAGATCCAGTTCCTACAGCCGCGCCAGTTCCCGTTCATCAAAGACAACTACGAGGTGACCATACATAGACATGTTTCTGCACCATCTTTACACACACACACTCACACAGCGCACACACAACACCTCCTCACTTTATTTCTCTCAACATGTGGACAGGAGAGCTGTCAGTCAATAAATGTGAAAAAGTAACTCAGATATTTTGTTGTAAATTGAAAAAGTAATGCGTTACTTTACTAGTTACTTGAAAAAGTAATCTGATTACGTAACTCAATGTGCTTGTATTGAGTTACACACAACACGGTTTAACAGTGCATTATTTTCTAGGTTATCAGAAAGTCTAAGTGCTTGGATGAAGTCCTGGATAAAATGGACCCAGAGGAAGCGGTTAATCACTTTAAAGCCATTAAGAGATGGAAAGCGAAACATGAGCGTGTTTCTCCCCGAGACGGTGCCTTTCTGCTGTTCTCGCAGAAGAAGCTGAGCAAGCTGAAGTCTCAGCTGGAGGCCCAGAATCTGGCCAACGGGAGAGAGGCGGCCACTCTACAGGTACCGCAGCCGTCGTGGAGAGCTTTAGCTCACAGATGCTTGTTAGAAAGATGATTCAGTTCCTCAAACCTTTCCAGAATAACACAGAATTCCCTCGCGGGTCAAAATGACCCGAAGCCCTAAACTTATACTTTTTTTGTTGTTGTGTGTCCAGAAAGCTTATTTTATTTTAATTTTGATAATATTTCTTCTATTTTTGAATTCAATTTTTTGGGAGATTTTTCATGATTTTTTTTATTTTATTTACCTTCAAATTACTAGATTTGATCAATTAATAACAAATAAATAGCAATTTAAGCACAATCCTCACATTCTTTCAACTTAAATTCAAAATAACTCACAATTTCATGCATAACTCTTTTAATTCAGCTCTAAATATCTTACATCGGGTGTCTTTGCCGACCTCTTGTGGAAAATAAATAATATAAGATGATATTTCATGACTCTAGATGGCCTTATATCTCTATATGCAGCACATGAGCTGTTCCTCTGGATCCTAAAGCCAGTTCACTTCCGTATGCATTCAGATACACATGGAGACACTATAAAATAATTTTTTGGTAAAGTTTTAGGATTTTTAGTTTACACATAGAAAAACCTAAAGATTCTCAATTCACTGAAGCATTCCTCGCATTCAATTCATTCCTCCTTGAATCCATTACATTTTTTTGTGTATTCAAGTGTGACAAAAGTCCAGGGTTCTTGGACCCCTCTGATGAGCACTCGATTTTTAAAAAAAATATTGGAAAATGAGTTTTGGGTCAAAATGACCCTAGGGAAAGATGAGGGTTTTAAAGTGAAACAGAAGTTGCGCTGGTCTTTCCTCCTCTATTGTGTCGTATATCGAGTAAAACGCTTCAGGAACAAGAACGCATGTGGGCGGGGCTTGATTGTGTCTGTGGGGAATTGATTGGATGGTTGTGGTTTGCTATTGGCTGATCTCATGTGAGTTACAGGTTATAGCCCCGCCCTCGTCATCAGAGATGAGAAGAGATGCTGCAAGAGGAACTTATTCTGAGTCAAGATGATTAACACAATAATGATGTGCACCGATAAAGGAAATGATCATCTCCCAAAAAGATTTATCCAAATAATAAACCTTGGGTCTCCAAATCAGTAAAAAACATAATTAATCAGAGGAACATTAGTTTTAATCAGGGGGACATGATACAGCACAAAGCACTATCTAAACCGTTGAAGAGGGAACTTATTGATTGGTGCAAATCCTCCTTTTTAAATATTAATGTGGCAAAAACGAAAGAGATGTACATCGACTTTAGAAGGAATCCTGCTGTCATTTCCCCTGCTGTGATGGACAATCAGCCAGTTGAATTAGTGCAGCAGTACAAATATCTTGGGACTGTAATCGACAGTAAACTGTGCTTTGAGTCCCAGGTTGATGCTGTGTGTAAAAAAGCACATCAGCGCATGCACTTTCTTCGTAAGCTTCGCAGTTTTAATGTTGACACTGTTTTTATGGAAATGTTTTGTTCCTGTTTTATTGAATCAGTTCTTACTTTCTCTTTTATTTGTTGGCACGGGTCACTTTCTATTAAACAGAAAAATCGCATGCAAGGTATCGTGAAGGTATGCAGCAAAATTGTTGGCACACCCTTAAATGACCTACATGACCTGGATAAGGTCAGATCCTTGAAGAAGGCGAGAGCCATCCTGGCTGACCCCAGTCATCCCTTGTGGGATGAATTTATGCTGCTGCCATCCGGGCGTAGATATAGTCTGCCGCGATGCAGAACAAACAGATTAAAAAGGTCATTTATCCCGACTGTTATCACCATTGTTAACAATACCCGGTGAATTCAAATTCAAATATTAATTATGTTCTTCTGTGGTTGTTTATTATTGTTGTTGTTGTTTGATTAATATATTTATTACTGCTGACTGTAATCTAAATTGCCCCTCGGGGATAATAAAGTTACCTTGACCTTGACCTTGAAATAATTTAGAATAAACACTGCAACATTCCATGAAAATAACTAGAATTGTGCATGTTGATGTCTCAGTGACTAATGCGCCTGACGGTGTTTCTGGTGCTAGCTCATGGAGCGGTGGAGGGCTCTGGGCGAGGCGGACCGCAGGAGGTATCTGAAGAAGACGTCTCACTGCCCTGACCCGTGTCTGGCTGTTTACCGGCCCGACATCTGCTTCGGCTCCGTGTCCGAGACCTTCGAGGCCATCGTCGAGAACTACCTCGATCAGTTCAACGTCAAGCAGGAGTTTCCGGTGTCTTCTGAGACCGTGGACTCCGATAGGTGAGAATTCATGTAAACAATCTGGATTAAAGGGCCATTCTAGAATATGAAGAGCTACTGGAATCAGTCCATTGTCCACAACAACATTTGATGTGGGTTAATCGGTTTCCTAGGGTACATCTGTTGTGTTGGTTTACTTTCTGACCGGTTGTCATTTTTATTTTTTATTTTTGGCACAGAAACTTGGAGTTTACGTATATTTAAATAAGTTACTAAAATAATTAACCCTTGTGCGTCAATTAATAAAAGTTACACATAGGTCCATTGTAGGGGTGGGAATTGGCAAAAATATGACGACTCGATAGTATTGCGACATTTGGGCCTCGATTCAATATTATTGTGATTCTTAACATATTGCGATACAGCAAGTATTGCGATTCGATTCTGCGATATATTGCGATTCATGTCCCCCATATTATTCAAAGGCATCACGAAAAATTTGGAAAATAAGACTCACTTCAAATGTCACATTTAATTCTGTGAACATTATCTTCTACACATTAACTGAAGTGCAAAAACTTAGGAGGATAGTGCAAAAACTTTGTCCTTGAACATTCAGGACACAGGACCTTATTACAGGACAGGACGTCATTATTCTCTGAACTGGAGACCTCTCACATGAACCCCAGCACATAACTTACAATTATTTAAATACAATAGAGTAACATAAACCTTAGAATGATCATATAAATGATGTTGAGGTCTTTACTACACGCTTTTGGATGAAAACTGAAATTTACACACACTTTCGATTAGAAAGAAGACGGAGCGTCATGTTCAGCCGGCTGTGATGGGGAAGCCATTTTCATTTGAATCTGCTGTTGAATGCACGCCAACAAAGCACCGCAACAAGCGCCACCTTGTGGATGTAATAAGCAAATATAAATTATCAGAGTAAACTCAGAGAAATCCAATGGAGAAAACCCGAAAGTAAAACAGATAATTTTATAATTAAATATTGCAATACTTTGCGCTACTGTATTGATATAATTGCGTGCGCAAAATATTGCGATACTGAACAGAATTGATTTTTCCCCACCACTAGTCCATTGTGGACAAAAATGTGTGTCAAAAAACTGTCTCATAAATTTGTTTCTGAACATTTCTTCATAGTGCACCTTTAACTATTGCAGTTGTTTGTGATTTATTGCATAAGGGTTTTTTGATCTGAAGCAGAAAGCCTCGCATGTGAACCCAGAAAGCTGATGCTAAATAGAGATCTCTTTCACGTCTTCTTGCGTTTGAACAGACATCGTCACACACAATAAGTATCCTAGTCAACAGTCTTAAGTGAACATAAACAGTTGAGAAACAAGATGCGTGTGTATGAGTATATTGGATCCGTGCATTCGCTCTTAAAGTGACAGCAGCCTAATAAACCTGCTGCTTTTATTTTAATGTTAACCAAACAACAAACTGCTCACTGCTCTTGACTGTATAACTTTTGTAACTTTAATAAGGATTCATCCATATTTAATTTATACAGTGAAGACTATGCAGTGCTATTTTCAATTTGATTATTTATGTTCTTTACCTGAAAATTACTGAAAAACTCCCCTGAAAAACATGGAAAACAGTGTTTTTCAGTTATTTGTATGTTTGTTCTGTTGTATTTGTGTTATTGCTGTAATTTGATTTGTTTTTATCAAGCGGCAACCTTCTCGTCTCTCTCTTCGTTCCAACACTGAGTGACTTAAACTGCAGTTCCTCCACTGGCCACTAGAGGCCGGCTGCAGAAGAGACTCAATCCCATAAACCCCCATGTTAAAATGCTCAACTTTACAGCAGAATAAAACATGTTTACCGCCTGGTGCAAAAAGTGGTTTTGGTCTATATGGCTAATTTTGCCCTTCCTGAAAACTGTGAGAAGATAAATTTTTTAATAACTCCTCCATTTAAATTATATTAAGCCTTAAAGTTCTGCATAATTAAGGGCGTGGCCACTTGAGTGACAGGTGGATTGCTCGGATGTCACTACTAGCCGTTTGTGTGCTGTGTTAGCGCCACGTCACCTCAGCTAATCCCGCATTTTCTGTTTGTGTGTGTGTGTGTGTATGTCAGACTCAGGCCCCTCCTGCAGCTGAAGTGGCAGCGGGCGCTGTGCGACCCCGGAGAGGCGGTTGGTCTGCTGGCGGCTCAGAGCATCGGGGAGCCCTCCACACAGATGACCCTCAACACCTTCCATTTCGCCGGCAGGGGCGAGATGAACGTCACGCTCGGCATTCCCAGGTCAGACCTCACTAACAGCGACATCACACAACTCTACATGAACACATTCACAACCAATATTTTTTTTTTTTTTTAACTGAACTGTCAAAAACATATGTTTAATTTTCTCACCTCTGAAATTCATTTACAATAAATCACAATTATAAATAAACAGAAATATTTTTCCTCCATTTTACACACTTATTCAAGTCCTTGAAAGCAGGGTTTCTTTAAAGGTGACATATTATATGCCCCTTTTCACAAGATGTATTATAAATCGATGGTGTCCCCAGAATGTGTCTGTGAAATTTCAGCTCAAAATATCAGATCATTTATTATAGCTTGTCAAATTTGCGTTCCCTTTTTGTGTGTGAGCAAAAACACGCTGTTTTTGTGTGTGTCCCATTAAATGCAAATGAGCTTTTGCTCCGCCTCCGTTCAGAAGAGGGCGAAGCCTTCACTCAAGCTTCAGAGACTCCGGCAATAACAATACAGGCTAATCTCACTGATCCAGAATCAGGAGTAACCAGCAGCGAGTGCAGCCTTACGGAGAGACTCAGGGAGAGCTTCACTTTTACACGTTTCTGAATGTTAGCGGAGACATTTCTGTAGTTGTTGTGGAGTTACACTGATCATCTCATCATGTTGAACTCTTCCACAAGTGTCCACAGTTCCTGAGGTGTTTATAAGACAGCGGTGACATGTTCTGGTCAGTAGTGTTCAGTGTCGTCTGTGCTCAACCACAGAACAGTTTCAGGCTTTGCTGGATCTTCTCCAGTGCGTTAGAACTGGTCTCTGTTGGCGCTCACCGAACCGAATGTCGTGCCGTGTGTGTAAACGTGCAGATTAAAGGCCGGGAATATTTTAAACGTGCAGATTAAGGGCCGGGAATATTATAATAAGATCCTCTTCCTGAGTGAAATCTGATCGGCTTAATTTCTGACATGCTTGCAGAAAAAAGCTCGCCAGAACACAGTTACTGGGTTTCACTTGTCATGTTTTCTGTTGTTAGAAGCACAGGGGACCCGATTATAGCACTTACACACGGGAAAAGTCTGATTTACATGATATGTCCCCTTTAAATCATCCTCCTAAATGCACTTTTTGCTATGAATATAAGGATCCTTGGATGAGATGTAAACAGTAACCTGTGCTGTGTGCGGTAAACAGCCGTGAGGGGTCTTCACAAACGTTGTTTCATCCACACACCCTCTCGTTCACACATGAGTTATGTACTTTACGCAGATCTTTGGATGCAAACGTTTCTACTATCCGCAGATCTGTGACGTTGTCAAACTCCTTTTGAATTGATTTAACTTGCTTGTTTTTTTATATTCAGTACCAATATACTATAGAGCGAAGACATGTTAACGTGAAATCCTCTTCCACAGATTAAGAGAAATCCTCTTGATTGCCAGCTCTAACATCAAGACCCCCATGATGAGCATCCCAGTCCTGGCCAACAAGAAAGCCTTGAAGCGTGTGAAGACCCTGCGGAAGAAGCTGACACGCGTGTGTTTATCAGAGGTGCGCACGGCCGGCTCAGTGTTTACGAGAAGTTCTTCCCCTTGCTGTAGATCTCAAATATACACTGTGTGCGGAATTATTACACACGTTGATTTTCTGATCATATTCATATTTTACCAATTCCAAACAACATTAACCTTATATATGATTAAATACTAAATTAATAATAGTTTTTAAGTGATATATAATCGGTCATGAAGGCTGGAAATGAAAAACACCTTATATTCAGGTGTGCATGATTATTAGGCATGTTTTCTTTTACAGATCAAATGAGCCAAAAAAGAGATTTAACCCCTTAAGTTGCCCTAACCCTAACCCATAGCCATTACATATTTAAAACAGTAACATACTATCCTTTCAATGGTTAAAGTTTCCACAGTCATTGCATGTGCTGCACTATATTTGTACCTTTTTTTATTAGTTTATGTATCTATTTATCTTTTTTGAGAATTTGAAAGATAATCTTTGATAAATGAGATCTCTGATTGTATTCCTGCCGAAAAGTAGTGCTTGAAAAGTTGTATTTTACAGTATCTGTCATATGATGAGTCGATCAGTTGTTGAAACTCTTGATCTCCACAGGTGCTCCACAAGGTGGACGTGATAGAAACCTTCCGCATGCTGAAGAAGCGAGGCAACAAATCCCGCGTCTTCAAGCTCACGTTCCAGTTCCTGCCTCCCGAGCGATACCAGCAGGACAAGCTGCTCACCCCCGATGGGATCCTGCACTTCATGGAGCAGAGGTGTGCCTGAAGCCGTCTCAGACTGCTCCTCCACACACGAGTGCCCAGCGTCTCACCGCTCATGTGTGCGTTACAGGTTCTTCCGGCTGTTTCTGGAGGCCATCAAGAAGCTGAGCGTTAAACTGGCGGCGATCAGTATGGTGGACACGCGAAGAGCCACGGCCGGCGACGGAGAGGGAGAGGCCGGTGGAGTCACCGCCCGAGAGGTACACACACACCGCTGGAGATGCAGCGACTCACGAGGCGATACGATTCACCATACGATCTTCTCACGATTTTTTTAACAACATGAGATTTCAGTATGTGATATTGTGCATCCAGCCGGCTGTTATCTCAGAATAAACCCGACAGGTTGATCAGGGTCAGGTCTTCATCAGCCTGAAGGGGTTTATTCTGAGATCACACACACACACGCACACACACACCTGAAATGGGTTTATTCTGAGATCACACACACAGACCTGAAGGGGGTTTATTCTGAGATCACACACACACACACAGACCTGAAGGGGGTTTATTCTGAGATCACACACACACACACCTGAGGGGGGTTTATTCTGAGATCACACACACACACACTCACACACACACACACACACCTGAAGGGGTTTATTCTGAGATAACTGGCTGGATGTACATTATCCCGCTTATTACACGGCTGCTTGCCACATAAGTTCATAATTAAACAGGAAATATTGATCTGAGTTGAAATATTTTATTAGATCTTTAAACGCAAAGCTTCGCAGAGAGAGCAGTTTCAGCGGCGAGATCAAACTAGATGGACATTTAAGAGATACGGTATACATTCATAACACTTATTACAAAGCATTTCAACACATTAATAATTATGGAGATCAGAGATATTGATTTCAGAGTAAACTGTTTTAAAATCGTACCTGTTTGTATCTTATAATCCAACAGTGTACAGAACAATAGACACAAAATGGCCGCTGCTGGGTTTGTATGAAACAAGAGAGAGCGAGTCCACGATATTGGATGGCATAATTAAATAACTACACAAAATATTGATTCGATTTGAGTTTTAATATTTTATTAGCTCACCAAACGCAAAACTTCCTCAAGAAAAACCCGTTCCCAGCGAGCGTATAGCGCTGAGGACTGCAGTGACCCGGATGAGCCTGTGTTTCTGTGTTCAGCAGCTGTTATCTGGGAATATCACACCGCTGGATGGAGCGATCGACCAATCAGAGTCAAGCATTCCACAGAGCCGTGTAATAACATAGGGTAATGACCGTCTCATGCCTGACTTCTCCACAGGATGAAGGCAATGAGGATGCAGAAAACAACATGATTGTGGATGACGTGGCGAATGAAGGTGATGCTGATGCTACGGACTCCAGGAGAAAAGAGAAACAGGAAGAGGAGGTATTAGAACTCACCCTATTTCTGTTCTGCTTTTGTTCATCTGTGTTCAGTGTGTGATGTTGCTGTGTGATCATGAGAAAGCTCCTGTTCTTTTTCTGAACTCCTGAAACGCCTCCATTGTAGTCTTGAGTTTCTTCCGGGAACAAACATCACAATATTCCTCATTATAATAATTCATATGCAGAATAAAGGGGCGGGGCCTGGTTAGGGTTGCGGCGGTGAGGAAAATTTCCCACCGGTTAATCGACGTGTGACAACACCGGTAATCCCGGTGTCACCGTGGGGGGCGGGGGGGTTAACCCTCTGAGGTAGGCTATCGCGCCGGCGCGATAGTCTCGCTTTTTTCTTATCAGTGCAAAAGAAACTCAAAATACTCTGTTGATTTTGATCTTACATATTAAGTGTTGTACATCATTAGATCCTGATAAGTGTCTATTTTTTTTGTGGATACTCACAATAAAAACAAAGTGTTGTGCTTTTCGCCAAATAAAGAAAAACAAACATGATGCGCGTTCTGCCTTCTCTCTCTCAGTGAAGTCCATTCTGAAACGCGTCCTAAGATTAACTTTAATTTCGCGAATACTTGTCATACAGGCACAAGTGTTTTTCCATAATGAAGCTTGAACTCTCTTCTTTTAAATGAATTAATTTATATTAAAAAAAAAACAAATATTCTCAGTTTATGTAATCTGTATGAAAAGAGAGAGATGTCAGTATTTTTCTTTCCAGCTCATTATACCTAATTACGCGTTAATGTGCCACGCCCACGGAGAGCGCGCGCTATTCAAACGCAAATGATCTTAGACAAGCCATTCAAACATGCCAACGCCCACCAGCTGGATTATAAAACACGTCGTGTTTAGTAAGTATCTTGTACAGCTGTGTACACAGCGTATCCTTTCGCTGTGAGGAATAATACTATCTAACCCTGGAAAATGTACCAGAAGTGCTGGTTGTTTCATTTCGAGGAGCAACGGATCCAGCTGATGTAGTAAGTAATTTATTCTAGTGCTTTGTTCTAATCGCGATATTGAATAGTGTCGGACTGTAAACCGCAAAAAGACTGTTTAAATATGAATTGCGTGTCTGTGTGTAGGCTAAATGATGAGTGAACGGCATAGGCGCGCGCGCTTTGTTTACTACAGTTATACAGCGCGTGTCTGTGCCTTGTTCATTCACTCTCGCACCTACATTAGTAAACGTTATGTTTACATGAACACATACAAACTATATTGCTATAGCCTACTAAGATGAGTAAAAATAGACTGAAATATGTTGAAATAAAATGTCTGTATAAGCAACAAGCTGCAAATTCACATGTATATACTAATATATCATACACAATATATTACAGACTAAATATGAATGTTTAGACACGATTTTGTGATTAGTTTTGGATAGATTATAAAGTTTTGACTGTAAAAAAAGACTACTGTCACATTAAATAGGTACGCTTTTGTTCACCAATTTCTGCTCATAGTTAAATATACTATAGTATGATGTTTTGTCAAAAATAAAGTAGGTATATTGAATTATCAACTAAGATGTTATTATAGTGTTTGTTCCAATATTCAAACTAATGAATCCTTACCTTTTTTTAATACGTATGATAAAATGTATACTTTTTACAAAGAAATACACTTGAAATATTGTTAAAATTGTAATTGTTGTTGTAATTGTAACCTATTTGTAATTGGTTACAATTTCTAATTGTAAAATATGTATAGGCTATATAGATAATTTCTTTTGTCCTTGCATTCTTTGGGATCCTGT
The DNA here is from genome assembly GCA_030578255.1 of Tiaroga cobitis. Classification (NCBI taxonomy): domain Eukaryota; kingdom Metazoa; phylum Chordata; class Actinopteri; order Cypriniformes; family Leuciscidae; genus Tiaroga; species Tiaroga cobitis. The sequence goes on along the minus strand of CM060604.1, from coordinate 50,928,964 downwards.
GACACACCTGTGTGAAAGGGCTAATTAATATGCAGCTCATTATGCGGCACATTATCCGGCCTTTGTCTTCTCAGGTGTGAACACGCCTCCACGCATATTGCCTTTCCAAACCAAAGGTCTCTAATAAAATGTAAATCAGTGTATGTGTTTGTGTAAATGATTAGGCAGGATGATTTTCAGATCATTTTGAAGCAAAAATTCTAGGCAACAACACTCATTAGTCAAAAGTCTCGTGGACACATATTTAGTATGTGTTTTGTGGCCTTATTTCAGACACTTTAAGTTTTAGTTTTTTCAATAACCATGCATAAGCAATATTCTCTCAAAAATACAAACATGTTTCGTAATTGTTGCTCAGAAATTACGGTAGCCCAGTTTGTGCTATATTGAGTGAATTTACACCTTTGCCATTAACATGTTTATAAATAACTGAAAAAAGCACAAATGTCAGAGCATGTCAGAACACCTCAAGGATAGGGCTGGGCGATATATCGATATAAAAAATATATCGATATATTTTTAAATGCGATATGGAATTAGACCATATCGCATATATCGATATAGTTCAAATATGCGCTGTGATCCTTGCTCCAAGCAAGCTGCTGACCCGGAGCTCTCTGCACTGCTCCCCGCGCGTGAAACTGCGCGCTGCAGAAGCCCCAGCCGCAAGCCATCGACAACCCGAAACGGTGTTTCCGCTACATTCATTCTACCGTGGTGGTCCGCCACACCAAACATCATCCCGCCACGGCTGCAGCTTCTCAGTAAAGTCCGATATTATGCACACTATTGTGTTATTGTTAAGCCCCACTAGAGGCATAAAAATATTGTAAAGCACCATAAAGTTTTTGTGCACTATATTCCAAGACTTCTAAAGTCATTCGATTGCATAATGTGAGGTAAAAATTAATATTTAAGTCGTTAAGTTAAAGTTAATGAAAACTCATCTCTCCTCAGTCATTCTCCATTCAGCATTCAAACAGCGCGTTGCGTTCGGTTACGACAGTAACACGACGACATCCCTTCAAGATCAATGTTCCCATGATTGTACTTTATTTGTAGATAAATGTCTATGGTTTGCATAAAATTACTGGAGTTTATCTTACTGGAGTTTACTGCGCTTTCTAAATCATATTCCTTTCTCCCGGGTGTCTGTTAGATTGCAGCACTGGAGTAGAGAGCGCTATAAATTGTTCTTCATGCGCACTGTAACTGAAATTTAAAACTGTTAAAAGAAAAGGCTCAATAAACTGTTGCATAGATATAATATTTCGCTTTGTGTAAATGTGAAGCGCTGCACGCTGTGACTGCGCGTTGCTTCGAGTGCATCATTTTGCGCACGGGATGCACATAATCGCTTTGCCGCTCTTATTGGAGCCTTTCATATTATAATACTTAGGCAAGGTTAGGGGCAAGGGGGCGTGGCCCATGGGACTATCACTGCCACCACAGCTGGGAAACAATCCTAGAGGAAACACTGCGAAAAAGCTCCAGCCCCGAAACAAAGCTCACTGCAAACTTAATTTCCCCGCAGCCACCTTATGGAGCTTTGATTTCAAAAAAGGTACTCCTGTTGCTATACAGTATTTATGTTTACATTTTATTGTTATTTGAACAGCTGACCATTTAATTATGAACCAGGTGAAGAAACCTGTTTATTATTCATTTGATTTTGCACCTGTTCACTGAAATAGCCGGTTTCAACTTTCAATAAAACTAGGCTACTTGTGACGTCATATTTGGCTTTGACTTTGACTGAACATTTGCTCTCACTTTGAGGAAAAAATATCGGGATATATATCGTATATCGATATTCATCCTAAATATATCGGGATATGACTTTTGGTCCATATCGCCCAGCCCTACTCAAGGACCCCAAAAACCCTTAGACCTCAGAGGGTTAAATAGCTTTTACAGAGCTGCCAACTCTCACGCATCTCACGCCAAACCCCCGATTTCTCACTCATGAAGTGTCAACCTGGTCGGTCAAATGCCTGGAAGATGAGTTTATCTATACATCTACCTGTTGAGCCACTCGTGATCGACTAGTTATGCCGCAAAATTGTTAAAATCTCCTGGAATCTAGAGCGAGCACGCACGCGAGACAGATTGTGCTTCAAACCGCGTAGCGCGCGCGTACGGGAGAGAGGGAAAGCGAGCGAGAGACCTTGCGTGTGCAAGCACACCCGTCGGAAAAGTCTCACTCCAAGCTAAACTCAAAAGTTGGCAGCTCTGGCTTTTAAATGCGTGCGCGTTATACTTTCACTTTCAAAATAAGCTTTTCTGTAATTTGACTCGTTCTCATCTCCACACGTGCTAAATGGAATCCTGATGCTTGCTGATCTGTGACGTGACTGGCTCTTGGCACGCACTGCGCAGTTCAGTTTTTAATTATATGCTCTCTTCTGAACTAAATAATTGATAATTATTATTTTTAATTAATTCAAATAAATATTTTAGCAAAAACGAATAGCCTACTTTAAAAAAGTCAAGACATCGCGGTGTCATGGTGGGAAAGTGATGTCACCGGTGATGGGGCTTAAAACCGGTAACACCGTCAACACCGTCTATCGCGGCAAGCCTAGGCCTAGTTGAGTTAGTTAGTAGTGTGTTGAAACTGGCGGTAATGGTAAGGGGCGGGACATTTCCCAAACACTCTCGAAGCGCTCGACCAATCACAACACACTGCTCCTGCCGACCAATCAGAGCACAGTGTGCTTTTCAGAAGGAGGGGCTTCATAGAGACAGGAAGTAAACAGAGCGTTACTGACAGACTGGGAAGAGAGGAGCCGCAACAATGGAGAATATGAGGAGAATAATCAACATTCAAGCAGGAGTTGAAAGCTGTTCTAGTAGCGCCTGAAACTACATCAAGACTGTAATATGGCACACTTTTGCAGCTTTGTTTCAGTAAATCCTCTTTTCCATGTTTTTTTCTGTATTTATGTTTTAATGGTTTAATTAAATTTTAATAATCAAAAACAATGTCTAGGGGTTAAAAAAGTGAGATATTAAATGTGTTTTAATAAACTGTATTCATATTGCTTTGAGAAGCACAGTATGCTGTACAAATAGTAATACATTTAGTTATAGTGACTTCAAACTCTTATTTTGGCGGGTTGAGGTGAAGAGCTTTGAGTTTGTGTGTATATATGTGTATATATATGAGATGATAACGCTAGTCGGCATGAAACAGGAAATGCCGTATACTGTAAAGCTACGGTCACATGACTTTGAGCACGTGAGATTTCTACGGACACTGCAATGGTTGCGATATGTGTTATATTGCGTTATTTTGTAAACTTAATTTCAACATAGAAAGAAATACTAATGAATCCAGGAAGTAAAAATATAGTCGACCATCCACATAATGATGCGAGGTCGCCAAACTACGACCTTTTGAACTCCTTTTGCATGAGCTTGCGTTTCCGGTCTCCAGCATTCGCATGCGTATGAATGGAAGTCAATGGATCCTAACGTATTTTTATGACTATTTTTATGATTTTTACGCAGTTTCCACATTGAACAAGCCATATTCAATTCACGTTTATCTGTATAGTGCTTTTCACAATACACATCATTTCAAAGCAGCTTTACAGAAAGTGAACATTACAATTTAGAGTGATCTGTTATCAGGTAACTGCATTTCAGAAATGTACATATACAAAATCACAGTTAGCTAAAGAAAAACTAATATTTAATCAAGCCATAGGCCCTGTATATGTATTCCACACGAGTGTGTATTATCTGGCTGTGTGTGATGTGACCCTCAGGTGGACTATGAGAGCGAGGAGGGCGAGCAGGGCAGTGATCAGGAGCAGGAAGTGGCCGAGGACAGACAGGAAGGGGCCAAGGACCGACAGGAAGTGACCTCACATACACAGGAAGAGGCAGGATCTTCTGACGAGACCCCGGCTCCTGAGTGCTCTGAACAGCCGCAGTCAGACTCAGAGGAGACCATAAGGATTAACGCTGTGCTTCAGTTGAGCACCGCTGTGGAGGACTACAAATATGACACTGTGAACGGGCTGTGGTGTGAGGTGTGTGTCACTGTCGTCATGTGCACATCTCATGCTCTTCAGAGATGTGCTGAACCACTGGTGACGCTGTAGGATTGTGCTCTAGTCTTCTGTTTCGAATGATAAATGTAAAATTGAACACTCAGAAGCCCATTAGACTGAATTAAGCTGCTGTTCTATGTGCTATTTTATATATCTAATATCTATCTTTCTATCTGTCGTTCTAATATGCATGCATCTATCTATCTATCTATCTAATATTTCTTATCTATCTTTCTATCTATCTGTCTATCCATGTTATTTCTAAACTTATCTATCTATTATCTCTAAGACATCTACCTAATATTTAGCTTTCGATCTAATATTATCTCTATTATTTCTAATATAATATTTCTTTATCTTTCTATCTAACTATTTATCTCTCTAATATTTATCTATCAAATTTCTATCTATCTATTATTTCTTATCTATCTATCTATCTATCTATCTATCTATCTATCTATCTATCTATCTATCTGTCTATTATTTCCAAACTAATCCATATATCTACCTATCTAATATTTCTAATCTATCTATATCCATCAATCTATCCATATATCCGGCTTTTAAAACTACTAAACTAAATCTTAGAACTATTACAAACTGAAAACCTTCAAGCTTCAAACTTTCTGGCTAGGCTTTTTCTTTTTATCAACTTAAAGTTTGTCTACAAACATCATCTAGTGTCAGTCAGACTCATATTGGTCATGAATGTGACCAGAGCAGAGTTGTCAGTGTGTGTATCGATTTGTCCGTATGCATTGAGTTGAGATTGTCTTTGTCTGTGTGTGTGTGTGTGTCTCAGCTGACCCTGGTGCTGCCGGTCAGTAAGGTGCACTTCGACCTGACGTCAGTGGTGTCCCAGCAGGCCCACAGCGCCGTCATCATGGAGACTAAGGGCATCTCGCGCTGCTTGCTGAGCGAAGTCACCACGAAAGAGGGCAGCAAAGAGCTGGTGCTCAACACTGAGGGCATCAACTTACACGAGATGTTCAACCATGCTGACGTGAGGCCCTTACTGTCAACACACCTCAACACTCTTACTGGCCCTTACTGTCCACACACCTCAACACTCTTACTGGCCCTTACTGTCCACACACCTCAACACTCTTACTGGCCCTTACTGTCCACACACCTCAACACTCTTACTGGCCCTTACTGTCCACACACCTCAACACTCTTACTGGCCCTTACTGTCAACACACCTCAACACCCTTACTGGCCCTTACTGTCCACACACCTCAACACTCTTACTGGCCCTTACTGTCAACACACCTCAACACCCTTACTGGCCCTTACTGTCCACACACCTCAACACTCTTACTGGCCCTTACTGTCCACACACCTCAACACTCTTACTGGCCCTTACTGTCCACACACCTCAACACTCTTACTGGCCCTTACTGTCCACACACCTCAACACTCTTACTGGCCCTTACTGTCCACACACCTCAACACTCTTACTGGCCCTTACTGTCCACACACCTCAACACTCTTACTGGCCCTTACTGTCCACACACCTCAACACTCTTACTGGCCCTTACTGTCCACACACCTCAACACTCTTACTGGCCCTTACTGTCCACACACCTCAACACTCTTACTGGCCCTTACTGTCCACACACCTCAACACTCTTACTGGCCCTTACTGTCCACACACCTCAACACTCTTACTGGCTCTTTCTGTCCACACACCTCAACACTCTTACTGGCCCTTACTGTCCACACACCTCAACACTCTTACTGGCCCTTACTGTCAACACACCTCAACACCCTTACTGGCCCTTACTGTCCACACACCTCAACACTCTTACTGGCCCTTACTGTCCACACACCTCAACACTCTTACTGGCCCTTACTGTCCACACACCTCAACACTCTTACTGGCCCTTACTGTCAACACACCTCAACACCCTTACTGGCCCTTACTGTCCACACACCTCAACACTCTTACTGGCCCTTACTGTCAACACACCTCAACACCCTTACTGGCCCTTACTGTCCACACACCTCAACACTCTTACTGGCCCTTACTGTCCACACACCTCAACACTCTTACTGCCCCTTACTGTCCACACACCTCAACACTCTTACTGGCCCTTACTGTCCAAACACCTCAGCACTCTTACTGGCCCTTACTGTCCACACACCTCAACACTCTTACTGGCCCTTACTGTCCAAACACCTCAGCACTCTTACTGGCCCTTACTGTCCACACACCTCAACACTCTTACTGGCCCTTACTGTCCACACACCTCAACACTCTTACTGGCCCTTACTGTCCACACACCTCAACACTCTTACTGGCCCTTACTGTCCAAACACCTCAACACTCTTACTGGCCCTTACTGTCCACACACCTCAGCACTCTTACTGGCCCTTACTGTCCACACACCTCAACACTCTTACTGGCCCTTACTGTCCACACACCTCAACACTCTTACTGGCCCTTACTGTCCACACACCTCAACACCCTTACTGGCCCTTACTGTCCACACACCTCAACACCCTTACTGGCCCTTACTGTCCACACACCTCAACACCCTTACTGGCCCTTACTGTCCACACACCTCAACACTCTTACTGGCCCTTACTGTCCACACACCTCAACACTCTTACTGGCCCTTACTGTCCACACACCTCAACACTCTTACTGGCCCTTACTGTCCACACACCTCAGCACTCTTACTGGCCCTTACTGTCCACACACCTCAACACTCTTACTGGCCCTTACTGTCCACACACCTCAACACTCTTACTGGCCCTTACTGTCCACACACCTCAACACTCTTACTGGCCCTTACTGTCCACACACCTCAACACCCTTACTGGCCCTTACTGTCCACACACCTCAACACTCTTACTGGCCCTTACTGTCCACACACCTCAACACTCTTACTGGCCCTTACTGTCCACACACCTCAACACCCTTACTGGCCCTTACTGTCAACACACCTCAACACCCTTACTGGCCCTTACTGTCCACACACCTCAACACTCTTACTGGCCCTTACTGTCAACACACCTCAACACTCTTACTGGCCCTTACTGTCCACACACCTCAACACTCTTACTGGCCCTTACTGTCAACACACCTCAACACTCTTACTGGCCCTTACTGTCCACACACCTCAACACTCTTACTGGCCCTTACTGTCCACACACCTCAACACTCTTACTGGCCCTTACTGTCCACACACCTCAACACTCTTACTGGCCCTTACTGTCCACACACCTCAACACTCTTACTGGCCCTTACTGTCCACACACCTCAACACTCTTACTGGCCCTTACTGTCCACACACCTCAACACTCTTACTGGCCCTTACTGTCCACACACCTCAACACTCTTACTGGCCCTTACTGTCCACACACCTCAACACTCTTACTGGCCCTTACTGTCCACACACCTCAACACTCTTACTGGCCCTTACTGTCCACACACCTCAACACTCTTACTGGCCCTTACTGTCCACACACCTCAACACCCTTACTGGCCCTTACTGTCAACACACCTCAACACCCTTACTGGCCCTTACTGTCCACACACCTCAACACTCTTACTGGCCCTTACTGTCCACACACCTCAACACCCTTACTGGCCCTTACTGTCCACACACCTCAACACTCTTACTGGCCCTTACTGTCAACACACCTCAACACCCTTACTGGCCCTTACTGTCCACACACCTCAACACTCTTACTGGCCCTTACTGTCAACACACCTCAACACTCTTACTGGCCCTTACTGTCCACACACCTCAACACTCTTACTGGCCCTTACTGTCCACACACCTCAACACTCTTACTGGCCCTTACTGTCCACACACCTCAACACTCTTACTGGCCCTTACTGTCCACACACCTCAACACTCTTACTGGCCCTTACTGTCCACACACCTCAGCACTCTTACTGGCCCTTACTGTCCACACACCTCAACACTCTTACTGGCCCTTACTGTCCACACACCTCAACACTCTTACTGGCCCTTACTGTCAACACACCTCAACACTCTTACTGGCCCTTACTGTCCACACACCTCAACACTCTTACTGGCCCTTACTGTCCACACACCTCAACACTCTTACTGGCCCTTACTGTCCACACACCTCAACACTCTTACTGGCCCTTACTGTCCACACACCTCAACACTCTTACTGGCCCTTACTGTCAACACACCTCAACACTCTTACTGGCCCTTACTGTCCACACACCTCAACACTCTTACTGGCCCTTACTGTCCACACACCTCAACACTCTTACTGGCCCTTACTGTCCACACACCTCAACACTCTTACTGGCCCTTACTGTCCACACACCTCAACACTCTTACTGGCCCTTACTGTCCACACACCTCAACACTCTTACTGGCCCTTACTGTCCACACACCTCAACACTCTTACTGGCCCTTACTGTCAACACACACACCCTTACTGGCCCTTACTGTCCATACTTCTCAACACTCTTACTGGCCCTTACTGTCCACACACCTCAACACTCTTACTGGCCCTTACTGTCAACACACCTCAACACTCTTACTGGCCCTTACTGTCCACACACCTCAACACTCTTACTGGCCCTTACTGTCCACACACCTCAACACTCTTACTGGCCCTTACTGTCCACACACCTCAACACTCTTACTGGCCCTTACTGTCCACACACCTCAACACTCTTACTGGCCCTTACTGTCCACACACCTCAACACTCTTACTGGCCCTTACTGTCCACACACCTCAACACTCTTACTGGCCCTTACTGTCCACACACCTCAACACTCTTACTGGCCCTTACTGTCCACACACCTCAACACTCTTACTGGCCCTTACTGTCCACACACCTCAACACTCTTACTGGCCCTTACTGTCAACACACCTCAACACTCTTACTGGCCCTTACTGTCAACACACCTCAACACTCTTACTGGCCCTTACTGTCAACACACACACCCTTACTGGCCCTTACTGTCCATACTTCTCAACACTCTTACTGGCCCTTACTGTCCACACACCTCAACACTCTTACTGGCCCTTACTGTCAACACACCTCAACACTCTTACTGGCCCTTACTGTCCACACACCTCAACACTCTTACTGGCCCTTACTGTCCACACACCTCAACACTCTTACTGGCCCTTACTGTCCACACACCTCAACACTCTTACTGGCCCTTACTGTCCACACACCTCAACACTCTTACTGGCCCTTACTGTCCACACACCTCAACACTCTTACTGGCCCTTACTGTCCACACACCTCAACACTCTTACTGGCCCTTACTGTCCACACACCTCAACACTCTTACTGGCCCTTACTGTCCACACACCTCAACACTCTTACTGGCCCTTACTGTCCACACACCTCAACACTCTTACTGGCCCTTACTGTCCACACACCTCAACACTCTTACTGGCCCTTACTGTCAACACACCTCAACACTCTTACTGGCCCTTACTGTCAACACACCTCAACACTCTTACTGGCCCTTACTGTCAACACACACACCCTTACTGGCCCTTACTGTCCATACTTCTCAACACTCTTACTGGCCCTTACTGTCCACACACCTCAACACTCTTACTGGCCCTTACTGTCAACACACCTCAACACTCTTACTGGCCCTTACTGTCCACACACCTCAACACTCTTACTGGCCCTTACTGTCCACACACCTCAACACTCTTACTGGCCCTTACTGTCCACACACCTCAACACTCTTACTGGCCCTTACTGTCCACACACCTCAACACTCTTACTGGCCCTTACTGTCCACACACCTCAACACTCTTACTGGCCCTTACTGTCCACACACCTCAACACTCTTACTGGCCCTTACTGTCCACACACCTCAACACTCTTACTGGCCCTTACTGTCCACACACCTCAACACTCTTACTGGCCCTTACTGTCCACACACCTCAACACTCTTACTGGCCCTTACTGTCCACACACCTCAACACTCTTACTGGCCCTTACTGTCCACACACCTCAACACTCTTACTGGCCCTTACTGTCAACACACCTCAACACCCTTACTGGCCCTTACTGTCCACACACCTCAACACTCTTACTGGCCCTTACTGTCAACACACCTCAACACTCTTACTGGCCCTTACTGTCCACACACCTCAACACTCTTACTGGCCCTTACTGTCCACACACCTCAACACTCTTACTGGCCCTTACTGTCCACACACCTCAACACTCTTACTGGCCCTTACTGTCCACACACCTCAACACCCTTACTGGCCCTCACTGTCCACACACCTCAACACTCTTACTGGCCCTCACTGTCAACACACCTCAACACTCTTACTGGCCCTTACTGTCAACACACCTCAACACTCTTACTGGCCCTTACTGTCCACACACCTCAACACTCTTACTGGCCCTTACTGTCCACACACCTCAACGCTCTTACTGGCCCTTACTGTCAACACACACACCCTTACTGGCCCTTACTGTCCATACTTCTCAACACTCTTACTGGCCCTTACTGTCCACACACCTCAACACTCTTACTGGCCCTTACTGTCCACACACCTCAACACTCTTACTGGCCCTTACTGTCAACACACCTCAACACTCTTACTGGCCCTTACTGTCCACACACCTCAACACTCTTACTGGCCCTTACTGTCAACACACACACCCTTACTGGCCCTTACTGTCCATACTTCTCAACACTCTTACTGGCCCTTACTGTCCACACACCTCAACACTCTTACTGGCCCTTACTGTCAACACACCTCAACACTCTTACTGGCCCTTACTGTCCACACACCTCAACACTCTTACTGGCCCTTACTGTCCACACACCTCAACACTCTTACTGGCCCTTACTGTCCACACACCTCAACACTCTTACTGGCCCTTACTGTCCACACACCTCAACACTCTTACTGGCCCTTACTGTCCACACACCTCAACACTCTTACTGGCCCTTACTGTCCACACACCTCAACACTCTTACTGGCCCTTACTGTCCACACACCTCAACACTCTTACTGGCCCTTACTGTCCACACACCTCAACACTCTTACTGGCCCTTACTGTCCACACACCTCAACACTCTTACTGGCCCTTACTGTCAACACACCTCAACACTCTTACTGGCCCTTACTGTCCACACACCTCAACACTCTTACTGACCCTTACTGTCAACACACACACCCTTACTGGCCCTTACTGTCCATACTTCTCAACACTCTTACTGGCCCTTACTGTCCACACACCTCAACACTCTTACTGGCCCTTACTGTCAACACACCTCAACACTCTTACTGGCCCTTACTGTCCACACACCTCAACACTCTTACTGGCCCTTACTGTCCACACACCTCAACACTCTTACTGGCCCTTACTGTCCACACACCTCAACACTCTTACTGGCCCTTACTGTCCACACACCTCAACACTCTTACTGGCCCTTACTGTCCACACACCTCAACACTCTTACTGGCCCTTACTGTCCACACACCTCAACACTCTTACTGGCCCTTACTGTCCACACACCTCAACACTCTTACTGGCCCTTACTGTCCACACACCTCAACACTCTTACTGGCCCTTACTGTCCACACACCTCAACACTCTTACTGGCCCTTACTGTCCACACACCTCAACACTCTTACTGGCCCTTACTGTCAACACACCTCAACACCCTTACTGGCCCTTACTGTCCACACACCTCAACACTCTTACTGGCCCTTACTGTCCACACACCTCAACACTCTTACTGGCCCTTACTGTCAACACACCTCAACACTCTTACTGGCCCTTACTGTCCACACACCTCAACACTCTTACTGGCCCTTACTGTCCACACACCTAAACACTCTTACTGGCCCTTACTGTCCACACACCTCAACACTCTTACTGGCCCTTACTGTCCACACACCTCAACACCCTTACTGGCCCTTACTGTCAACACACCTCAACACCCTTACTGGCCCTTACTGTCCACACACCTCAACACTCTTACTGGCCCTTACTGTCAACACACCTCAACACTCTTACTGGCCCTTACTGTCCACACACCTCAACACTCTTACTGGCCCTTACTGTCCACACACCTCAACACTCTTACTGGCCCTTACTGTCCACACACCTCAACACTCTTACTGGCCCTTACTGTCAACACACCTCAACACCCTTACTGGCCCTCACTGTCCACACACCTCAACACTCTTACTGGCCCTTACTGTCCACACACCTCAACACTCTTACTGGCCCTTACTGTCCACACACCTCAACACCCTTACTGGCCCTTACTGTCCACACACCTCAACACTCTTACTGGCCCTTACTGTCCACACACCTCAACACTCTTACTGGCCCTTACTGTCCACACACCTCAACACTCTTACTGGCCCTTACTGTCCACACACCTCAACACTCTTACTGGCCCTTACTGTCCACACACCTCAACACTCTTACTGGCCCTTACTGTCCACACACCTCAACACTCTTACTGGCCCTTACTGTCCACACACCTCAGCACTCTTACTGGCCCTTACTGTCCACACACCTCAACACTCTTACTGGCCCTTACTGTCCACACACCTCAACACTCTTACTGGCCCTTACTGTCCACACACCTCAACACTCTTACTGGCCCTTACTGTCCACACACCTCAACACTCTTACTGGCCCTTACTGTCCACACACCTCAACACTCTTACTGGCCCTTACTGTCCACACACCTCAACACTCTTACTGGCCATTACTGTCCACACACCTCAACACTCTTACTGGCCCTTACTGTCCACACACCTCAACACTCTTACTGGCCCTTACTGTCCACACACCTCAACACTCTTACTGGCCCTCACTGTCGGAACACATCTCAACACTCTTACTGGCCCTTACTGTCCACACACCTCAACACTCTTACTGGCCCTTACTGTCCACACACCTCAACACTCTTACTGGCCCTTACTGTCCACACAGCTCAACACTCTTACTGGCCCTTACTGTCCACACACCTCAACACTCTTACTGGCCCTTACTGTCCACACACCTCAACACTCTTACTGGCCCTTACTGTCCACACACCTCAACACTCTTACTGGCCCTTACTGTCCACACACCTCAACACTCTTACTGGCCCTTACTGTCCACACACCTCAACACTCTTACTGGCCCTTACTGTCCACACACCTCAACACTCTTACTGGCCCTTACTGTCAACACACCTCAACACTCTTACTGGCCCTTACTGTCCACACACCTCAACACTCTTACTGGCCCTTACTGTCAACACACCTCAACACTCTTACTGGCCCTTACTGTCCACACACCTCAACACTCTTACTGGCCCTTACTGTCCACACACCTCAACACTCTTACTGGCCCTTACTGTCCACACACCTCAACACTCTTACTGTTCGATTGTTCGATGAATAGAAACTTCAGAAGAACAGCGTTTATCTGAAATATAATATTTTGTCACATTATACACTACCTATATGAAAATAGAAAACAGTTATTTTAAATTTTAATCATAATATTGAACAAAATTACTGTTTTGTTGTTGTTTTAAAAAAAATCAAATTCTTTTAAAAACATTACAAATCTTACCGATCCAAAAATTTTGAACGGCGGTGTACTTCGGTGAATATGTTCTAGTGCCATAATGGAATGTAATGGACCCATTCTGCTGTTCTAGATCCTGGACTTGAACCGGTTATACTCCAACGAGGTCCATGCTATAGCCAACACATACGGCATCGAGGTGGCCCTGCGAGTCATCGAGAAGGAGATCAAAGATGTGTTCGCTGTCTATGGTAATAAAGTGTGTGTGTGAGAGGGAGAGTGACTGTGAGTGTAAGAGCGAGTGAGTGAGAGTGAGTAAGTGTGTGTGTGTGAGAGAGAAAGTGTAAGAGTGAAAATGAGAGAGTGAGTGAAAGTGAGTGAGTGAGAATTTGAGAGTGAGTGTGTGTGTGAGAGAGTGTCATTGAGTGAGAGTGAGTGTGTGTGTGTGTGTGTGTGTGAGAGAGAGAGAGAGAGAGAGAAAGTGTGAGAGTGAAAATGAGAGAGTGAGTGACTGAGAGAGTGAGTGTGAGAGTCAGTGTGCGTGTGTGTGTGAGTGAGAGTGACTGAGATAGTGAGAGGGAGTGAGTAAGAGTGTGTGAGTGTGAGAGAGAGTGTGAGAGTGAAAATGTGAAAGTGAGTGAGTGTGTGTGTGTGTGTGTGTGTGTGAGAGAGAGAGAGAGAGAAAGTGTGAGAGTGAGTGAGTGAGTGAGTGAGTGTGAGTGAGCGAGTGAGCGAGCGAGCGAGCGAGTGAGTATTTGAGAGTGTGTGTGTGCGAGTGAGTCTTATAATATGCATTTATTTTTACCTGATTTGCTCACGACTCCCAAATGATTCGTTCAACGACTCATTTTTCCAAACCTCTCCTTTGCGTGACGCTAATCTGCGGTGATTGGTCAGATGACCCAGTCAGTTACTGTTTGCGTTAGCCCAACGCATAAACATATTGATAAAGCACTGCAGCACTACAAGGAATTCCTCTATTCTTTATGTCAACTCCAATAACAACGACAACCACTTCACATATTTAAAAAAAATGGACATTGGAGACCTAGAAGCTGCGCTGAGCGTAACTTACACAAAACACACACACATACTTATTGAGCATGCTACAAAACACATAAGAGCAACAGTTATTAATAATACTTACAGGTTGTGATTCGGAGGAGGAAGCTGATCCAAATAAAATTGGTTCTGAACCTTCCTTCAGTATCAGCCGGCTCACGAATCCACACTTGATAGCATTTATGTTTGTAAAGCAATCGTCATTAAAATGAGGCGAACACAGCACAAGGTTCGGCCTATGCTTGTGTGGTATAGTTGTATATATGAACTGTAGCCACTTAGTCTTCAAATGCTCCTCCCTGGGCAGTGAAAAAAGGTCGTTTTTGATTCGCACTTCAGAACACAGCGTCTTGTTGTCGACATGATGTTTTCAAGTTTGCCCTGGTGTCTGCGCGCGCAATAAGTGGGCGTATCTTATTCAAATAACTGGTCAAGTTGACGTCATCTAGATAGAAAATAGGTGCCCTTTAATTCACAAAGCATGAATGAAATATTTTTTATAGGCTAGTTAGTAGGATTAGGAATAGAAAATCGATTCTTCTTGATTAGCATTCTTTAATATGGAAATAAAATAATGCCAAATGTTTTTGAAACAAAAGGCCTGTTGAATTGCACTACTTGAAAAAAATATGCATTGCATTAACCACACTGGCATTTTAATGCATTGTATTTTTAGGGCGTGCATTTTTATGGGCTAAAAAACTTTGTTGAATATTTAAGCTGTGAATATTTCAATTCAAAACATTTCAAACACATTTTCATTATTAAAAATTAAATAATTTATATTCACCTTTCATGTTTCACTTCCAAAATATTCAAACTGTTTAAAAATACAACCTGTAATATTCAACAGGCAATTTTCGGTATATTTATTTCGCTTTGCAAATTCACTTCCACAAATTCAGTGGTTCAAATTCAACAGTAAATTCAATGTTGACATCCAGGAACTGCAGGAAAAGCAGTAGATTACAGAGCATAGTCTCCATCTGCTGTTAGTCGACCTCACCAGTAGGGGGCGCAAGCGCGTGTTGTTGTCGAAGACCAGAGCAATCTCTCCATATTTTGGACACTGGGATATTGAATGTTTGAGTGTTTCCCAGCCCTGCTGACGCTGTGTGTGTGTGTGTCCTCAGGGATCGAGGTGGACCCGCGGCACCTCTCTCTGGTGGCCGAGTACATGTGTTTCGAGGGCGTGTACCAGCCCCTGAACCGCTTCAGCATCCGCTCCAGCAGCTCTCCACTGCAGCAGATGACCTTCGAGTCCTCCTACCGCTTCCTCAAGCAGGCCACCATGCTGGGTACGGTCTGCTGATCACCTGTGGGGGGGTGGCGATGCCCTCACCATCACACACTCATCACAGTCTGCTGATCACCTGTGGGGGGGTGGCGATGCCCTCACCATCACACACACATCACAGTCTGCTGATCACCTGTGGGGGGGTGGCGATGCCCTCACCATCACACACACATCACAGTCTGCTGATCAGCTGTGGGGGGGTGGCGATGCCCTCACCATCACACACACATCACAGTCTGCTGATCAGCTGTGGGGGGGGTGGCGATGCCCTCACCATCACACACATCACCATACTGACCTGAAGAGAGGATCTGATGTTTCTCACACATACAGGGATTAAAGTTCTCCGCCACTACCACCGATTGCCGTTAATTAAGTTCCCGCCTGTCCTTATATCTTAAAGGGGTCATTTAATGCCATTTTTGTACAAGCTAATATGATTCTTTAGGCTCTAAATTAAAAGTTTGTAATATACTCTAATTAAAAATTCTCATTAGTGTTGTAAGAAAACACTTATTTTACCTGGTCAAAAACAGCTCTGTTTTCAGCACGCCGTTTCAGTGCATATGACTTTAAATGATAATGAGCTTTGCTGACTCCGCCCCTCTGTTCTGTGCGTACACCGTTTGAACACAATAACACAATAACCACGCGTTGTTCAGTATAAACGTAAGATTATGAATTATATTGAGAACGTCATACATAGAAAACATGCTGTAATGTACCCTGAGTGTAAACCTTAGCCGCATTCATCGTGAAGCGTGCAAGCGATTTGCAAGGATTAATATAAATATTAATATAAAGTTTAATAAAACGTTACACTCACTTCAGTTCTTCTGGAGGTTCAGCAGGAACACGAATATCTGGTACCGATCCTTTTTTCATGAGCAGCTTCTTAGCAAAACCAGCTTTATACTGATCCTCGTTTATAAAGCAGTCTGGTGTGTGAAATGATGCGCGCAAACATGAGAGCATTGACGTTGCTCGTGGGGAATATTCCCTTCGAAAACAAACTCAGCCACTGCGTCTTCAGCGGTTCGGATTTAGGAACATTAAAATGACTGTGTTCGTTATTACACCCAAGAACAGAACACCACAATCGCTTAGAGCCATTCTGCTCATAGACAGAGCTCCAGCATATCAACAATGACCGCGCCGGTCCGCGCGGACTATGATTGACAGCTCGCGAGCGAGGGCGGGTCTGTGTTGAAACTGCTGTCAATCAACAATCGTGGGAGGGGCGTGCGAGCCTCTGACGTCACAGGCTCGAACGGCTCGATTTGAGGCAGGGGAAAACATATAAGGACATTAAAACAAAACCACTGGATGGATTTTTATCATTATATGATGGTTGTGTACAGGCACTGCCAACACACATTTCAGTACAATCAACTTGTAAAAGTGCATGTACCATTATATGACCCCTTTAAATTCACTTTTCATAATTTTAAGGCCGTAAAAATAGGCTTACATTTCTCAAATAGTGCAATAAATGTCTTAATTTTAGTTGTTTTGTTCCCCTTTTGTTTTAGCCCAGGGGTGCCCAACCCTGCTCCTGCCGATCGACTGTCCTGCACAGTTCATCTCCAACCCTAATCAAACACACCTGCCTTTAATTTTCAAGTGATCCTGAAGACCTTAATTGGTTGCTTCAGGTGTGTTTGATTAGGGTTGGAGATGAACTGTGCAGGACAGTCGATCGGCAGGAGCAGGGTTGGGCACCCCTGTTTTAGGGTTTCACATAATGCATACATTTTTATCCATTTTACATTTTTATCAGGTTATATTATACTTAACCAAAGTAATTATGAAATAAATAATACTAAATAGTAGGTGTGTAACGACACACTCATGTCACGATTCGACACATATCACGATACTGAACTCCCGAGACGATATTATTGCGATACTCCAAGACACATGATAAACGATTAACAGAAAATGTGTTGTTGATTAAAATGCTAAATTTGATATTGCATTGTGTGTGTGAATGAATAGTCTTGGTCTCGATGCTGAAACCCAAAGCACAGGACAATAGAGACTCCAGAATAACAATATTCATGATTCTGAAGATTATTATAGATGATTTATGAATTATTGTAGATGAATATGCTTGATCTCTGTCACTGACTAGATATATTTATAATAATGTCGGCCACTTTTACTGGTAACATCAGACATCTGGCATTATCAGCACACACACATATTCCCCCAGTGCATTATTATACATTATATTCAACATTATTTACAGTAGTTTATCTATCCACGATACATATTGATGTATGTGCAGTGTGTTTTAAAGTGCAAAAAGCTCTTAGTAAATGAAAGGTTTGTGTGCGAAGAACCTGGAGAAGACCGTAAAATCATTTCTGTCATGGTTTATGATTAGACCAGAAGGATTTATTATGTTTATATTATTACAGTGTGTTACGGGTTCATTAGTGTGTTACGGGTTCTTTAGTGTGTTACGGGTTCATTACAGTGTGTTACGAGTTCATTACAGTGTGTTACGGGTTCATTGCAGTGTGTTATGGGTTCATTACACTGAGTGTGTTACGCGTTCATTACAGTGTGTTATGGGTTCATTACATTGAGTGTGTTACGGGTTCATTACAGTGTGTTACGGGTTCATTAGTGTGTTACGGGTTCATTACACTGAGTGTGTTACGGGTTCATTACAGTGTGTTACGGGTTCATTAGTTTGTTACGGGTTCATTACACTGAGTGTGTTACGGGTTCATTAGTGTGTTACGGGTTCATTACACTGAGTGTGTTACGGGTTCATTACAGTGTGTTACGGGTTCATTAGTTTGTTACGGGTTCATTACAGTGTGTTACGGGTTCATTAGTGTGTTACGGGTTCATTACATTGAGTGTGTTACGGGTTCATTACAGTGTGTTACGGGTTCATTAGTTTGTTACGGGTTCATTACACTGAGTGTGTTACGGGTTCATTAGTGTGTTACGGGTTCATTACACTGAGTGTGTTACGGGTTCATTACAGTGTGTTACGGGTTCATTACATTGAGTGTGTTACGGGTTCATTACACTGAGTGTGTTACGGGTTCATTACAGTGTGTTACGGGTTCATTACACTGAGTGTGTTACGGGTTCATTAGTGTGTTACGGGTTCATTACAGTGAGTGTGTTACGGGTTCATTACAGTGTGGTGTTCTTCAATCTGCTGGTTCTGGATTTCGTACTCCTAATAACTATTGTGTGTTGTGTTGTTGCAGGCTCTTGTGATAAACTGCGATCGCCCTCGGCTTGCTTGATTGCAGGGAAGGTTGTGAAAGGAGGAACCGGCATCTTCGATCTGAAACAGCCGTTAAACCGGGACTGAAGAATTCAGCCGCTTTAGGGTTAATAGATGGACTCCAGAATGACAAACTGTGTCTCTTTTTGTCTGTATCATCAATAAATAGTTTTTTTTTCTTTTCTTAATACAATGCTAAATCATTAATCAGTTGTAGGCTATACAATACCGATGTCCAGCAATCTATTTAAATAGTACATTGTGTTTAATTTGTCGTTTAATGAGACCTAATTATGTGTTGGTGCCAAAAATTGTCACGTGAAGAAATAGATATATCCAATCCGACTTTTTTGTATGTGCTTTAATGGTCCAGTGGCAGAACTTTAGACAAGCGTTTCAGAGATTCTGGGTTCTAATCCGCACTCGAGTAGTTTTTTTTTTTCTCCTCATTAAAACCGATTATGTTTATCAGTGGTTGTATATCAAGCAGGGACACGTGACCTTTGTGTGCATTTTACTTTGTGATTTCACTGGAACGAATAGAGATTTCTCCGCAACGGATTAAAACGCGCATCCGTGTGAAGACTGTGCGCGGCAGCGCGAGCCACAAGAGAACACTTTATCAGCACCACTGATCGCAGTCAACGAGCACTTTGATCACTTGATTTCAAAAACAATACATTTCAGCGCTAATGAATGCTCTGCTAGTTAACTGGTGATGTTTTATTTATTTGTTTTGGTACATCCGTGCCGCGAGATGTTTAAAAGTGGTGGGGACAATGGGACCCTGGCAAAAAGTGGTGGGGAAATTCACAAATAATAATTATTATTAATAATAATAATAAAAGTTGTTTTGTTTTTTTGCGTCAAAATATTTCTGAAACGGCAGTGTATGGAACCCACAATTAAAAAACAAAAAGTTACAAAAAAGTATTGTCCCCGTTTTTTAATTAATCAGGGGTGCGTTTCCCAAAAGCATCATTGGCCAACTATGGTCGCAATTTCTATTGAACTCTATTGATAACGATGGAACTTGCGACCATGGTTGGCTTTGGGAAATGCACCCCTGGGGCCCGTTCTTCGTACGTTGCTTAAAACATCCGAGATCAAACGAGACATCCAAGATAATATCATCGTGCTCATCATGATCCGGCTAATAGGGCTTGGGCGCCGCGTTGCATTCTGGGACGTGACGGCCATGTTGACAGCTTCGCGAATGTAAAAACACAGCAAGTCGAACAAGGAGAAGCAGCAGAGTTGGGAGAAAGTAAGTTAAAAATATGTTAAAATCCCTAAAAGGATGCTGAATTTACCGGCATACGTTTAATAGGGAAACCAGGGACCGGTATGTGGACAAAACCGGCACTTTTAACGGTTTGGATCCATTTGAAATTTCCAACAAACAGTGGGAGCACAGTAACTTAATCCGGACAAAGGTAAACTGCACTCCACCTAGCTGCTAGTTTAGTAACAGTTATAGTGCTAACAACCATTCACACATGTAACGTACTTTTAACTATGTGTTTCAAAAGTGTAGTTAGTAGCTGTTTTAAGCAAAACTTAAGTTAGTAAGCTAAACGATGCTTAAAGCAAGGGGGTAGCGACAGGACAACAGTACAGAGACTGACAGGTCCGATTGAAGGGCTAATGTAATGTTATAAGAATATTAAAATACGTGATATTTTACAGGAAAATACTAAAACGGGAAGACAGCGGGAAAAGAGCTCAAATACATGAGAAACCCGGAAAAAACGGGAGGGTTGACAGCTAACGTTACTAACTACACTTTTGAAACACATAGTTAAACGTACATGTGTGAATGATGGTTAGCACTAACAGTTACTAAACTAGCAGCTAGGTGGAGCGCATCTTAACGTTACCTTTGTCCGGATTACTGTGTTCCCACTGTTTGCCGACTCTTTGTTGGAAATTTCATATGGATCCAAACCGTTAAAAGTGCCGGTTTTGTCCACATACCGGTCTCTGGCTTCCCCATTTAACATATTCCGGTAAATTCCACATCCTTTTAGGGATTTTAACATCTTTTTTCTTTTCTTTATCCCAACTCTGCTGCTTCTCCTCGTTCGACTTGCTGTATGTTTACATGTGCGAAGCTGTCAACATGGCCGCCACGCCAGTAATGACGTCACGACGCCCAAGCCCTATTAGGTTCTTCGAACACTCCTGCCGGTTATGATTAGTATCGCTGGATTGAGTTATCTGAGATAATTGCGCGTTCATGGAGTAGGGGGAGGCTGCAGACATACATACATACATACATACAACCCTGGCAGTTTTACGCCCCTGTTGTTCCTGATGCGTCCAGTAGGGGGAGGCTGTATAGCGACACGAATTGAGTTATGTTAAATAATCTTAAATTAAGTGTGTTTATTACTTAAATTATTAATTAATTTATTTTGTATTGCAAATGAAAGGATACAAGACATTAACAGTGAGAAGAAAAAAAAACAAAAAACAAAAACAAGGGGGACATCAAAAGAGATTGAATTAGGCTATACAAATCAATACAATTTTACATTTTGTCAATATAAAAAATTAAAGGTTCTTTATAACAGACTCAATGATATTATTTCTTTTAGAAACCCTAGTCTTCTCTACTCACTTTAAAATTCATTTTCTTTTTAATTTTCTTTTGTTGCCTGCAGTCTTTAGCTTGCTTGAGATGGCCTCTTCATAAGACCCTGTTAACTCCTTGCATTAAAACATAGCCTACTCCACATGGTTTCTGGGGCAACATTATAGAAGTTCCCTTTCGAGAGGTCTCTCCTATTGCGTAAGTAGCTTACGCTATGGGAAAACTCCTTTTCTCGAGAAATATTGAAGTCTTTATGTAAAACGCATTGCAGCTGCACAGCATACAGCAGTGAGCGAGGCAGCTCGGTCATTGGCTGTGCTGCGGCAACTGCACGAACCTATGACGGGGCGACTCTGAACACGCTTCCAATGAGCGTGCTTCGCGCCCGCGCGCGTCAGAGCCCGCCAAGATGGGCGTGGCTAAGGGCTATATATTGGGCGCCCCGTCGTCTGAGTTCTTTAGATTTAATCTCCTTCAGCAAAGACCATTCTCTTCGCTGGATCCTCCGGATTTTTGGAGTCTTTTCGCCGCCGCCGTCGACAAGCCTACAGCAGGACTGCTACGAGGACGCCGGCGCCTTCAGCCGCCTTCGAACACCTTCTGCTAAGCCATCCGGCGCGCATCACCTCATATCCTTTGACAAAGCTATTATTCTAAGTGTTCGCCCCCGCGACACTTTTTCTAAAAGAGCAAATTAAAAGGCGTTGTTCCAAATGCCTTCCTGCGCCTCGTGTCGAGGCCTTCTTCCTGACGGGGATCGTCACATTATCTGCTCCCGCTGCCTGGGCCCGGACCACGCAGAGGCTGCCCTTACTCGAGGCGGATGCCCCGAGTGTGACACCCTTGGCCTCACAGAGCTGCGCGCTCGCTTCGCCGCGAGAGAGCCTGCCACCACCGTGCTACCGTCCCCTCTAGTTGAGCCGCGCAAGAAGAAGCGCCGCTCACAGAGGCCGCCAGAGCACGCGGACTGTAGTGACGTCATGCCGGGCCAATCCCCGCGTGCTTCACCGCCACCCGAGGATTCCCCGCCGCCAGTTCAGTTCACGCAGGCGGACCAGCACCCCTCCAGCAGAGCGATGGGTCTCGTCTCGTTTGGCGCGTCGGGATGACGAAAAGGATGACAGCCTTTCCCTTGATGCTGCATCCGACGACTAGCCGGGCTCGTCCTTCGACCCCGCGCCATCGACGCTAGCGGACACGAGTGTGGGCTCCAACATGGACTCGGAGATCGTCCGCATCCTGTCCAAGGCCGTGGAAGACCTCGGGCTCGATTGGTCTTCCCCGGAAGAGCCCGCTCGCAGCCGACTGGACGAGTGGTTCCTGCAGGGGCGCCGGCAGGCCCCTCGACAAAGGCCCTCCCCTTTCTTCCCGGAGGTTCACGACGAACTCACTAAGTCGTGGAAAGCCCCTCACTCCGCTCGCCTGAAGCTTTCTTTCTCTTCATCGCTCTCTGTGGACGGCGCGAAAGAAAGAGGCTACGAGGGAACCCCGCTCCTCGAGGAGGCAATGGCCAACCACCTGTGTCCACCCTCCAACGCTGGATGGAAAGCCAAAGCTTCTCACCCCTCGAAGCCCTGCCGGTCTACCTCAGCTCTCGCCGGTCGCGCATACGCCGCCGCCGGCCAAACTGCGTCAGCGCTTCACTCCATGGCTGTCCTCCAAGTCTATCAGGGCAAACTTCGCCGCACCATGGACGAGTCTGGACCTGATCCTGAAGCGTTCAAGGACCTGCGCAGCGCCACCGACATAGCCCTGCGAGCCACGCAAGCCACCGCCCAATCCATCGGCCGTGCTATGGCTAACTTGACTGTCCTTGAGCGCCATCTGTGGCTGACGCTAACAGAAATGAAGGATGCAGATAAGGCGGCGTTCCTTGACGCGCCTATCTCCCAAAGCGGCCTGTTCGGACCGGCGGTAAGAGAGTTCGCTGAGCGCTTCACCGAAGCCCGGAAAGATTCGCAGGCTATGCGTCAATTCCTGCCCAAGCGCTCCAGCTCGTCGCAGAGCCGCCAAAAGCCGCCTCAGCAGCAACGAGTCAGGACGGCACCTCCCGTCTCTCAGCCCAGACCTGAATCTGACTTCCGACGCCGCTCGCGCTCCGCCAACAGGAAGCAACCGCCCGAGCGACGGGGACCTCGGCCCAAGATTGTGCTGAACCGGAGCCTCGTAAGTCTTCCTAGCTATAGGGAGAAAAAGAGAGAGCGCGTGTCTCGCAAAAGCCGGACCACTCTCTCCAAAACGTTTAAAGCATTACCCAGTCCCCTTACAGGCGGCTGGAAATGTCTGTACAGCAGTCAATGGGCCAGCCGCACAGCTCGCTCACCTGCAAACAAACGCCGTTTTAACGGCGACACACAGAAATCACATAAAGAGTCATTTTCTCCCTGTGTCATTAAGGGGTCACGTGTCCACACTAAAGTGCGCATTCCCACATTTCAAAACTGTCAAAGCAGTGCCAAATGCTTCCCCGGCTCAGGCTGGACGCCCCATAAATGTAGATCGTGTGCCCACTGTCATGTATGCACCACTACACATAAGCACTGTTCCCACAGTTATAAACACTTCCCCAGTAAAAGCGGGAAATCCTATCAAAGTAGCGCGTGTGCCCGCTGTAATGCACGCACCCCTACTCACAAACACTGTTTACATGGCCAAAAACCTACCGCCACGAGCGGGAAGTTTTATGAAAGTGGTCGCGTGCCTACCACAGTTTATGCACCCCCACCCATAAGCACTGCCCATACAGTCTCAAACTTTTCTCCAGCCCGCGCTGTGAGCATTACAGATGCGGCGCGCGTGCCTGTAATCTCACACGCACCCCTGCACTCGGCACTCAACAAAGCTGCTCAGCGCGCGCCCGCGCCTCTGAGAGCTGTGAGCTCAGTGTTAGCACAGAGCGATTCGCCGGCGGGAGCCATACGTCACTGCGACACGCCCCCAGCCAGCATTCAGCCCATATCTGTGCGAGCGAAAGCTTGGGAAAATATCCCCGACATGCCTTTTGAACATAATAAAACACGGTTACTCGCTTCAATTCGCTCGCAGACCACCCCGCTTCTCAGCGGTGGTCGAGACGAAAGTGAGAAAAGATTTTTCACATGTTCTACGCACCGAGGTGCTCAAACTAATAGAGAAGGGCGCTATAGAAACTGTTCCTTCCTCTATGAGCGAGGCGGATTTTTACAGCCGCTATTTTCTCGTCCCGAAGAAGGATGGTGGTCAAGGATGGTTACTTTCACATTCCGATAGCGCCTCATCACAGGCCATTTCTGAGATTCGCTTTCGAGGGACAGTCATACCAGTACACAGTACTACCATTCGGCCTATCACTGGCACCCCGTACATTCACGAAATGTATGGATGCAGCACTTTCTCCACTGAGACAACGGGGAGTGCGTATACTGAATTATCTCGACGATTGGCTAGGCCTAGCACAATCAGAGAGTCAGTTAATGACGCACAGGTCTTGGGTTACCAGCCATCTAGAATGCCTGGGTCTAAGAATCAATTTTGCAAAGAGCACGCTATCTCCCAGCCAGAATATTTCTTTTCTGGGAATAGTGCTAGACTCAGTGCAGATGACGGCGCGCCTCTCATCAGAACGCGCGCTCACTATTCGGCGCCTTGTAACATCGTTCAGAGCGGGCGCGCGCTCCCCCGTCAAGCGATTTCAAAGGATGCTCGGTCTCATGGCATCGGCATCAGCTGTACTCCAGCTAGGATTGTTGCACATGCATCCTCTCCAACGCTGGCTCAAAAGCCGTGTCCCCACTCACGAGTGGCGCTCGGGCCATTTTTTAATCAGAGCGAATCACGGCTGCGTAAAAGCCCTGACGCCCTGGAAAGCTGTCGACTGGTATCAGTCCGGTGTGAGTTTGGGCGTGAACACAAGGAGAAAAATGATCACGACAGATGCCTCCAAAATAGGTTGGGGGGCCCTTTACGAGGGCAGGCCTGTCTCCGGCTTGTGGTCTACACGGAGAAGCGCCTACATATAAACTGTCTGGAATTGAAAGCGGTCGCTTTGGCTCTCAGAGCCCTGCTTCCGTACCTAAAAGATGAGCACGTCCTGGTCCGTACGGACAACATGACGGTAGTCTCATATATAAATCGCCAGGGTGGACTCGATGTCCAGGGAACTCATTCTATGGTCCCAGTGCAACCTGCACTCGCTGAGAGCAGCGCATGTGCCGGGTGCCCTGAACCAGGGAGCGGACATGCTGTCCAGAGACAAAGTTCTCCTAGGAGAATGGTCCCTCCACCCCCTGACGATCCAGTGGCTATGGCAAACCTTTGGCAGAGCAGAGGTCGACCTTTTTGCCTCCAAGGAAAATGCGCACTGCCCTCTCTTCTTTTCAAAGAGCACAGACGCGCTCGCCCAAGTCTGGCCGAGCCGCCCACTGTATGCCTTCCCCCCGATCGCGATGCTACCTCAGGTCATCAGTTGGGTCAAGGAAGAGAAATGTGCAGTGCTCCTAGTAGCCCCACTCTGGAAGAACCAGACGTGGTTTCCGGAACTGATGCAGATGATGCAATCTGCCCCATGGCCGATTCCGCTGAGGCTAGACCTCCTCAGGCAGGCCAACGGGATGATCCTCCATCCCCGCCCCGATCTGTGGGCCCTCCATGCATGGCCCCTCAACGGGATCCCGGGAACCTCCCCAGTGGAGTGTTGAGAACCATCACTGAGGCACGAGCGCCCTCTACGAGGCGCTTATTTGCCCAGAAATGGACGGTGTTCAGTGACTGGTGTAAAACCAGGAACCTGAATCCTGAGACATGCGAGGTACCGAGCGTGCTCGCCTTCTTACAAGAGCTGTTGGAGGCAGGCCGCACCCCCTCCACGCTCAAAGTATATGTGGCTGCCATAGCGGCGTCACACGATCCTGTGGAAGGACGCACACTAGGGAAAAACTACCTAGTTGTTCGTTTCCTGAGAGGCGCCAGGAGGATGAATCCCCCACGCCCCCCCTCAGTGCCGATCTGGGACCTGGCCACGGTCCTGGACGCACTCAAAAGTGCCCCGTTCGAACCTCTACGAACTGTGCACCTTAAACCGCTCTCGCTCAAAACCGCTCTCTTGCTGGCTCTCGCCTCAGTCAAAAGAGTGGGCGACCTGCACACGCTGTCATCAAGCGCTACCTGCCTGGAATTTGGACCTAACGACAGCAGAGTTGTCCTTAGACCAAAACACGGGTATATTCCTAAGGTGCTCTCGACACCCTTCAGAGCACAGGTGATATCTCTGGCCGCACTATCGTCTCCAGCAGACGAAAGCGACGCTAATTTACTCTGCCCAGTCAGGGCGCTCAGAGTATATTTGGAACGTTCTGCCCTGTTCAGGCAGACAGAGCAATTATTTGTATGCTTTGGCAGCCGCACCAAAGGTCTTGCTGTTTCAAAGCAGAGAATATCGCGCTGGATAGTTGATGCTATAGCGCTGGCTTATGAAGCCAAGGGCCTTCAGTGCCCCTTGGGCATCAGAGCTCACTCTACGAGAGGCATGGCCTCCTCGTGGGCGTGGTCGAGTGGGATACCCATTCAGGATATTTGTGCGGCAGCAGGCTGGGCCTCACCGTCAACATTTATCAGGTTTTATAACCTACAGGTCCCCTCATTGCATTCCAACATACTGTCGGTCTAACTATGTATAGACTGGAGTGTGTACATGCTGAGCATTGTCTCCTCCCTTATAGGGTCCGTCTCTGACTGACTTAGAGGGTTTTTTATGCATATCAGTACATAAAGGTGCTTGTGTGTTTTTCCACTGGACGGCCATTGGGCCGTTCTACATTGTCCCTTATAAAGCCCGCCTTCGGCCGGCTCGTTGGATAATTACTTTGCTTAAAGGCTCAGGCATCCGCCTCTGGCTATAATAGAGCGAAGTCAGCACGCACAGCGTTTTACATGGTGTTCCCATAGCGTAAGCTACTTACGCAATAGGAGAGACCTCTCGAAAGGGAACGACTCGGTTACTAACGTAACCTCGGTTCCCTGAGAGGAGGGAACGAGTATTGCGTAAGCTGCCGTGCTTGTGCTTGGTCAGTTCGCTTCAGTCGATTGAACCTAAAGAACTCAGACGACGGGGCGTCCAATATATAGCCCTTGGCCACGCCCATCTTGGCGGGCTCTGACGCGCGCGGGCGCGAAGCACGCTCATTGGAAGCGTGTTCAGAGTCGCCCCGTCATAGGTTCGTGCAGTTGCCGCAGCACAGCCAATGACCGAGCTGCCTCGCTCACTGCTGTATGCTGTGCAGCTGCAATGCGTTTTACATAAAGACTTCAATATTTCTCGAGAAAAGGAGTTTTCCCATAGCGTAAGCTACTTACGCAATACTCGTTCCCTCCTCTCAGGGAACCGAGGCTACGTTAGTAACCGAGTCGATATTGGAAATATATAAACTTGTTTTTTTACAGTCTATGGTGTGAGCACACAAAAGACACATTTATAATAGGCATATGTATACATGTAAATCTCTCTCTCCAAGTAAAGAGTTACTGCACACTCACTCAAATATTTTGATTATTTCCAACATCACACAATAAAACCCACATTAAAAACTTTTCCCATATTGGTTTGAATGTAAATTCTGGTTTGAGTTGTTTCTTATGAAATGATCTAATTATACAATTTATATCTTAATATACATTCTTTCTTAAAATAGCTCACTGGTCTGGACTAAAAAGGTATGTGCACTTAATGTGGGTTTTATCATACTCTGTCTTTACCAAATTCTTTTTAACTTGCATCTCATAAAGGTGTGTGTTTGCTTAAGCTATGAGAAAATGAAAATCTCTCTCTAAACTTATAAACACCCATCTTTTAACGACTTACAAAATAAACAATTTACAGAGACATACATGGACATGGTTTTAATGTCATTTTAAATTTTCTCTGCACAGTCCATCATCGATGGCCAAATGAAAGCAAAGTGGAAATCAAAGTGGCTTGACACTTTTTCCACTATTGTTCCAGTCAGGCACTAAGTGCTTGTGCCGTTGTACTTTGAAGATCAGGAGCAAATTGATGCAATCCACACTCACTTGACATCAATCACACACACACACACACACGATAAAATCACCATGTATGCCCTTCTAAAAATAGTTAAAGAAATGGGGCATAATTCATAAATGGTGTTGGGAAAAAAAATTTGGGACAAAAATTGGGAACAACAATATTGTGTCTTTCTTTTAAATGGCCCTTGGAATTTTAGAAAAGGGATACATTCTGTCTGTCTTCATAAAATGCTAGGACACTGTTTTGTAGTTGTATGACGACCAATAGAGAATAGTAGCTACAGCAGATATTTAGTCGAGGTTCCATATGATTACATGGCACTGTCTAATTGGCTAAATTTGGTTAATATCTAAATGTAACTTTATATAAATTCATAACATATTTCACTCAGTCTCCCATAAAAACCTATGGTGAATAGGCCTATAACTGCAGCAGGTCTTGTCATAACATAATTGATCCAACTATGTGTATTTTTAATTTTTCAATTCACAAAAACTCATAGGCTGTGTCTGAAATCTCCCATTACTCACTATATAGTGGACTATATAGTGAGCTCGCCATTTTGTAGTGCTGTCCGAATGTATAGTGATGATTATTATACCCTATATAGTCCACTCAATGTATCCCAGAATGCATTTTGAAAAGTAGTGTACAACCGATGGTCACTAACCCAAGCCCTACATACCATCATGCATTGCGCTGATCATAAAAAAGGCGGATGGACGTCAAGGAGAGCAGCGCGACAACAATACGAATTTGTCATACAAATGTAAGTTATGTTCGTTTTCTGTCTAGAAATCCTGTTTCTTTTGCTAATCCGTGAAATCTTCTGAATCACGAGAACAAACAAACAAAAAAGATAAATCTTGAGTGGCATCTTCACAGAGTCTAAAAGCTGTTTTATTAAGAGTATTATGAGCAGGATATTTGATAACGTAGATCTGTTTTTTTTCTAATGTCGACAGGCAAGTGAAAACGGTGTGGCGCGAAAATGAAAATATATGAAATATGTGTATTAATTTTATTTATGTTTATAAGTTATAATCGTGGAGTAACGCATTATAACAGAAACGGCCAGAAATTACTTTTAATTTTACAATTATGGAGAAATAAGCTCAATATGATGTAATGTATTTATAAAAAAAAAATCTATTTAGCCCAGAGCTGGCTCGGCACCAGCTGACAGATGATGGCGCGTTTAAGTGCGACAGTAATGCCGTAATCAACGGCGCCGAGAGACGATCGAGTAGTGTCCGAAAGTGGTGTTTCTATCATGCTGGTGAGCTCACTATATAGTGCTCTACTCCCTACCCCCTACATAGGGGTTAGGGAGTAGTGGTTTAAGTGGAGATTTCAGACACAGCCATAGTCTTTTGTAGGCTGAGTGAAGAGAGTGAAGCCCAACTGAATACCTACAGACATTTTAATCCGTGCAGATCTACACTGTAACGTTTATATTTAAATTTACAAAAAACTAAAAAATTGTCAAGTCTATGGACGAGTTATTAATGTGCACGCGTCGATTTAATTATGTTATTTTGCAGTATATCCCCCTACTGGACGCATCAGGAACAACAGGGGCGTAAAACTGCCAGGGGTGTAAAACTGCCAGGGGTACGGTGGCCGAGAGAGCTCAACGCGCTGCAACTGAAGCAAACACATGCAAATAGAAAAAACAGTGCAAATAGAAAAAACGTGTGCAAATAAAAAACCCACATGCAAATAGAAAAAAACACCTGCAAATGAATAAAAAACATCATCATCAGTTTCACAACACGTGTGCTCCAAATACAGAAACGCGCTGCAAATAACACAGACCACAACGGAAATGTTTCCAGCGGAACCAAATAAGTGACGAACCCGGCTGGGACGCGCTTATTGCTCGTGAGCTTCCCTATGCCTACTCCCTTCGAAGGGCAGACGGCAGAGCCCTTAAAGTGGGACTTTGGAGTGAGCAGGGCTAGTGTGCTGTTATGTAGCCGTGTGGAACGCACTTGATAAAGGAGCAACGAAAGACAACGAAATTTCCTAATTATTTTCACCTGGGGTGTTCCCATGACAACGCAGCACGGTGTCCATCAGCCGAAGAGCTGTTCTTACCACAGAAATATAATGCTGTTAACATAACGGTTGCAAATACATTTTTATTTACAAAAAAGCTTTTAAAATATGCGTGTATATATCTGTGTGTCTCAACTTTAAAATTTTGGACCCTGCATTACCTAACATTTCTTCTGAAACTTTTCTTTATGAAAATTTAAACATAACATATAACAATTTGTACAGTGTAAAGATAAATATTTTTCCTTCATGTTCTTCTTCTCTTTTTTATTTATATATTTTAGTTTTCAGCTCATTGTTCTTTTCGCGTTTGTAATCTGATGACATTGAACATATTGTTAATACATTTTGTATATTGTTATACAAGTTGTATGTCGTAAAAAATGTAATCTCTGTATGTTTTGCAAAATAAATAAATACATAAAGTATAATTTTAAGCTGTAAGCACCAGCACGTCCCATCCGGGTTCGTCACTTATTTGGTTCCCCTGGAAACATTTCCGTTGTGGTCTGTTATTTGCAGCCTGTATTTGTGTTGTGAGCTTTTGCGGGCGTTTCTGTATTTGGGTGGTGTTGTGAGTATTTGGAGCTCACGTGTGTTGTGAAACTGATGAAGATGTTTTCTTAATTTGCCGGTGTTTTTTCTATTTGCATGCGTTTTTTTCTATTTGCACACGTTTTTTTTTCTATTTGCATGCGTTTTCTTTTATTTGCATGTGTTTTCTTTTATCTGCAGCGCGTTGAGCTTTCTCGGCCACCGTACAGGGGCGTATATCTGCCGGCTCCAGGTCTGCACCCTCCCCATATAGAGGGTATGCGCATGACGTCACCGTCGGCCGGGGTGAATGCGGTCACGCCCACAAGTGGCAAAAAGACTGAGCGGCAGCATTGGTTTTCAGCGTGAATGCCGTGAAAATCACACAAAACACATCTAAAACGGGAAAGAGCTTTGCGATTGACTGTACAAATAGATTTGACCAGAAATCTGAGGTACTGTATATTTTTACAGACTGCAAAAAGCTACAGAACAGACTATATTCTGCATAATTGGATGTTTTTAAATAAACACTGACAAAAAACTATACAAGTTTTAGGGCTGGACGATATGATGATATACAGTATAACATTAATGTAAGTGATCATATGGATTTAGACCTATCTATATTGTATTTATATAAAACGTTTACAGGCAAATTTTCTTAATTTATTTCCCCGGCGTCGAAATCAGGCACATATAAATGTCAGGAAACACGATTCCTGGCTGCATGTCAATATCCATGGATCACTGGATCTTTGGCCTAAGTTGTAAGGAACACTATATCGAGTCCAACTTTTAGTTTAAACTGATAATAGTTTGTTTTACTCGCGTTTTCGCAGTTTCCCCTATTAACTCCAGTCACGCAGCAGCTCTTCTGCCACTCAGTCCGGCTGAGGGGGGCGTGTTCCGGCGGGGAAGTGACGTTAATGCATTCCCTCTATCCACCTGTTTCCGAGGGGCGCTACTGTAAAAAATAAAGTGGGTGCAACTTCCGGTCAGGCGGCGGAAGTAGCATACCAATGGTATTTTGTGTGCTATTTAGCGAAGAGGCTATGTGTTTTTCAGATAATATTTTACTATTTAAAATAAGTCGCAAACCTTTCTGAGAGATGTCGTTACGGAGCTCAGGGACAACATGTGCTGTTCGCGGTTGTACATAGGCCTATAACCGGACTAAACTAATTCAGTGGCAAATTGTATTATCCAACAATCTTGGACTAAAGATTTTAAGTGAAGGCTACTGTGAAGCAACATATTCAGAACATGAATGACACACAGTAAACATTTCATAGTATATCTAATATAATATCGGCTATATATATATATTTCTCAGGTAAGGCAAGTAGACGCTGAGTTTCGGTTCATTTATGAGACGAGCTGCAGTTCAGGCGCCAGCGCCTCCGTGTCTTGATTATTGTCTGCTATATTTACCGCTACTTATTATTTATTAAATCCAGGTAAATTGTTGATGAAACATTGATTGAAATTAAGATACAATTAATACAAAACGAAATTAACTTTAAATAAAGGCTCAGTGCTTTCAAAAAGTTAAAGTTTTTTTTTGTGTCACCCTCGTGTATTTCCCTCATATTAAATACAAAATGCATGTGCTATATATTTCTAATGTCTAGACTCCTTTATTGATATGATATGATATGATATGATATGATATATGTATATAAACCGAGGTTTCAATAGCCTAAATGCATTTTCGGAGAATTTATATTTTGACTGCAAATGACACGTCTATAATGCTGGAATCGCCCAATTTTAAATAATTTATCCTCAACTAGTTTTGTGGTGTAGGTCTACAAATTTTATAATGTTAACTTCAAATAATACAAATAGTAAAGATATGGTAGCTATATTGGATCTGGACGGGAAGGATATCTCTGGGAGTGGGAAAGGCGTATCGTGATTCTGCTTTCCCTGACCGCGACACAGGTCCGTGGATCTGAGTATCGCGATTTCGGTTTTATTTAACATGATTCTTTTTTATTACTATTTAGGAACAAACAAGGGTCTCTGTTTAAAAAACGCCGACTCGCACCGGCAGTCCAGAGCACCGCAGCGCATATCTTCAAGTTTAGCCATAACCGAATGTCCAGTTTAACTGCCACAAGTTGATCTTGTAATAAAGAACTCATCTTGGAAAAACACGCTGTATTTTTGTATTTTCATTGCATTTGTAATTGATAAAAAGTTAAACAAATTAAATAATACATTTTAGTATAAATACTAATGATTAATCGATAGTCGAATGAATGAATGAGTGTCACGTTTCGCTTGTTTACTTCGAACCGGAAGACGCACCCACTTTTGACGCAAGGCCTCATGGGACGTAGGAAACTTGTGGATAGCGTTCATGCGCTGGGTTAAAAGGGGACATGTATCGATAGTAGAAACATTGATCAGCAACGCTGCTATTGGCTGCTCGCCGTGGCCAAAGAGCGCGCTCAGTTTTTTCCTCCACAGAAGAGCAAGAGTTATTGCTTGAAGGATATGCTGAATTTGAAAACTTAATTAAAACGCCAGGGAACACCTAAGAGAGGGCTGGCAAAAAGTAGCAGACAAATTAAGTTTGTAGTTAGATGTTTTTATCACTTATTACAGTAAATATTTTTATATTTTAATAATTTCTAAATAATTAATAACTTTGTTCATTGTAATGTCAGAGTCACCACCCACTAGAACATAGGAACAAGTAAAAGTGAAGTACTAGAATATTCTACTTAATAGTAATTTGTACTAACTAATCTCTTTTTAAAAGGCACTGTTAATAAATGTTTGCCTGTTTATAAAAGCAACCAAGAAAAAGGCTGAGAAATAAAAAGAAAAGAAAAACAAACAGGTGGTGGTCCTGCACCACCTGTGAAAGTCTATGTGTGACTGTGAAACTACATAGTTAATGTAAAAAAAAATATGTAGCCATGAGTTATTGATCACATTTTCCCCCAGTGTACTTCATTGTAATGAAATTGTGTTTTCCTCTTTTGTGCAGTATTAAACAATACACCAACACTTTTGTGTTCCCAAGCAAGTGGCTGAAGCATGTGCAGTAAGTGGACTTTTTCTAATGTTACATCAAAAGGGAAGAAAGTACAACACTTTGTAATGCCCATTTTTCCCCCAATGCACAGGACAGTGAAGAAACCCTCTCGGGTATCTTTAAGTGCATAAATAACTTTACTTAATTTACACTTGAGTACCTATTATTTCTGAATGCAATATGAGTTGCAGGAGTCCACATCTACAGAAGAGTCTGCATTAAGCAGTGATGCAGAGGTGGCCAGTGTTGTACTTTTCCTTTTCCTTTTTGATGCATAAGCCATGTGTTTGACAGGTTTACCCCTAGAAAACAGAGTATTTTGAAAATACTTGACAACTTAACCCTCTGATTATCTTCATTTAGGGTGTACACTTGTTATCTTTGGGGTCTCCAGGGACCCCAGACAATAACATTGCATTTTGTAACAGTATAATATATTTTTTTTTTTACAAATGTAATTTTACTCTGTTTATTAATGTTTTTACTCAACATTTGTGCAGTCTTTGGAGGATTTTTGATATTTTTTAAATTTCTAAAAAATAAAAAATAAATATTTAAATAAATAGGTTTTTTACAAAAAACAGCATTTTATGTAAAATTCACTTTATAAAGGACCCAGATTTCTAACTTTCATTTATGGGGATAACATGGATAATTGTACATGATTTAATGTAAGACTTTTGCCCTTTTTTTGGAAAATGCAGTTTTAAAATAAAAAAATTCACTTTAACCACTATATTGCTATAGAGCTCCATTATTTGCTATTTGCTGTTTGATTAACCAAAATACATCTTTTCACAAGTTGGATTCAGTTGGATTGAGTTGGATTCATTTATAAATATTTTAAAATCAAAATTATAAAAAATAATTATATACTTTTGGTCAAAGTTTAGCATATTTTGTATTGAAAAAAGTTCTTCAATAATGTTACTTTATGATTAGAATCAAACCTGAACAAGATGTTACAAAGAGAAATGTTGGAGTCTTTAGATTTTATCATTTATTTCAATTATCTGTTTTTATCTGTGTGTGTGTGTGTGTGTGTGTGTGTGTGTGTGTGTGTGTGTGTGTGTGTGTGTGTGTGTATTTTCGTTGTGTCAGTGTCACCAATTTATATTTGTGGTGGTTCTGAATTTTATTTGACAAATTATAAGACTTTTTTATAGCCGTACAAATGTATTCCTGTGTGTGTGTGTGTGTGTGTGTGTGTGTGTGTATTTTCGTTGTGTCAGTGTCACCAATTTATATTTGTGGTGGTTCTGCATTTTATTTGACAAATTATAAGACTTTTTTTTTATAGCATTACAAATGTATTCCTGTGTGTATGTGTGGTTGTGTGTGTGTGTGTGTGTGTGTGTGTGTGGTGTGCATGATAATTTTGCATTGTGGATGTTTTTTACATTATTGGAAGTGTGCCATTTCATTTCTGTCCATGTGATCTGCGTTGTTTCTGATTTTGATGATGAATATTATATATTTACTATGCGGGGTCTCCAGGGACCCCGAAGACAACAAGTGTGACTATTTTTTTCACGCCAACATAATAACAGATATCATTCCAAATTATTTTTTTTTTGTAGATCTATGAAGTGTTAAGAGCTGTAGAAAGTTTCATACCATTTGGACAAAGAGAACATTTTTTTTAATTTGACCAAAAGTCATTTGCGGGTTAAAAAGACCCCGAAGATAACCAGAGGGAGAGAAAAAAAAACTGGCACTAGAGATAGAGTTGCTTCATAGGAACTTCAGAGTAAGTGCTAATACCGGTATATTATTTCACACAGAGTATAATATATAGTATTTGCAGGCAAAAGATGACTTGATCACTGGCTTTTCTTTACAAAGAACAATTCAAATAAAACTCAAAGAACTAAGCATATTTGTCTTGTCTTTTATTAAACATTAATGAAATGTTTTATATTTTTTCTGATGGTGCAATGTTGTGTAATATGACCCATGCAATGTCTCAGGCCCTGTCAGGTGCAACCCTCAGACTATTCAGATACTTTAGTTGGCTATAGTTCACTTCATTGTGTGCCCTTGTCCTGGCTAGAGCTGCATTGTAACTGGCCTGGGCTTTGGGTCAGGGAATGGGGTCATAAAACACCTGTCTCCAAGCAGGGTCCTGTTGTAGCTAATCACCTGTATAATGGAAAAAATCAGTTCTGTTAGGATAAGCATAATGTAATACAGTGAGCTTGATATTTATATATGTCCTTACCACGTTCAAATAATGTGCATAAATCTCTGAAAATTCTTGAGTCATGCACAGATCCTGGCCATATTTGTGATATGGAACATAGTCACACACCATCTAAGATATTTTAGTCAGTCAACTGCCTTTTTAAAATTTTATATAATATTACTAATCTGGATAAGAATCGCAAATTCGCAATAGTAACTTTCCTGCACTGTTATTAAAGCCCGACTCCGACGAGTCGAACATTTATGCGTTTCCAACAAATTAATGATGTAAACGACATCCTCACGAGTCATGAGAAAAAATGATATCTCTCAAAAAGTACACTATCGCGCTGCGCTAAAAGACTCCCCGTATCAGCTCCGCTTATAAAGCCGCGATCTAATCCTGTAAACATGAGTTAAGCTGCTCGCGAGCAGGTTCAAGCTGGCGCACCTGTTGCTATGACAGCAAGTCCAGGATGACTTGTCCAACAATCCAAGATCACGCCAAATCGCCAACAATCAAATCCAGTTAAGTGAGTTAGCGACATACGAAGAACGGGCCCCTGGTCACCGGTTTATTCTTTGACAGATATTCCTCTCCTCTGTTCTGAGCCGTGGCAATGGGGTAGGCAAGGTAGGCAGCTGGCTAGGGCCCCCAGCTGAAGGGGGCCCCCAATGGCCGCAAGGTCGTTTGGGTTGTGTATCTGCCCTCGTCAAACAGTATCAACCACTGTAAACAAACCGCCACAGTGAGACAGCGCTATCACTCTCCAGCACTGCTCCGTGAGGGAGAGGGGCCCCCAAACTAGAGGGATTCCCCCTATGCAACGACAAACACTATGAGAGCCCTAATCACTGTAATGTTGAAGTGACATCTACCATCGCGCACCCCCCATCAGGTCCCCCACTAGCTGTCAGTGGAAGAGAAACTGTCGTTCCCACACTCAGCGCTACGCGGGCATTTACATTTAAAAATGCCATCATGATGAAGCGCTCATATCCTTCAGGATTTTCCAAAAGACAGACAGAGAAAGAAAGAAGAAGAAGAGGAAAACGCCAAAGACACAGCTATAAGTAAACCATTATTATCTCCAAATACAACTGTCTGACGTCTTTTCACATCTCTGCGAACATAAACCTTGACATCAGTGACCAAACACAACGCTAGATGTGAGCGTTGTTAGAGGGTGAAAAAGTTAATCTAACGTTAATTAATAGTCATACACAACTTTGTTCTGACTTCTCGCCCCTTCTCTGTTGTAGTAACTTACGCAAATGTCCATTTTTCTGTCCCTAGCCTTTACAGAAATATTACACTTAAAAAACACTTTAGAATTACAATTTCTTTACATTTTTAAATAAAACAAAATGTTATTTGAACAATTACACGAGCCATCAAGTGGCAATATTTTATTTTTCATTGAAATCCAAGCACCACAGAAGTGCTCGTCCCCACAGTCATGTACAGAGGGAAAATGCTTTATTTTGAGGTCAATAACAGGTTTTTACACAATTTAAAATACAATAATGTATACATAACTATCTAATATATTATGTAAATGACATAAAAAAACGAAATGCAGAATAAATATGATAAAATGTATAATGATAGTGGTCCCCTGGAGTTGTGTCACTGGTGTTACCGTTAAACACAAATCTCTTATTTTGAAATAAAAATCCCACTGATGACATCACTTGACTTCCTTCTTACAATTTCCTGAATTTCTATGAAGAAAAGCCCATAATAAATCCTCTGTCTCTTTTCAGTTATCAGAAATATTCTCATTCATGATTTCATATGAAGCTTTTAGTTGAAGTCACTGGTATGACCTACTTTATTGTTAGGTAATTGTAAAAAAATAAGAAAACAATTGGATTAAACTTCTTAATTTAGTTAGTATCATGATG
This sequence comes from Tiaroga cobitis, assembly GCA_030578255.1. Lineage (NCBI taxonomy): Eukaryota > Metazoa > Chordata > Actinopteri > Cypriniformes > Leuciscidae > Tiaroga > Tiaroga cobitis. The sequence goes on along the minus strand of CM060604.1, from coordinate 50,890,397 downwards.
TGCCACATGTGGTTTGATACCTTGCAGCTGCCATTTTGTAAAATGAATTTTTCATGAAAATGGTCACTGGTGTTACTGTCACTGCTTTCTTATAGGTAACACCAGTGACTCCCATTTATAGATAAACTTTATTCAAAGCTATTCATTTAGATTATATGCCAAATGTAACAATTTAGTCTCATCTACTTAATTATAGTTGAAGGATAATGATCTTTGGTCTTATGCATGTCATTGGTGATTCATTGTGTCACTGGTGTTACTGTCTTTTTTCTGTCACATTAAATACAATGCCATATTTGACATGATAATACATTTACATCCATGTAATTCTGCTACACTCAAAAGTTAAGATTTAAAGGATTGCATCATTACTTGATTTTAACTGGTTTTCAAATATTTTCATTATTATAGCAAATACAAGGTTGCGCAAATGAACTAACCTCATTCAAGCACACTTTTAACAAACCTGTTTAAAATAAATAAAACATAATCTTATTTGTTGCATTATTATTATTTTTTTGGTAACTCTGACTACATGTGCTGAAAAAAAAATTGAAATAATATTTCATAAAAACATTTAATATTGCCAAAGAAGTAAGGTAACACCAGTGACAAAAAAGGTGCATGCGATCTTTAAATAAATGCACAAAAAATATAAAAAATCATTAAGCTGTTATTTATGCATATTCATAAAGTCAAAGGGTAATCTAATAATGTGGTGTAAGTTTAAATGTTAGAAAAAGAAATACATTTTAAGACATCTTGCCATACCACAAGTGGACGTTTCTGTAGAATGACCCAGCTACAGCGCTCGAGAACTTCCTTTGAGCTAAATCCTCTTGATGCACGAGCCCAGATTACATCGCATGAGGTTTTTTGCCATGCTAATGATAATAGAATAATATTAATAATATGAATAATTATCCTTTGTTTACCTTGTTTTTGCCTTCTCTATTGCTGGTCAATTACATGATAGAAAATCTAAGGCCTTCAAAAGCCATACAGCAAACCCATCTAATCTGGTGCCTATCACACGGCAAACTAAGATCGCTGTGGGGACAAAAAGTAAGACTGTTAAGTTAGCACTATTAAACATCCGCTCACTTAAAAATAAATCACTTCTAGTCAACGACTTAATAACCACATACAACCTGGACTTTATGTTTCTAAATGAAACTTGGCTAGAAGACAGCTGCAGTGCAACAGTCCTCAATGAAACATCCCCTCCTAACTTTACTTTTATGAGTGTTTGCAGAGCGGTAAAGAGAGGCGGGGGCGTAGCTGCTCTTTTTAAAGATGTCTATCAATGTAAGCAAATATCATTTGGGAATTACCCGTCTTTCGAATATCTGGGTATTGTGTTAAAAGGCGCTCCACGTATTTTACTTATCATTATTTACAGGCCTCCAAAATACTCTCCAGCTTTTGCTGAGGACTTTACAGAACTGTTATCAACTATTTCCTCTGAGTTTGACAGTTTTGCCATTGCTGGAGATTTTAACATTCACATAGATAATGCAGAAACCAATATGGCAAAAGAAATCAAAACTGTTTTCAAAACTTTTGATCTGACTCAGCATGTACATGGTCCCACACACAATCGTGGACACACTCTAGATTTACTTATCAGTAAGGGTCTAAACATCTCATCAATTGTTATCAAGGATGTAGCACTGTCTGATCATTTCTGTATTTTCTTTGATATACTGATCTCTCCTGCCATTGAAGCTAGATCTGTGTCTGTCAAGAAGAGATGCTTAAATGAGAACACTAGTGTGCTATTTACGAAGGCTATATCTTTAAAACCAAGCATATCTGCTGACTCTGTTGATTTTCTCCTTGAATCTTTTAACTCAAAAATTAAAAGTGTAATTGATGACATTGCTCCTGTGAAAGTCAGGAAGAGTGGTAGACAAAAAGCCCCTTGGAGAAACTCAACAGCTGTGCAAAACATGAAAAGACAATGCAGAAGAGCAGAGCGCATGTGGCGGAAGACAAAACTTGTAGTCCATTATAACATCTACAAAGACAGCATCCATGCTTTTAATATGGAACTAGGCAAAGCTAGACAGACTTTCTTCTCGAATATTATAAACAGCAACTTAAACAACACACGCACTCTTTTTGCTACTGTAGAGAGTCTGACAAACCCCCCAAGCCAGATTCCCAGTGAAATGCTCTCAGACGGCAAGTGCAGTGAGTTTGCTTCTTTCTTCTCTGAGAAAATCAATAATATCAGAAAGGTGATCAGCTCATCCTTGAGTTGCGCTGGGGTCAAACAGATCAGACCACTACCTGAGAAAGTAGTTACTATGTCTGTTTTCGAAGAAATTGATGGCAAAATTTTGGAAGAAACCGTACAGCACCTTAAAACATCAACCTGCGCCCTTGACACACTTCCCACATCTTTTTTTTAAAGTGTGTTAAACAGCTTAGAAGCGGATCTCCTAGAAGTGGTTAATGCCTCACTTCTTTCTGGGAGTTTTCCAAACTCCCTGAAAACTGCAGTTGTCAAGCCCCTCCTGAAAAAGAGCAATCTGGATAAGACCATCTTAAGCAATTATAGACCGATCTCAAATCTTCCTTTCATAGGCAAGATCATTGAAAAAGTTGTCTTCAATCAGTTGAACAAATTCCTAAGCTTGAATGGATACTTTGACAATTTTCAATCTGGTTTCCGATCGCCACACAGCACAGAGACAGCGCTCATAAAGATAATAAACGATATTCGCTTAAATACTGATACAGGCAAATTATCAGTGCTGGTACTACTCGACCTCAGTGCTGCATTTGACACTGTCGATCACAACATACTTCTTGACAGGCTGGAAAACTGGGTGGGGCTTTCTGGGATAGTCCTGAAATGGTTCAGGTCATACTTAGAAGGGAGAGGTTATTATGTGAGTATAGGAGACCATAAGTCTGAGTGGACATCCATGACTTGCGGAGTCCCTCAAGGCTCAATTCTTGCACCACTCCTATTCAACCTGTACATGCTCCCAATGAGCCAAATAATGAGAAAGAACCGAATCTCTTACCACAGCTATGCAGACGACACACAGCTCTACTTAGCCCTATCGCCTAACGACTACAGCCCCATTGACTCCCTGTGCCAATGCATTGATGAAGTCAACGGTTGGATGTGCCAAAACTTTCTTCAGTTAAACAAAGACAAAACTGAAGTCATTGCGTTTGGAAACAAAGATGAAGTTCTCAAGGTGAATGCATACCTTGACGCTAGGGGTCTAACAACTAAAAATCAAGTCAGGAATCTTGGTGTGTCTCTAGAGTCAGACCTTAGTTTCAGTAGTCATGTCAAAGCAATAACTAAATCAGCATACTATCATTTGAAAAATATTGCAAGAATTAGATGCTTTGTTTCCAGTCAAGACTTAGAGAAACTTGTGCATGCTTTTATCACCAGCAGGGTGGATTATTGTAATGGACTCCTCACTGGCCTTCCTAAAAAGACCATAAGACAGTTGCAGCTCATACTGAACGCTGCTGCCAGGATTCTGAGCAGAACCAGAAAATATGAACATATCACACCAGTCCTCAGGTCTTTACACTGGCTCCCAGTTACATTTAGGATTGATTTTAAAGTATTATTACTGGTATATAAATCATTCAATGGGCTAGGACCTCAATATATTGCAGATATGCTCACTGAATATAAACCCAACAGATCACTCAGATCATTAGGATCACATCAGTTAGAAATACCAAGGGTTCACTCTAAGCAAGGAGAGTCTGCTTTTAGCTATTATGCTGGACCAGCTTCCAGAGGAGATCAGATGTGCTCCTACAGTAGTCACATTCAAATCCAGACTCAAAACACATCTGTTTAGCTATGCATTTACTGAATGAGCACTGTGTCAATGTTCGTCCGACTTTTTTTACTGTACTTTATTTTATTTTTTATTCTAAACTGTTTTAATTATTTCCTCCTATGTAAAGCACTTTGAATTACCATTGTGTATGAAATGTGCTATATAAATAAACTTGCCTTGCCTTGCCTTGCCTTGTTGACAAAAATAAACATTAATCAAAATGTGTCATTCCCATCAACAATGCCTCATTGAAGACACTGTGACCTTTATAGTGGCCACTTTGTGTAGCGTACTACAGAGTAATTCATGACTCTTAAAATCCCATCTGAATTTGAACAATTTTCCTGAGGGAGGACTTGGGACCTCACTTCACTCTTTTGCATAGGGCCCCCAAATATCTTGAAACGGCCATGTGTATATTAATGCTAACAATTGGGTTGTACTGAATAAAATGAAATCCTAAACATGTACATAGCTTTTATGATACTGTTAAAACCTAAAAGAGATCAGAAAATAAAGAATAACCGACATAAATACTGACGTGATACAGAAATACCGTTACCTCGTTCATGAATGAATCTGAATCGGTTCGCGACTCGGTCTGAATCACTCGGACAGTTCGGTTCACTCACAGGTGGATAGATAGCACAGGGTGAAATTTACTATTTACTCCGTCTCCAAATATATTAAAACACAACCTGTTAAAAAATACAGGTGCAGCTTACTACTTGTAGGTGAGTTTATGCTCCAGTATAGAAACGTACCTGTAGTTTTAGAATAGAATATATCCAGCCAATAGACGGCATTGTGTCACGTGGTGTCTGTGCCATTCCTCAGCGCTTTCTCAACACAAGCCAATCAAGTCGTTTGTGATTATCGAGAAGATTTTCTATTTACACGCCCATTACCAATTGTACATATTAATATATTTAAAATATTATACTTTTGCGGATAAATGTCTGAGGACGCGGTGCGCAGTCTGGCGGAAGCCCGTCGGTTTCAACTTCCGCTCTCCAGTATCCCGTCATGCACCGGTGTTTGAGCGGCACGGCGTCTCAACGTGTTCTGACCGTTCTGACTCAGGGCATGCAGCGCCTTGATTGAGATAAAAATCATTAACTCTGTGTGGATTTTAAGCCGGTGGATGAACTGATATAACTCCAGCTTTATCTGAAAAGCGGAATCGCGTCTATTCGAGCGAGATGTCTTTGGTTTGTGCGAGTAAGTGAGTTTGTTTCTGTTAGCATGAGTGATTAGCAGTGTTAGCCATTGTGCACATATAAGCAGAAACTTTGTGTTTGAGAAACTCCGCTTTAATAACGAAGCTTTCTTCAGCTGCTTTGCTGTATTTCATTAGACTAGACGCGCATATATGTTAAATATGACGCGGGAAGTTCTGCGTGTGTGTCTGAAGCCTGAGCTAACTTTGTTTCGGCAAGCAAAACACCGATAAAAACAGGGAAAATAAACATAAACGTCAAGATTTGTGAAGTCTAGCCTAATTGTTGATTTTAAACATTGGACAATAACGTATGATATTTATTTGATTAATAGTGGTGGAACTAATATGAAGTATTTTGTACAAACCTCCTGTTTGTTGCTTTGAATGAAACCTATTGATCCAAACGTTACACTTACTTTATTTCAAGGTGTCTTTACACACTTAGTAATTATACATGCAACTGCTGACTAATATTAATTATCATGTACTTTCAGGAATAGGGTTAGTTCCATGTAATGATGCACTATGTATTGTTGTTACTACCACAGTAAGTACTGGTATCACTAAACAAGGACACTGTAAAATGGTGTTACATGATTATAAATGCATATGTTGTTCTCGTTCCAGTTTCCAACGAGGTGCCGGAGCACCCCTGTGTGTCTCCTGTATCCAACCAAGTGTTCGAGAGGCGTCTGATCGAGAAGTACATCGCTGAGAACGGAGCCGACCCCATCAACGGCCAGCCTCTGTCTGAGGAGCAGCTCATCGACATCAAGGGTACAGGCGCTCCATGAGGAACACACTTCACAGCTTTATCCACGGCTTACACACAAATCTGCAAACCCATACACTCATTCTCGGCCTTCGACTCAGTTTTCAATTTCATAAAACACTTATTGCAAACCACAACACGCAATTCTCTATGTAACACACAAAAGTCTGACAGGAAGAATCTTGATTTCTTTTTCAAACACAACCTATCAAAACACCACAGTAAATCACCAGAGCCTCACACACACACTCCTCACATGATGTGCAAACACACATTGCTTTACTAAACACCAGCCAACCATGGCTTTAGAAAAGGCCTATAAACAGGCCGAAGGTCGAGTAATGGGGTTTCGGTCTGTGTGATACTGTATTCACAGCCACTAATGCTTACAGTAAAAACATAAATACAGTCGTCAACATTTGAAGTGGATCAAAACCTTTCATCAAAGTTATACATGAATATTGAACAATACCGGTTCTTGTCTTTGGACAACTCTGGTGAACTTCTTTTTTTATCCACTTCAAATATTGACTACTGTAGTGTGGTTTCAATCTTGCGTGTTCACCGTGATATTGTTCAACATCTCTCTGTCAATTACTTTCAATCTTGTACAGAAATGTACACAGGAGCTCATGAAAGAAGAGCTTTAAGTTTTGAATAACTGTGTGTATATGATATATACAAAAATATAATATTATGCAACGTAAGACCTTTGAGATGTGTATGTGATGTTTTGGATGCAGTGCTTCATTTTGCAAGAGATGTGAGGTATTTTGTGTGCACAATTCTTGGATTTGGGTGTAAAGTTTTGGGGGGGGAAATGCAAAGTTTTGAAAATGTGTGTAAGCAGTTGATAAAACTGTAAGAGGAATGCACATGTCCAGTTTAATGATCCACACACACACTGTACGCCACGTTTTCACTGTGTTGTGTGCTTCCAGTGTCTCACCCCATCCGGCCGAAGGCTCCCTCTGCCACCAGCATCCCTGCCATCCTCAAATCCCTGCAGGACGAGTGGGTGAGTCCCCGAGCCGCTCTCTCTCCACAGGCCGCATTCATCCGGTTATCGCAGCCTAAGATCCTCACCCTCGTGAATCATGCAGATCAGTAACTAAAATAAAAAAGGAGGTCAGGAATTGTATACTTGTTATAACATTTAAATTTCGAATCCTTTGTGTGCATTTTAATATGACTTTAGAGCATTGGTGTTTGCTCTGCTGCACACACACCCAAACACACTCTCAGAAAGAGGGATTTAAAACCATTTCAGCACGAGACGACTCAAGCAGCGCTCATATTTCTGCGCTCACTATAACACTGATCACACAACACGACAGAGAGAAAACTCACTCGCTCTTCTCTGAATAACCTTTATAACTATATTTCTAATGTATATTTTATTAATAAACTGCAGCGTTATTTGACATTTGATTACAGTTTGTGAACCTGAACACCTGAGAATCTTAAAACACTGTTTATTTCAATCGTATCAATGTTCAGTTGTGTCTATTTGTCGCGATTGCTCATTTTTATTTGTTCTTTTTTAGTTACTGAGTGTTTACTTGTCTTTAATAATGCTTGAAGTTTATATTAGTTAGTCTAGTTGTTCTTCTATGGTGTTTATAAACCACAGGCAAACGCTCCTAGTGTAAGATGTTCTTCAGCTGTTGAGTTGTTCATGATATTCAGATACAATTACATGTTTTGCAATTAAACTTAAAATAAACATGATATCTAGGGTTGTTTTTTCCTTATTGGAATCGAAATTAGAAATTGATAAGAATCGGAATCGATAAGCAGAATCATAATCGGAAACGATAGTTGAAGCGATACTCAACCCTAGTGTGTTTAGCTCTTGCAGTGGCAGTAATGGGCTAGCCGTGTCCAGTTAGAGACTGGCCTGAGAACTGTTGAGTTAAGCCATTACTGGGAGGATCGGCTGAACACTGGTTCGTTTACATGCTCAACTTCTGTTTCAATCGGACTGAATTCATTCTGATTGATGAATTTAAATGTAGTGTATAACCATTGGTTCTTTATTTTTTAATATTTATCCATTTCTGGTCATAATTTGGAGACGATGAGCATATGAACTAGGGCTGGGCGATATGGAGCAAAAAATATATCTCGATATCTTTACAGGAAAAATAACCCAACAAAAACTCCTGCAAAAACAAATATGCCAAATACCACAGTCTTTTTTTATTTTATTGGAGTGCAAAGAGGTAGGGAGTTCATGTAGTCCAAAGTGCTTCTGCGACATTAAAAAATAAATAAATCCCTGTATACAAAAATAATAATTCAACGACGGCAATGGCCAGGGTTGCCACCTGTCCCGTTTTACCGGGATTGTCATTCTTTTTAATAACCTGTCCCGGGAAATTTATCCACTCTCCCGGGATGCAGAATGTCCCGGTTTTCGAAAGGCTGTGTGAATATGTATGTTCAAACCGTGTAGCGCGCGCACGGCAGAGAGCGAGAGAGAGCGAGAGACCTTGCGTGTGTTTGCTAGTGTGCGTGTGTGCCTCAAGAAGTACATGTAAGACGGCATTTAAGACGATTTTTTTTAGACGAGTGCTGTAGCCTCCGGGCTGGTTGCGGGCGCCGCCATGTTGAATGAGACAACACGCGAGGGGAGGGGGAACAAAAGCAAGGAGGCGGAGGCGAGCACAGCGCAGAGATGGCAAAGTGGCGAAATCAGAATTAAGTACAAACAATATATCGATATATACGATATGTCAAAATCCATCGAGATATATTTTAAATATCGAGATATCGCCCACCCCTAATATGAACCGTTGTGCCGAGTGAAAGGATTATAGGATGGTGGGAAACTCCTTTACACAACACTTTATTCAACAGGAACAACAGCTCGTTCTGTGCGTCATCACGCTATTTCTACGTCATTGCATCAGATTTCAGTGCGATTGAGCCGTCAGTCTGATTACTGACGGGTTACGTGTTAGCGTGTGAACGCAGCCGCTGTGAGTGTGGCTGACCGTCGCCGGCTCACGGTGTTCTGTAGCATTTTATTTTACTTTTTGGGTTTAAAGTAGCCTACATGTCAGTCATCTACATGGAGGATTGCTCATAACTTTGAAACAATGGATGCATTCGCTGGGGTCTTAAATATAACGTCCTGCTTTTCTCACTTGCACAATCACATCCCTGCAACGTGTCTCTCCTCACACCCAAAAAGGGGCGGCTTTGACAGGCTATAATCAATGATCTGGGGGAATTATGAGCTGACATTTCACAGACACTTTCTAGGGATTCCATTGATTTATATTCACCTTATCCCTGTGTGTGTGTGTGTGTGTGTTCCAGGACGCAGTGATGCTGCACAGCTTCACCCTGAGACAGCAGCTTCAGACGACCCGACAGGAGCTGTCCCACGCTCTCTACCAGCACGACGCCGCCTGCAGGGTCATCGCACGCCTCACCAAAGAGGTCACCGCTGCCCGAGAGGGTAAGAGTGTGTGTGTGTGTGTGTGTGAGGTCCTCTCTGGGGTGGTGACTAGGGGTGTAAATCGGAGCCTTAATGACTATTCGATACGATACCGATTTCATAAGCCAACGATTCGATTATTTTCGATACTTCAGAATTTCCCACGATACGATTCGATTCAATACTATATATTTTTTACATTATATCTATTAAGTTTCAAATAAATCAACCCAAAAAAATAATTAGCCTTTTATTGAGAATACAGAAACGGCATTTGTGGCGAGTAGGACGCGGCCGACGTGAGAGTGTTAATGAACGTCACCTGTGAGACACACCGGTCTCTCGATCTTCAGCTCGTCGCTCCTCTTTTTATGCTTCCGCTCCTCCGTGAGAGATGCGAGACCGGTGACGTTCATTAACACTCTCACCACCAGCCTCTCGCCGTTCTCTCACGTCGGCCGCCTCCTGCTCGCCACAGTATTCTATTCACACAGTGTGTATGTTAACCTATAGCAGTCTTCTTTGCAAACGGCAACATCTCTTACCACTGCTCCATCTGTTTTCCTGAAGCCACAATACTTCCACACCCATGACTCGACGCCGACTGGAGTGTGTAACATTTCACTTTCATTGCCAGCTCGCTCTGACGGTTCCATCGCTCTTGAAAGTCAGACTCAACAATGTGTGTGAACATAGATAGACTGTGAAACGTAAGTAACGCGTGTGAAGACAATAATGAGGTTAGCGCCACCCGCATATGTCGGAGCAGTTGCTGAAAATACACAGGCGGCAACATAAACCAATTAATCGATACTCTTGCGGACGCATCGAATCGTCGGCTGTATAATCGATGGATCGATACGAGTCGATTAATATTTACACCCCTAGTGGTGACGGCACTCACGTGTTCCTCTTCTGCTTGCAGCTCTGGCCACGCTCAAGCCTCAGGCTGGACTGGTGGCTCCTCAGGCGGCTCCTGCTTCCCAGCCGGCAGCTCTGGTCAGTACCACACACACACACACACACACACACACGCGTGCTGCTTCCCAGCCGGCAGCTCTGGTCAGTACCACACACACACACACACACACACACACGCGTGCTGCTTCCCAGCCGGCAGCTCTGGTCAGTACCACACACACACACACACACACACACGCGCGTGCTGCTTCCCAGCCGGCAGCTCTGGTCAGTACCACACACACACACACACACACACACACACACACGCGTGCTGCTTCCCAGCCGGCAGCTCTGGTCAGTACCACACACACACACACACACACACACGCGTGCTGCTTCCCAGCCGGCAGCTCTGGTCAGTACCACACACACACACACACACACACACACACACACGCGCGTGCTGCTTCCCAGCCGGCAGCTCTGGTCAGTACCACACACACACACACACATGCTGCTTCCCAGCCGGCAGCTCTGGTCAGTACCACACACACACACACACACACACACACGTGCTGCTTCCCAGCCGGCAGCTCTGGTCAGTACCACACACACACACACACATGCTGCTTCCCAGCCGGCAGCTCTGGTCAGTACCACACACACACACACACACGTGCTGCTTCCCAGCCGGCAGCTCTGGTCAGTACTGCACACACACACACACACACACACACGCGTGCTGCTTCCCAGCCGGCAGCTCTGGTCAGTACCACACACACACACACACACACGCGTGCTGCTTCCCAGCCGGCAGCTCTGGTCAGTACCACACACACACACACACACGTGCTGCTTCCCAGCCGGCAGCTCTGGTCAGTACTACACACACACACACGCGTGCTGCTTCCCAGCCGGCAGCTCTGGTCAGTACCACACACACACACACACACACACACACGTGCTGCTTCCCAGCCGGCAGCTCTGGTCAGTACCACACACACACACACACACGTGCTGCTTCCCAGCCGGCAGCTCTGGTCAGTACTGCACACACACACACACACGCGTGCTGCTTCCCAGCCGGCAGCTCTGGTCAGTACCACACACACACACACACATGCTGCTTCCCAGCCGGCAGCTCTGGTCAGTACCACACACACACACACACACGTGCTGCTTCCCAGCCGGCAGCTCTGGTCAGTACTGCACACACACACACACACGCGTGCTGCTTCCCAGCCGGCAGCTCTGGTCAGTACCACACACACACACACACACACACACACACACACACGTGCTGCTTCCCAGCCAGCAGCTCTGGTCAGTACCACACACACACACACACACGTGCTGCTTCCCAGCCGGCAGCTCTGGTCAGTACCACACACACACACACACACACGTGCTGCTTCCCAGCCGGCAGCTGTGGTCAGTACTGCACACACACACACACACGTGCTGCTTCCCAGCCGGCAGCTGTGGTCAGTACTGCACACCAAAACACACACACACACACACACACACACACACGTGCTGCTTTTCAGCCGGCAGCTGTGGTCAGTACTGCACACCAACACACACACACACACGTGCTGCTTCCCAGCCGGCAGCTGTGGTCAGTACTGCACACCAACACACACACACACGTGCTGCTTCCCAGCCGGCAGCTGTGGTCAGTACTGCACACCAACACACACACACACACACGTGCTGCTTCCCAGCCGGCAGCTGTGGTCAGTACTGCACACCAACACACACACACACACACGTGCTGCTTCCCAGCCGGCAGCTCACACACACACACACACACACACACGTGCTGCTTCCCAGCCGGCAGCTCACACACACACACACACACGTGCTGCTTCCCAGCCGGCAGCTCACACACACACACACACACGTGCTGCTTCCCAGCCGGCAGCTCACACACACACACACACACGTGCTGCTTCCCAGCCGGCAGCTCACACACACACACACACACACACACGTGCTGCTTCCCAGCCGGTAGCCGTGTGAGGCGAGTGAGTTTAGACAGCGCACAGCCGTGGGAGTCTCTCGCTCTGAGTACACGTTCACTGTGTGATGTCGAGTCTGTTCACACATTATGTCGCTAGTCTGTGATAATTCTGTCAAAATGCCTGAAAAGCTACATTCGAATTTCTTAAACATTAGCGAAATTCAAATTCTAAAAGCAATACTTAATGTTGGAGGAAAAAAGTACCGTTTTGTCTCCTATGTCCGCAAGAAAGTGTAATAAGCAGACAAACCAAATCAAGCTTCAGATCTTTTATTGTAATGACATTCACTTATTTAAGTGCATTAACAAAAAATTATATATTTTTTTGTTTTATTTAAGAACAATTGTTTCAAAAGCTACAAAAGTAATTTTCTCTTTTCAAGCCTCTACACACACCGTGGCAATAGAATCACCATTGGCTAGACATTTTTTATATATATATATATATATATATATATATATATATATATATATTAGCGGTGTAACGATTCGTTTTATACCATGGTCTGGGTGAATACTCGATTCTGATTGGCTGCAGGGTGTCCGTTAAAAAGTGATAGAGGACACCTAGTAAAGTAGTTCTGGTGAAACTGACTGTTTGCCGTCCGAAATTAATAAATAAATGCGCTGGCTACATCAGCTGTGAGTAACCATAGCAACAGGCAGGCAAAGTATCCGTTAACAATGAAAAAAAAAATGCATTTCTGAACCTGAAGGGTTCTACAAGCTGAGCGGACTATAAATATCTCCGGTTGCTAAATAAACCATCAGGCAAGTTATTATTTGTAAAAACTATATTTAGCCTAATTAAAATATAAACTAATGTTTTAAAAATGTTTTATTTGGCAAGTGACCATGGTATAAGCGGGTTAATGCCCTCCGAGGTGTCCGTTGTAAGGTTTTAATGGTCCGCTGCGCGTCGGCCGGTTCACACCTCGCCGTCGTCCATTAAAACCTGACAACGGACACCTCGGAGGGCATTAACCCTTACTTAACAACGATTCGATTCGTATCACGATTCGTGGTTGTCGATACGATTCAAGGACGATATTGGTTCATTTAGAACGATACGATCCGAAACGATTCAGTGACTTGAAATCGATTCAGTAATTTTTTAGCCAAAAATTCAACCAGTGTGACTGAAATAAATACCTGGATACTGGACAGTGCGGTAAAGTTTCCTAGATTCATGTTTCTTGTAAGGGAATCAATCAGGTATCAATTAATTATAGATGTAAACTAGGGCTGCACGATTTGGGGAAAATGTCATATTGCGATTATTGAGGTCAAGATTGCGATTGCGATATAATAAACAAAAGATTTCATGAGTGAACTTGCTTGGTTCTCAAGGAAAATGCACACAATTAGTGATAATGCTGAAATGTGTAGGCTATTTCTCAACTCAAACTTGCAACAACAACTAAATGATTAATAACACCTATAATGATCAATAAGCCATTGATGTCTGGATAAAAATGTCTGGGCATTCCTGTCTAACAGGTAGGACATACAGACATTGAATTAAGATCAACAGTCTGCACTTCAAACATTGTAAATATAGAATAATCCTTATTAAAGTTATTTAGTCAAGAGCATTGAGGGTTTTTCTCTGTTCCTTTTGTTCTTTGATTAACTTTAACGACAGAGATAATTAGTGGCTACTGTGTACTGTCCCTTTAAGACCAGCCGCTCCTGAGTCTGACAGAGACGCGGATCACACACACACACACGCCTCATTCTCTCATGAGTCACAACTCTTTACGGCCATCGTAAGACTGCTCTTGTGTTAAGATACTCGACAAAAAGACATTTTGGCATAATTGTGTGTTATTGTTCGTTCAAGCGCGAAAGAGAACCGTATTCTGGCGTACTGTCTTGTGCGCACGCACGATACTGGCGCGAGTCTTTCTCTGTGTGTGTGTGTGTCACAGTCAACGCGATCTTTTTTGTCTTGTCACGAATGAATAACTGAATCGAGTAACGTTAAAAGCCTTTATCATTAAACGTGCTAAGAAAAAACATCCATATGAAGTCTGACCTGCTTAAATCCAATGCGTTATTTCCTAGTATCGATAAAATCGATTGATTACCTTTAAAAACGATGTTAGATCTATAATGTATCGATATATGTCGTCCGGAAGGCCAACTTGCTGAGCACAGATCGATGTAGTTGGATCATAGGAATATAAATCGATTCATCGATGTAGTCGATGAATCGTTACACCCCTAATATATATATATTCCACCAATTCAGCTTATCTTTGTAAAATGGCACAGCTTTTTAAATATCAAAATGTATACTCTTAAAATAAGTCAATCAAGCATTATATTAGGATAATCAAGCATTATATTAGGATAATCAAGCATTATATTAGGACAATCAAGCATTATATTAGGATAATCAAGCATTAGGATAATCAAGCATTATATTAGGGTAATCAAGCATTATATTAGGATAATCAAGCATTATATTAGGGTAATCAAGCATTATATTAGGATAATCAAGCATTAGGATAATCAAGCATTATATTAGGGTAATCAAGCATTATATTAGGACAATCAAGCATTATATTAGGATAATCAAGCATTAGGATAATCAAGCATTATATTAGGGTAATCAAGCATTATATTAGGGTAATCAAGCATTATATTAGGACAATCAAGCATTATATTAGGATAATCAAGCATTATATTAGGGTACTCAAGCATTATATTAGGATAATCAAGCATTATATTAGGGTACTCAAGCATTATATTAGGGTAATCAAGCATTATATTAGGGTAATCAAGCATTATATTAGGGTAATCAAGCATTATATTAGGGTAATTAAGCATTATATTAGGGTACTCAAGCATTATATTAGGGTACTCAAGCATTATATTAGGGTAATCAAGCATTATATTAGGGTAATCAAGCATTATATTAGGGTAATCAAGCATTATATTAGGATAATCAAGCATTATATTAGGGTAATTAAGCATTATATTAGGGTAATCAAGCATTATATTAGGATACTCAAGCATTATATTAGGGTACTCAAGCATTATATTAGGGTAATCAAGCATTATATTAGGATAATCAAGCATTATATTAGGGTACTCAAGCATTATATTAGGGTAATCAAGCATTATATTAGGGTAATCAAGCATTATATTAGGGTAATCAAGCATTATATTAGGATAATCAAGCATTATATTAGGATACTCAAGCATTATATTAGGATACTCAAGCATTATATTAGGGTAATCAAGCATTATATTAGTATAATCAAGCATTATATTAGGGTACTCAAGCATTATATTAGGGTACTCAAGCATTATATTAGGGTACTCAAGCATTATATTAGGGTACTCAAGCATTATATTAGGGTACTCAAGCATTATATTAGGGTACTCAAGCATTATATTAGGGTACTCAAGCATTATATTAGGGTAATCAAGCATTATATTAGGATACTCAAGCATTATATTAGGATAATCAAGCATTATATTAGGATAATCAAGCATTATATTAGGATAATCAAGCATTATATTAGGGTACTCAAGCATTATATTAGGATAATCAAGCATTATATTAGGATAATCAAGCATTATATTAGGATAATCAAGCATTATATTAGGATAATCAAGCATTATATTAGGGTAATCAAGCATTATATTAGGGTACTCAAGCATTATATTAGGATAATCAAGCATTATATTAGGATAATCAAGCATTATATTAGGGTAATCAAGCATTATATTAGGGTACTCAAGCATTATATTAGGATAATCAAGCATTATATTAGGATAATCAAGCATTATATTAGGGTACTCAAGCATTATATTAGGGTAATCAAGCATTATATTAGGATAATCAAGCATTATATTAGGGTACTCAAGCATTATATTAGGGTACTCAAGCATTATATTAGGATAATCAAGCATTATATTAGGGTAATCAAGCATTATATTAGGGTAATCAAGCATTATATTAGGGTACTCAAGCATTATATTAGGATAATCAAGCATTATATTAGGGTAATCAAGCATTATATTAGGATACTCAAGCATTATATTAGGATAATCAAGCATTATATTAGGATAATCAAGCATTATATTAGGGTAATCAAGCATTATATTAGGGTACTCAAGCATTATATTAGGATAATCAAGCATTATATTAGGATACTCAAGCATTATATTAGGGTACTCAAGCATTATATTAGGGTAATCAAGCATTATATTAGGATAATCAAGCATTATATTAGGGTACTCAAGCATTATATTAGGGTACTCAAGCATTATATTAGGGTACTCAAGCATTATATTAGGGTAATCAAGCATTATATTAGGATACTCAAGCATTATATTAGGGTACTCAAGCATTATATTAGGGTAATCAAGCATTATATTAGGATAATCAAGCATTATATTAGGGTACTCAAGCATTATATTAGGGTACTCAAGCATTATATTAGGATAATCAAGCATTATATTAGGGTAATCAAGCATTATATTAGGGTAATCAAGCATTATATTAGGGTACTCAAGCATTATATTAGGATAATCAAGCATTATATTAGGGTAATCAAGCATTATATTAGGATACTCAAGCATTATATTAGGATAATCAAGCATTATATTAGGATAATCAAGCATTATATTAGGGTAATCAAGCATTATATTAGGGTACTCAAGCATTATATTAGGGTACTCAAGCATTATATTAGGGTACTCAAGCATTATATTAGGATAATCAAGCATTATATTAGGGTACTCAAGCATTATATTAGGATAATCAAGCATTATATTAGGATAATCAAGCATTATATTAGGATAATCAAGCATTATATTAGGGTAATCAAGCATTATATTAGGGTACTCAAGCATTATATTAGGATAATCAAGCATTATATTAGGGTAATCAAGCATTATATTAGGATAATCAAGCATTATATTAGGATAATCAAGCATTATATTAGGGTACTCAAGCATTATATTAGGATAATCAAGCATTATATTAGGATAATCAAGCATTATATTAGGATAATCAAGCATTATATTAGGATAATCAAGCATTATATTAGGATAATCAAGCATTATATTAGGATAATCAAGCATTATATTAGGATAATCAAGCATTATATTAGGATAATCAAGCATTATATTAGGGTACTCAAGCATTATATTAGGGTACTCAAGCATTATATTAGGGTAATCAAGCATTATATTAGGATAATCAAGCATTATATTAGGGTAATCAAGCATTATATTAGGGTACTCAAGCATTATATTAGGATAATCAAGCATTATATTAGGGTACTCAAGCATTATATTAGGATAATCAAGCATTATATTAGGGTACTCAAGCATTATATTAGGATAATCAAGCATTATATTAGGATAATCAAGCATTATATTAGGATAATCAAGCATTATATTAGGGTACTCAAGCATTATATTAGGGTACTCAAGCATTATATTAGGGTACTCAAGCATTATATTAGGGTACTCAAGCATTATATTAGGGTACTCAAGCATTATATTAGGGTACTCAAGCATTATATTAGGGTACTCAAGCATTATATTAGGATAATCAAGCATTATATTAGGATAATCAAGCATTATATTAGGGTAATCAAGCATTATATTAGGGTACTCAAGCATTATATTAGGATAATCAAGCATTATATTAGGGTAATCAAGCATTATATTAGGGTAATCAAGCATTATATTAGGATAATCAAGCATTATATTAGGGTAATCAAGCATTATATTAGGGTACTCAAGCATTATATTAGGATAATCAAGCATTATATTAGGATAATCAAGCATTATATTAGGGTAATCAAGCATTATATTAGGGTACTCAAGCATTATATTAGGGTAATCAAGCATTATATTAGGATACTCAAGCATTATATTAGGGTAATCAAGCATTATATTAGGATAATCAAGCATTATATTAGGGTAATCAAGCATTATATTAGGATAATCAAGCATTATATTAGGATAATCAAGCATTATATTAGGATAATCAAGCATTATATTAGGATAATCAAGCATTATATTAGGATAATCAAGCATTATATTAGGATAATCAAGCATTATATTAGGATAATCAAGCATTATATTAGGGTACTCAAGCATTATATTAGGGTACTCAAGCATTATATTAGGGTAATCAAGCATTATATTAGGATACTCAAGCATTATATTAGGGTAATCAAGCATTATATTAGGATAATCAAGCATTATATTAGGATAATCAAGCATTATATTAGGATAATCAAGCATTATATTAGGATAATCAAGCATTATATTAGGATAATCAAGCATTATATTAGGATAATCAAGCATTATATTAGGATAATCAAGCATTATATTAGGATAATCAAGCATTATATTAGGATAATCAAGCATTATATTAGGATAATCAAGCATTATATTAGGATAATCAAGCATTATATTAGGATAATCAAGCATTATATTAGGGTACTCAAGCATTATATTAGGGTACTCAAGCATTATATTAGGGTAATCAAGCATTATATTAGGGTACTCAAGCATTATATTAGGATAATCAAGCATTATATTAGGATAATCAAGCATTATATTAGGGTAATCAAGCATTATATTAGGGTACTCAAGCATTATATTAGGGTAATCAAGCATTATATTAGGGTACTCAAGCATTATATTAGGATAATCAAGCATTATATTAGGATAATCAAGCATTATATTAGGGTAATCAAGCATTATATTAGGGTACTCAAGCATTATATTAGGATAATCAAGCATTATATTAGGATAATCAAGCATTATATTAGGGTACTCAAGCATTATATTAGGGTACTCAAGCATTATATTAGGGTACTCAAGCATTATATTAGGGTACTCAAGCATTATATTAGGGTACTCAAGCATTATATTAGGGTACTCAAGCATTATATTAGGGTAATCAAGCATTATATTAGGGTAATCAAGCATTATATTAGGATAATCAAGCATTATATTAGGATAATCAAGCATTATATTAGGATACTCAAGCATTATATTAGGGTAATCAAGCATTATATTAGGATAATCAAGCATTATATTAGGATACTCAAGCATTATATTAGGGTAATCAAGCATTATATTAGGGTAATCAAGCATTATATTAGGGTAATCAAGCATTATATTAGGATAATCAAGCATTATATTAGGGTAATCAAGCATTATATTAGGGTACTCAAGCATTATATTAGGGTAATCAAGCATTATATTAGGGTAATCAAGCATTATATTAGGGTACTCAAGCATTATATTAGGGTACTCAAGCATTATATTAGGGTAATCAAGCATTATATTAGGATAATCAAGCATTATATTAGGATAATCAAGCATTATATTAGGATAATCAAGCATTATATTAGGGTACTCAAGCATTATATTAGGATAATCAAGCATTATATTAGGGTACTCAAGCATTATATTAGGATAATCAAGCATTATATTAGGGTACTCAAGCATTATATTAGGGTACTCAAGCATTATATTAGGGTACTCAAGCATTATATTAGGGTACTCAAGCATTATATTAGGGTACTCAAGCATTATATTAGGGTAATCAAGCATTATATTAGGGTACTCAAGCATTATATTAGGGTACTCAAGCATTATATTAGGGTACTCAAGCATTATATTAGGGTAATCAAGCATTATATTAGGGTACTCAAGCATTATATTAGGATAATCAAGCATTATATTAGGATACTCAAGCATTATATTAGGGTACTCAAGCATTATATTAGGGTACTCAAGCATTATATAATGATAGAACTTTAGTAATTAGAACTAAAACTTGATAACATGAATGCATATCTGTCGCTTTAACTGAGCTTAGGACTGGTGGTGGTGCTCAAGATAGTGTTAGTCATTCAGTGTTTCTTAAAAAATATATAATAGTAATTATTATTAAAAGATAATACTCCTAATACTAATTCTGCTACTAATAATGACAATATAGTCTACAACACATGAGTTCATGAACGTCAATCACGTTGTCAGCTCTATAGTGTACAATAGATTGTGAACCACAATAATCGAATCATGAGATTGTGAACGACTGCCACCCCTATAGCATTCATGGTACAATCAGGTGTAACGTTGTAATGTGTGTCCCCTGTGTAGGGAGCCGGCGGAGAGGCCATGGAGGTCAGTGAACAGGTGGGCATGACCCCGGAGATCATACAGAAGGTGCGTGCAACAACTGTTCATCGGTGATGTGAGTGTGTGTGAGATCACATGTTCAGAACATCAAACTGATCTTCTCTCTTCACAGCTCCAAGACAAGGCCACCGTCCTGACCACCGAGAGAAAGAAGGTGTGCGCTTTGAGTTGCAGTGCTTTTCTATCACTGGTTATTTGATGTGCTTTTATACGTGTTCTTAACCTTCTGTGTGTGTGTGTGTGTGTTCAGAGAGGAAAGACTGTGCCGGAGGAGCTGGTCAGAGCAGAGGATCTCAGCAAGTATCGTCAAGTGGCGTCCCATGCTGTGAGTAACCAAGAGAAGCGTTTCCCATTATCCACTCCAAAACATACGAGTTGTGTTCTCAAAACAAATCTGTGTATCTCATATCTGTTTATAACGGAGAATTGGGCACTGCATTTGAAAGCTTCCCACTGGATCTCCCAGCGCTGTGTAGTAACGGTGTCTCGTGATCGAGATGTATATCGTCTACAATAATATCGTGTAATTATCCAGAATGTCCTTCACTAAAACACATCTAGAGTTGCACTCGTCCACTGTAATGTAGTCTAGTAGGTTAGACTAGTGCGCTTGTGCATTTAGAGCGCACGCTTTCACTGCGGGATTGACTCTGTTAAAATCCACTTATAATGACCTCAATATTCAAGATAAGGGGCAAAAATACCTCTGTCTTTTATATTTATATATAATTTAATATAGTTAATCAATATCACATGATGAATGCAGTTTTTTTCTCCAAATATCAGAATTATCGCAAATGTGATCTTTATTATTAAACTGTTGTAAAAAAAACAAACAAATAAGTTCATATGAAGTGACTTACATTTTAGACACATTGCCTGTTTTTACTCCATTTCACCAATGAAAATTGATCCAGACAAAGACACAGCAGTGTTTCGATACCGAATGAACAAATGGTTTGAATGAATGATTCAATGACTCGCTCATTAAGACACATGCTTCGTTCCTGAATGAATCAGTTGAAACTCATTAAAGGGTTAGTTCGCCCAAAAATGAAAATGAAGTCATTAATTACTCACCCCCATGCTGTACCAACCCCGTAAGACCTTCGTTCGTCTTCGGAACACAAATGAAGATATTTATGATTAAATCTGAGAGCTGGATCACTCCTCCATAGGCTCCCTAAGGGAATGACACCGGACGGCCCAGAGAGTCATTAAAGAAAATGTTTAAATATTCCATGTCGCAACAGTGGCTCAACTATAAGTTTATCAAGCGACGAGAATACTTTTTGTGCGAAAAAACAAACAAAAATAACGACTTTATTGTTTAAATATCAATAATAAATAAATAATCAATTTGGTTGAAACTGATTTCATTTGATTGGTAACCAGCCCTATTGTGTCTTTATTATAATAGTATTTATGGTTTAAATGTAAGAATTTGACACAAAATGATGCATACGTTTAATTAGTTTAAAATTGCATTATAAAGGTCGAAATCAATGTAAACTGATTGTAAAAGATGATTTGTCACTCCCGTGAACTGACCAACACACAGAATATGAAGAATATCAGAGACTTCAGAACTCTCTGCAAACACACTCAGCAAAATAGCCTCTAACTATTATCTATAAAATCCCACAAAAATATTGAGAATTTTTTTTGTCAATATCGCCAATATAGTCCGCGAGTAAACTGAAACGGTTGTACTGGAACAGCGATCACATCAGTTGCTCTGAGAAGAAAAGGGTCTCGGCCCGAAGCCCTGGCTGTGTGTTTTTATGCTTTTTACAGTATTGCGTTCGCTCGGCAACATGCAAACATCAAGCTTTGTTTTCCCCTTCACAGGGTCTTCACAGTGCCAGTGTACCAGGAATCCTCTCTCTGGATCTCTGCCCAACAGACACCAACAAAGTCCTCACCGGTACGATTACACTACATTCACACCAGGGTCCAGACGAATACAATCGGAGTTATATTATAAATAGGGATGGGGCCGATCCGATCCAGTATCGGTATCGGGACCGATACCAGCGTAATTCACGTATCGGATTTTCCCGATCCAACCTGCGGAGATATCCGATATCCATGAGCCATGTCTGCGCTTTAACGTAGTCTGCTGAAACGACTCCAAAAGTGATTCCCGCGGCCCGCCGGCTAGTCTGCTAGCTGGCTGCAAACTGTGGAATGGATATCCTGAACGGAGGTGCGGCTCAATGAGACACAGAGACCCCCCCTCAGGAAATCCATTCCGCAGTTTGCAGCCAGCTAGCAGGATAGCATTGAGCTGCCAACATGTTCGCTGTGTGGAAATCCTATGGTGGAAATACTTCACACTGGAAACACCACAGCAGAGCAAGACAGCAAAATGCAATGTTTGCAAAGCCGTATTAATTAAACCATTTGTCTGTGATGCATGTTTGCTATTCGCAGTCCAGAAGAGAAAGAGAGAGATCTCTCACGCGGTGCCACAGCGCGCACAACATGACAGCCCATCAGCATGAACGGTGATTGTTGTAAAATGCAGCCTCTACTGTTGCTAAATTGCGGGACGCTTTTAATAATAAAAAAAGCTATTAAAAGCACAAAAATCTGCGCAAGAGAAGCTGTTCCCGCGTCGCGCGCTCCGAAACAGACCGCAACGAGACAAGCACATTATACTTTGGGCTTCATATGCACGTCTAAACGATCAAATGTAGCCTACACAAAAATGTCAAAATGATCGGCTTGGAGATTCACTTAAACAGTTTGTCTGAAATGGACGTAGTTATGGAAATAGTTGGGAGAAAATATGGTGCACTCGTTCTTAAAGGGGAAGCAGTCTAATAAACATGCTGACGATTGCTCCATTACTGCGAATCAAACAACAAAAGGCAAAGAGAAAATCACTCACAGCTCTTGAATGAATAACTTTAGCTTTAATAAGCATAAATCTATCTATTATAAACTTTGCAGTGCTATTTTACTTTTGATTACTTTATTATAATTATTTTTAGACCATACCTGAATAATGTTAGTAGACCTTCCTGAAATTAAAGCACTGTGTAGGCCTGTATAATGTGTATCTTTGTTTAATTGTCTATCTTTTGTTTATCTATTGTTTAATATATATATATATATATATATATATATATATATATATATATATATATATATATATATATATATATATATTGACATACATGCATACATACGTACATATCATACTTGCCTGTGGAGAGGAGTTTATTTCAGCATCATATAAAATCAACAATAATGATAATAATAATATTAAAGCAAACACAGCTCTGGTATCGGAAAAGTATCGGTATCGGCCGATATCCAAATTCAGGTATCGGGATCGGAAGTGAAAAAATGTGGATCGGTGCATCCCTAATTATAAAATGTCCTGGCTCTTCCAAGCCTCATAATCAGAGTGAATGGCAGTGTGTGTTTTGAAGTCCATTAAAGTGCATCTGTCCATCATAAAAGTGCATCATAAAAGTGCATCTGTTATGATGGATAGATGCACTTTGATGGACTTCAAAACACACACTGCCATTCACTCTGATTATGAGGCTTGGAAGAGCCAGGACATTTTATAATATAACTCCGATTGTATTCGTCTGAAAGAAGAATATACACCTAGGATGACTTGGGAGAGTACATCATGGGGTAATTCTCATTTTTGGGTGAACTATCCCTTTTACTTTGATTTTGAAAGCCCTGCACACGAATACGACATGATCACACGTGGTCAGATTAGAACATGTCTCCTGTGAGCGCTTGCACGTATAATTACAGTGTTTTCTCTTCAGGTGGTGCGGATAAGAATGTGGTGGTGTTCGACCGGCGAGAGGAGCAGATTGTCGCCACCCTCAAAGGACACACTAAAAAGGTCTCGTCCGTCATCTACCACCCTGCTCAGGTAGGCCCTCGCTCCTCCTCACACACACACACACTCTTCCATCAGGAGATGTGTGTCAGATCTCTCCCGCTCTCACACACACTCGTCCATCAGGAGAGTGTTCTCCAGGTCTCTCACCGCTCTTCCCCTGTTCTCCTCAGTCGGTGGTGTTCTCGGCGTCTCCGGACAGCACGATCCGCGTGTGGTCGGTCTCTGGGGGAAACTGTGTGCAGGTCATCAGGGCCCACGAGGCAGGAGTCACTGGCCTCTCTCTGCACGCCACTGGAGACTATCTGCTGAGCTCCTCTGAGGACCAGGTAACACTCACTCACTCTTTCACTCACACACTCACTCACTCACTCACTCACTCACTCACTCACTCACTCACTCACACACTCACTCACTCACTCTCACTCACTCACTCACACACTCTCACTCACACTCTCACTCACACACTCTCACTCACACTCTCACTCACTCACTCACACACTCTCACTCACACTCTCACTCACACACTCTCACTCACACTCTCACTCACTCACTCACACACTCACTCACTCACTCACTCACTCACTCACTCACTCACTCACTCACTCACTCACTCACTCACTCTCACTCACTCTCACTCACACTCTCACTCACACACTCTCACTCACTCACTCACTCACTCACTCACTCACTCACTCACTCTCACTCACTCACTCTCACTCACTCACACTCTCACTCACACTCTCACTCACACACTCTCACTCACTCTCACTCACTCACTCACACACTCTCACTCACACTCTCACTCACACACTCTCACTCACACACTCTCAC
>CM060604.1:50832792-50862792 GCA_030578255.1 Tiaroga cobitis | reverse complement strand
GTTCCTCTCTGGCAGTGTGTCAGATATTAACTATATATTCAATGTCTTGTTGATAATATAAATATTAATTGGTGATGCACCGATACGAAAATTTTGGCTGATACCGATAACCGGTAATTCTTTATATTTGAAAGCCGATAACCAATATATTGGCCGATAAATCTGAATCTAAATTTTATATAATGATTAAAAAAAACAAGTCTCACCATTTAAAGCCATGTCCCAAACACACAATTATAGTGTTCTCATTATAATCATATGTTGCCGATATGACACATGTTGCACTGAACCATATTTTCCTTATTTGAAGGGATTCCAATCATATCTCAATCATATCTCAAGCAACTCAAACCCATCATGTGGATCAGTGCGCATCTGAAGAGTCTCAGCTGAAGGACCTAATACATTATTCATCAGCTTTAATATATCAGCCACATTTTCTTATCGGGCCGATAACGATAACAGTAAAAATGAACATATATCGGCCGATACCGTTATGGTGGGCGATATATCGTTCAACTCTAATATTAACCACATTATTCATAAGCTTTGGATCTAAAAACTCTTATTCAGAACTAGTTTAATTTAGCTGAAATGATTTAACATGGTGTCATTGACAGCAGGGCCTGAATTGTTTGGAAAATGGGAATATACGCATCGTCAGTCTTCTCTTTCCTCCAATCTCAGTTTTAAACTAGATTTCATATGACTTGCATTAGATATTTTGAATCTTCCAGCCAACAATGGCTTCTGGGTGAAATGAGTGGATGTATATGTATAACCTGCATATGAAACATATATTGAGTAGGGATGAGTCGCGATCTTCGAATAGTCGAACTGCGTTTGAAATTCGATCATAAAATTGCTTTTCCGAATATCGTTATATTTTCGCGCAATTCCAATGTGACATAATTGACGGCACGCCTACTGTGCAGCAGGGTGTTTTCCAGTCGGGGACACAAGGTGTCACTAACATGAATGAAACCCCCTACTGCACGATCTAGGATACCAGCGTTTTATACATAGTGTAAACAAACAACAGAAGAAGAGCATTGTCGTGACCGTTAACTCTGCGCCCAACAGAGGTGGGTATAACCTTTACTGTCTATGGTAGTAACCGTCTATGGTAGTAACAAAGTAGGCTACATTTACTTAGTTAAGTTGGGCGACGTTCCTCTCGTTACTTTATTTTAATGCAATACATGTTGTTAAATGCGTAGTTTATTCCAAGCGCGCTGTGTCTTTTTTATGGGCATGAGATGAGCGATGCTCAATTTACAAATTAATCCCTCTTTTGAGTCGATTCTGTTCAAAGACTTCATCAAACATGTTGGCAGATCTGTCTAAATCGGTTCGCGAATCAGTTTGAATGATCTGTTCAGTTCCTGCACGCACTGAATCGTCTGAAGCGCTTTCAATTCACACTCGACACAGAGTCGTAACAGGAAGATTTAAGAACATCAAGAGCGTTGGATGAAGTGGCCGTGGATCTACAGTCTAGTGAAAGCAAATCTGCAAATGCATCATATTTTTGCCAGCGATGAAGATCTAGTTGAACATCTTCGTATGATGTCTGTGAATGAATGATTCCACAGGACGATACATTCGAGTTCATTTCAGTCAGGTAATACATTTTACAACCAAACAGATTATTACGCGACGATAGCAATACTACAAGTATGATGTCATTATCTGTTTTTTGGACATATACATTAAATTATAGGCTACAGTAAATAAGCTACCATTGTCCACAGTTTATGAAATGAACACCCGACATCCCGCGGTAATGTATGTGTGTGTATTGTGCAGTGGCATCACACGAATAGTTTTGATTTAAACTAATTTGTTTAAAAAGTAGGCTATTGCAGTAACAAGGCAGGTTCGCATAAAATCATTAATTATGGCACATGGCATTATTTTTTTTATCTAACGAGCATCTGGTTTGGCGATGCAAAAACGGACTGTCGAGCTTATTGTTTTTTTCTTCTATGTTAACTATGTTAAAGAACGACGAAAAAATGTTACTTGTTCAATTAATAAACAGTTTGTTTGATGACAAATCGCTAAAGATGAAATTGGCCTCCCCTTCTGTCATTGTGCGTGTGCGTTTATTTTTTTATTTTTTTATTTTTTATTTTTTTTATCGACTTTTGCTCCTCGATTTTCGAATGGCATTTTTGGCAGAAATTCACATCCCTAATATTGAGTATCTTCAAAAGGCCCTTAAATGTGATTAATGCTTGAGTGTGATTGAACTCGAGTGTTTCCCGCTCTCCTGCTCCAGCTCTGACCTGTGCTCAGTTTCATCCCGACGGCCTGATCTTCGGCACCGGCACAGCCGACTCTCAGATTAAGATCTGGGATCTGAAGGAACGGACCAATGTGGCGAACTTCCCCGGACACTCGGGTCCCGTGACGGCCAT
This sequence comes from Tiaroga cobitis, assembly GCA_030578255.1. Taxonomy (NCBI): domain Eukaryota; kingdom Metazoa; phylum Chordata; class Actinopteri; order Cypriniformes; family Leuciscidae; genus Tiaroga; species Tiaroga cobitis. The sequence continues at coordinate 50,860,369 of CM060604.1, read as the reverse complement.
CGCCTTCTCTGAGAACGGCTACTACCTGGCCACCGGTAGGTCACATGACCCGCGCTGATGTCACCAGTCGAGTCAGCTATTTCTACAGCGCTTCAGACAGTGCTGATTCGTTTATTACAGTCAAGCTGCTTTTGAACCGTGTTAATGTTGTAATATCTCTTAATTATGAATCTAATTTCTACTTAGTGTCATTATTCAGCTGCATTAAAAAAATGTTTCTGTTCAGTTTAAAAACTGTCAATAGTTATGTTTCCATCAGCCTATTTGTATGTTTTATGTGTTATAAAGCCTATTTTTGGAATATCTCATAAAAAAACTGCAGGATTATACATTTTAAAACTAAAAAAAAAAAGCTTTACAGTAATAAACAGTGTTAATGTTGTACAATCTGTCAATTATGAAACTAATTTTAACTTGGTGTCATTAATCAGCTCAATTTAAAACAATGTTGTGTCTATTCAGTTGAATAACTTTCAGTACTTATGTTTCCATCAGCCTATGTGTTTTAGGATAGCGCATAACAAATGCAGAATGGCAACGTTCATAAATTCTAAATCTTCTAAAAAATAATAATTAAAAAAAATATCAGATAAGAAGACGCGCATGTGTTAGAAACACCTTTACCAGATAAGTCCCTCTATGTGCAGAACAAACCCCTTTGGCTCAGCGGAGGCTGTGATTGGATAACTGGAGTAACTGTGGACCAATGGCGTCGCAGCGTCTCTAATGTTGGTCATAGTCAAGGTTTCCCAGGAAGTGAGGATTTGGCTCTCTTGAACACGTGATGGAAACGCTGCTTTATTCACTAATGTTTAATACAATATTCCAATTTTGCGCATAAGTTAAATTCACAACTCTGTAACAGTAGCTATGCTTCCATCCAAGGTTTATCCTTTATGAAATGAGTTGAAATCAGTGTCATTCTTCAGCTCAGGTTCAGTGTAGATTCAGTTCGCTGTCGGTGTTTTAAAGTGTGTCCTCATCCAGCTCAGTTCAAGTGTTCTCATCTGATCAAGTGGATATAATCAACATTATATTTAGTAGATTGATGTAGTACTGACACTAAAACGTGAATGTTTTCTCACACAGAAATGTTCGTTTTGGTTGAACTATACACGCATGTCACTATATCCAGTGAGTGTGAGCTTACAAAACCATAGGCCAGTTGCTTAAACTTAGCCACGGCGTTAAGACTGTCTTAAGAAATAGTTTGAGCAACTTGCAGTTAGATAAGAGTAACTGTGCGTACTTTTCCAGTTCAGATTAGACCAATCTAGCTTTTTATGTAATTGACTTTAAAAAGTTAGGACCAGTCTTGAAGAATTCACTTTTCAGACTAGTCTAAGCCGATGTTCTGCGTCTGAAGGTAATTCAGCGTGCACTTGTGGGACGATTTGGTGCTTTTAATGAGTGAAATGAAAGGTTTCTGTGCTGTGTATCTCTGAGTAAATGTATAATGGTCCTTGTGTTGTTCGTCCTGCAGGTGCTCAGGACAGTTCACTCAAGCTGTGGGATCTGAGGAAACTCAAGAACTTCAAGACCATCACTTTGGACAACAATTATGAGGTGTGGTATAAGCCCCAGACGCCACTGCCATGTGTTCTCCATGTGTTCGACACGTTTCTCCATGATTCCCCGTGTGTGTCCTGCAGGTGAAGTCTCTGGTGTTCGACCAGAGTGGAACATATCTGGCGGTGGGTGGCTCGGACATCAGGGTTTACATCTGCAAGCAGTGGTCCGAGGTGCTCAACTTCTCTGGTAGGTCCTGCTCAGCTACTGTGTGTCGGATGCACTCAGAAACGCCTTCCTCTGCTGCTCTTATCATTTTAGACCCAAAATCGTACATTCGTTTTTATTTTTAAAAATTTCTTTTTGGGAATGATACAAAACTTGGTAAAGGTTTTGGCACTTGCTGTGTGAACACACAAAATAACTCACGGCCATGACTGTAACAGGTTGAATGGTCCTGAAAGTAATATTCACACTGGAGCTCCTCGCGGTCAGAAGTAGGATTGTGTGTTCCTACGTAACACACAATTATGCCAAAATGTCAGTTTTGTCGAGTATCATAACATAAGAGCAGCCTAAATGAGTTAAAGTCTTAAATGAACGTGTAATGTTGGATGGCTATAATTAATGCTTAAAATTAGGGGGAAACAATTTTTATCCAGAAATCAATAGCTGTATTAGTATCAGTGATATAAGTATTTAAAATGTACTGTCTTTATCCCTACATTCAGTTGTAAATTAACTGTGAAATTATTACATTTATAAAATATATAAACTATCCACAAGTTTCCTACGTCCCATGAGGCCTTGCGTCAAAAGTGGGCGCGTCTTCCGGTTCGATGTAAACAAGCGAGATGTGACACTCATTCATTCATTTGTTCAAATATCGATTAATCATTTAATATTTATATTCAAATGTATTATTTAATTTATTTAACTTTTTATCAATTAAATGCAATGAAAATGTTTTTCCGCGATGAGTGCTTTATTACAAGAAGATCAACTTGTGGCAGTTAAACTGGACGTTCGGTTATGGCTAAACTTGAAGATATGAGGTGCTCTGGAACCTGCAGCGACGAGTCGGCGTTTCTTAAACCGAGACCCTCGTTTGCTCCTAAATAATAATAATAAAAAAAGAATCATAGGGCTGGAACGATACGCGATATAAAACCGAAATCGCGATACTCAGATCCACAACCCGTGTGGCGGCGGTGAGGGAAAGCAGAATCACGACACACCCCTTCCAACTCCCAGAGATATCCTTCCCGTCCAGATCCAATATAGCTACCATATCTTTACTGTTAGTATTATTTGAAGTTAACATTATAAAATACGTAGACCTACACCACAAAACTAGTTGAGGATAAATTATTTAAAATTGGGCAATTCCAGCGTTATGGACGTGACACGCAGTCAAAACCTGAAATATAAATTCTCAGAAAATGCATTTAATATAGGCTATTGAAACTTCTATTTATATATCATACTCCATTAATAAAGAATATAACACCTGCATTTTATATATGAGGGAAATACACATGAGGGACGTGACAAATCTTTAACTTTTAGGTGGCAAAATATTTTTTAATAATTGTGAAATGTGTGAATTACACTGCGCAAACCTGAAGTACCCACCGGATGAAGAAGGGTTGGCTCTCCACAGAACATAAAATATTCATTTTATTTGATTTTTCATGTTCGCATTTATGAGGAAAAAACAATGTTACGGATGTGACAGTTCCCTAAAAGACTGCTTTAAAACTTTCACAGAGACCTCAAACAGAAAGCACTAAGCCTTTATTTAAAGTTAATTTCGTTTTGTATAAATTGTATCTCAATTTTAATCAATGTTTCATCAACAAATTACCTGGATTTAATAAATAAGTAAATATAGCAGACGATAATCAAGAGACTGAGGCGCCGGCGCCTGAACTGCAGCTCGTCTCATTAATGAACTGAAACTCAGCGTAGTCTACTTGCCTCACAGACCTGAGAAAAATATATATAGAAATAGAAATATATATAAAAATAAATATATATGTTTACTGTGTGTCATTCATGTTCTGAATATGTTGCTTCACAGTAGCCCTCACTTAAAATCTTTAGTCTAAGATTGTTGGATAATAACATTTGCCACTGAATTAGTTTAGTCCGGTTATAGGCCTATGTACAACCGCGAACAGCACATGTTGTCCCTGAGCTCCGTAACGACATCTCTCAGAAAGGTTTAAATCATAGACTGTAAAAAGATGGACGATGCCCCTTCGCTCTTTTCCATCGGAGAGAACTGAAGCCGCCAGTGTCCCGATATGGCGCTAACATCTTGGGACTTGAGTCTGCGCACTTGCGTTTTCGGGACCAGTCATGCGCAGTCGTGAGCAGGAAGTAAAGCCGCGAAATCAAGGCCCCGCCCTCACTCTCGCAGAATCAATCGCAAGCACACGCCCCTGCACTTCTCTTAAGTGGCCTCTGTCTGCTCCGTTCCTCTCCAATGATGTCTGCTGATTGCAGTACCTCGTTAAAATAAGGTAAATACAGCTACTAACCACATAGTCAACATTATGAAAAAAACTCCGTTGGTGCTTCATTGACTACTTCGCACAGAGAACCTGTCAATCACAGCTGTCAATCATGATGTCACAGCACCGTTTTTATAGCATCAAATAGCTAACTAAAAACAAACACTTGAAATCACATCAACGTGATAGAAACTACAGTAAATGACAAACTATCTTTAGAAAAAAAGATATGTAAAGTGTAATTTAATTTAGTTGGTTGATTGTCTATCTACCGCCTGACCGGAAGTTGCACCCACTTTATTTTTTACAGAAGCGCCCCCTGGAAACAGGTGGATAGAAATGTAAGCGTTTATCATTGCGATCAATCACAGAAAATGTTTTATTTATCGAGTTATTTTTGTTTAATCGATTGACAGCACTGTAATACCTGTGGTTAGTCGGGTCATGTATGGCATTAAAAATGTTTTCTTTTTTTTTTTTAAAGGCATTACATTTAATTTGAAGATGCCCAGAAACCCAGATAATGTAGAACCGTAAAATCCCCCAAAAACACCAAATATTAGATTAAAAAAAAAATTGATCGAGCTATGATATAGTGCATTAATGTCATTGAAATAAAATGGTAAATCTCGGGCATCTTGTAGTGACGCGCGCAGCACCAGAGGGTTGAGGTGTGTGAGCTGATTTGGTGTGTGAGCTGATTTGCTGTGTGTGTGTGTTGTAGATCACTCTGGCCTGGTGACCGGCGTGGCTTTCGGAGAACACGCTCAGTTCCTGGCCTCCACCGGCATGGACAGAAGTCTCAAATTCTACAGCCTGTGATGGAGGACGTGAACGCATGCGCTCAAGTCTCCCTCTGCTAAAACTCCTGTCGGCGATCCGCTGTGTGTGTGTGTGCTAGATCTACACCCACTGTCATGTGATCATCATCATCACCGTGATGAGCTCTGTCTCCAGCACACACTTCTCTTCTCTCGGCACTGCTCAGGCTCTCTCTCTCCTGTCCGTCTTTAAGCTTTGGTTGTAGGCTGGTAAACTTTGTTAGTGTCCCATGAGTTTCTTCTTTTTTTTATCCTTTTGTGGACAATAACAACAACTGTGACATAGATTCCAATAAAGTTTAAGTGGTTTTTATGTATTGTTCTTGTGTGATTTTCATGTCCATTGAAGGTCGTTGCAAGAACTGAATCTAATGGAGAGTTTAAAAGAGCAAATGAAGATCTTCGTGATGATTAGCAGGGGTTTATCTATAATAATCGGATGTGTTTGTAAAGGACGCTGACTTACAGGTGAAACTCAAAAAACTGGAATATCCTGCAACAGTTCGATGGTGAAAGGTGAAACTAATATATTTAGTCTATATACTTATGCATGATTATACTTTTCAGAGGGCTGACATTTCTGTATTTAAAATCTTTTTTTTCATGTAATCTGATTTTCTGAGATTTTGAATTTGGGGTTTTCATAAGCTGTACGCCATGAACATTGAAATTATAACACTTGCACGATACTCTAATTTTTCGAGTTTCACCTGTAGACGAATATAGACCATCTGACCATTATTTGGATTTTCCCCAACCAGGGACTCTCCTTCCAACTCCAGAGTATGTGTTGATCCGGGTTGAACTGATTCTCAGTTTGTGTAAATCCACTTGGGGATCAGTGAATTATTTTTTTCCCCACATGTCTAGTACAATTATGTGGTTATGTTTCATTAATGCAGTGTATACTATTTTCTTGATTTACCCTGAAAGAATGAAAGTGAGTGTGACAACATGCCCCTTAGGTGAGGTTCATGACCATATGACAGATTCAAATATTATCTGATCGAATAAAAAAATTTGTATACAAGACAAACTAAAATATTTCGTCAATAAAATACAATTAACTTTTTGATATAAAATAATGGCTTTTTTTAAATTAAATATAGATTTGAGTTTGACAACAAACACGTTGCAAAACACGAATACAGCATGGTATATCTGTCACTCATCTATGATCAGTCATCTGTGGTCACTCATCTGTGGTCACTCATCTATGATCAGTCATCTGTGGTCACTCATCTGTGGTCACTCATCTATGATCACTCATCTGTGGTCACTCATCTGTGGTCACTCATCTGTGGTCACTCATCTGTGGTCACTCATCTATGGTCACTCATCTATGATCACTCATCTGTGGTCACTCATCTGTGGTCACTCATCTATGATCACTCATCTGTGGTCACTCATCTGTGGTCACTCATCTATGGTCACTCATCTATGATCACTCATCTGTGGTCACTCATCTATGATCACTCATCTGTGGTCACTCATCTATGATCACTCATCTGTGGTCACTCATCTGTGGTCACTCATCTATGATCACTCATCTGTGGTCACTCATCTATGGTCACTCATCTATGATCACTCATCTGTGATCACTCATCTGTGGTCACTCATCTGTGGTCACTCATCTATGATCACTCATCTGTGGTCACTCATCTGTGGTCACTCATCTATGATCAGTCATCTGTGGTCACTCATCTGTGGTCACTCATCTGTGGTCACTCATCTGTGATCACTCATCTGTGGTCACTCATCTGTGGTCACTCATCTGTGGTCACTCATCTGTGGTCACTCATCTGTGGTCACTCATCTGTGGTCACTCATCTATGATCACTCATCTATGATCACTCATCTATGATCACTCATCTGTGGTCACTCATCTGTGGTCACTCATCTGTGGTCACTCATCTGTGGTCACTCATCTATGATCACTCATCTATGATCACTCATCTATGGTCACTCATCTGTGGTCACTCATCTGTGGTCACTCATATGTGGTCACTCATCTATGATCACTCATCTGTGGTCACTCATCTATGATCACTCATCTATGATCACTCATCTGTGGTCACTCATCTATGATCACTCATCTGTGGTCACTCATCTGTGGTCACTCATCTGTGGTCACTCATCTATGATCACTCATCTGTGGTCACTCATCTGTGGTCACTCATCTGTGGTCACTCATCTATGATCACTCATCTGTGGTCACTCATCTGTGGTCACTCATCTGTGGTCACTCATCTATGGTCACTCATCTATGATCACTCATCTGTGGTCACTCATCTATGATCACTCATCTGTGGTCACTCATCTATGGTCACTCATCTATGATCACTCATCTATGATCACTCATCTATGATCACTCATCACTCATCTATGATCACTCATCTATGATCACTCATCTGTGGTCACTCATCTATGATCACTCATCTATGATCACTCATCTGTGGTCACTCATCTATGGTCACTCATCTGTGGTCACTCATCTGTGGTCACTCATCTGTGGTCACTCATCTGTGGTCACTCATCTGTGGTCACTCATCTGTGGTCACTCATCTATGGTCACTCATCTGTGATCACTCATCTGTGGTCACTCATCTGTGGTCACTCATCTATGGTCACTCATCTGTGGTCACTCATCTGTGGTCACTCATCTATGGTCACTCATCTGTGATCACTCATCTATGGTCACTCATCTGTGGTCACTCATCTGTAGTCACTCATCACTCATCTGTGGTCACTCATCTATGATCACTCATCTATGGTCACTCATCTGTGATCACTCATCTGTGGTCACTCATCTGTGGTCATTCATCTATGGTCACTCATCTGTGGTCACTCATCTGTGGTCACTCATCTGTGATCACTCATCTATGGTCACTCATCTGTGGTCACTCATCTATGGTCACTCATCTGTGGTCACTCATCTGTGGTCACTCATCTGTGGTCACTCATCTGTGGTCACTCATCTATGGTCACTCATCTGTGGTCACTCATCTGTGATCACTCATCTGTGGTCACTCATCTATGATCACTCATCTGTGGTCACTCATCTGTGGTCACTCATCTGTGGTCACTCATCTATAATCACTCATCTGTGGTCACTCATCTGTGGTCACTCATCTGTGGTCACTCATCTGTGGTCACTCATCTATGGTCACTCATCTGTGGTCACTCATCTGTGATCACTCATCTGTGGTCACTCATCTGTGATCACTCATCTGTGGTCACTCATCTGTGATCACTCATCTGTGGTCACTCATCTGTGGTCACTCATCTGTGGTCACTCATCTGTGATCACTCATCTGTGGTCACTCATCTATGGTCACTCATCTGTGGTCACTCATCTGTGGTCAGTCATCTATTATCACTCATCTGTGGTCACTTATCTATGATCACTCATCTGTGGTCACTCATCTGTGGTCACTCATCTGTGGTCACTCATCTCTGGTCACTCATCTGTGATCACTCATCTGTGGTCACTCATCTGTGATCACTCATCTGTGGTCACTCATCTGTGGTCACTCATCTATGATCACTCATCTGTGGTCACTCATCTGTGATCACTCATCTGTAGTCACTCATCTGTGGTCACTCATCTATGATCACTCATCTGTGGTCACTCATCTGTGGTCACTCATCTATGATCACTCATCTGTGGTCACTCATCTATGATCACTCATCTGTGGTCACTCATCTGTGGTCACTCATCTATGATCACTCATCTGTGGTCACTCATCTGTGGTCACTCATCTGTGGTCACTCATCTATGATCACTCATATGTGGTCACTCATCTATGATCAGTCATCTGTGGTCACTCATCTATGATCACTCATCTGTGGTCACTCATCTGTGGTCACTCATCTGTGGTCACTCATCTGTGGTCACTCATCTGTGGTCACTCATCTATGATCACTCATCTGTGGTCACTCATCTGTGGTCACTCATCTGTGGTCACTCATCTATGATCACTCATCTGTGGTCACTCATATGTGGTCACTCATCTATGATCACTCATCGGTGGTCACTCATCTATGATCACTCATCTGTGGTCACTCATCTGTGGTCACTCATCTATGATCACTCATCTGTGGTCACTCATATGTGGTCACTCATCTATGATCACTCATCTGTGGTCACTCATCTGTGGTCACTCATCTATGATCACTCATCTGTGGTCACTCATATGTGGTCACTCATCTGTGATCACTCATCTGTTGTCACTCATCTGTGGTCACTCATCTTGGTCACTCATCTGTGGTCACTCATCTATGATCACTCATCTGTGATCACTCATCTGTAGTCACTCATCACTCATCTATGATCACTCATCTGTGGTCACTCATCTGTGATCACTCATCTGTGGTCACTCATCTGTGATCACTCATCTGTGGTCACTCATCGGTGATCACTCATCTGTGGTCACTCATCTGTGATCACTCATCTGTGGTCACTCATCTATGGTCACTCATCTGTGGTCACTCATCTGTGGTCACTCATCTGTGGTCACTCATCTGTGATCACTCATCTGTGGTCACTCATCTATGGTCACTCATCTGTGGTCAGTCATCTATTATCACTCATCTGTGGTCACTCATCTGTGGTCACTCATCTATGATCACTCATCTGTGGTCACTCATCTGTGGTCACTCATCTGTGGTCACTCATCTCTGGTCACTCATCTGTGATCACTCATCTGTGGTCACTCATCTGTGATCACTCATCTGTAGTCACTCATCACTCATCTATGATCACTCATCTGTGGTCACTCATCTGTGGTCACTCATCTATGATCACTCATCTGTGGTCACTCATCTGTGGTCACTCATCTATGATCACTCATCTGTGGTCACTCATCTCTGATCACTCATCTGTGGTCACTCATCTGTGGTCACTCATCTGTGGTCACTCATCTATGATCACTCATCTGTGGTCACTCATCTGTGATCACTCATCTGTGGTCACTCATCTGTGGTCACTCATCTGTGGTCACTCATCTGTGGTCACTCATCTATGATCACTCATCTATGATCACTCATCTGTGGTCACTCATCTGTGGTCACTCATCTATGATCACTCATCTGTGGTCACTCATCTGTGGTCACTCATCTATGATCACTCATCTGTGGTCACTCATCTGTGGTCACTCATCTGTGGTCACTCATCTGTGGTCACTCATCTATGATCACTCATCTATGATCAATCATCTGTGGTCACTCATCTATGATCACTCATCTATGATCAGTCATCTGTGGTCACTCATCTGTGGTCACTCATCTGTGGTCACTCATCTCTGATCACTCATCTATGATCACTCATCTTGGTCACTCATCTGTGGTCACTCATCTATGATCACTCATCTGTGATCACTCATCTGTAGTCACTCATCACTCATCTGTGGTCACTCATCTGTGGTCACTCATCTTGGTCACTCATCTGTGGTCACTCATCTATGATCACTCATCTGTGGTCACTCATCTATGATCAGTCATCTGTGGTCACTCATCTCTGATCACTTATCTGTGATCACTCATCTCTGATCACTCATCTGTGGTCACTCATCTTGGTCACTCATCTGTGGTCACTCATCTATGATCACTCATCTGTGATCACTCATCTGTAGTCACTCATCACTCATCTATGATCACTCATCTGTGGTCACTCATCTGTGGTCACTCATCTGTAGTCACTCATCACTCATCTATGATCACTCATCTGTGGTCACTCATCTGTGGTCACTCGTCTGTGGTCACTCATCTATGAACACTCATCTGTGATCACTCATCTGTGGTCACTCATCTGTGGTCACTCATCTGTGGTCACTCATCTATGATCAGTCATCTGTGGTCACTCATCTGTGATCACTCGTCTATGATCACTCATCTGTGGTAACTCATCTGTGATCACTCATCTGTGGTCACTCATCTGTGATCCCTCATCTGTGGTCACTCATCTGTGATCACTCGTCTATGATCACTCATCTGTGGTCACTCATCTGTGATCACTCATCTGTGGTCACTCATCTGTGGTCACTCATCTGTGGTCACTCATCTGTGGTCACTCATCTGTGATCACTCATCTGTGGTCACTCATCTGTGGTCACTCATCTGTGGTCACTTATCTGTGATCACTTATCTGTGGTCACTCATCTCTGGTCACTCATCTGTGATCACTTATCTGTGGTCACTCATCTGTGATCACTTATCTGTGGTCACTCATCTGTGATCACTCATCTGTGGTCACTCATCTGTGATCACTTATCTGTGGTCACTCATCTCTGGTCACTCATCTGTGATCACTTATCTGTGGTCACTCATCTGTGATCACTTATCTGTGGTCACTCATCTGTGATCACTCATCTGTGGTCACTCATCTATGATCACTCATCTGTGATCACTCATCTGTGGTCACTCATCTGTGGTCACTCATCTATGATCACTCATCTGTGGTCACTCATCTGTGGTCACTCATCTGTGATCACTCATCTGTGATCACTCATCTGTGGTCACTCATCTGTGGTCACTCATCTGTGATCACTCGTCTATGAACACTCATCTGTGATCACTCATCTGTGGTCACTCATCTGTGGTCACTCATCTATGATCAGTCATCTGTGGTCACTCATCTGTGATCACTCGTCTATGATCACTCATCTGTGGTAACTTATCTGTGATCACTCATCTGTGGTCACTCATCTGTGATCACTCATCTGTGGTCACTCATCTGTGATCACTCATCTGTGGTCACTCATCTGTGGTCACTCATCTGTGATCACTCATCTGTGGTCACTCATCTATGATCACTCATCTGTGGTCATTCATCTGTGGTCACTCATCTCTGGTCACTCATCTGTGGTCACTTATCTGTGGTCACTCATCTGTGGTCACTCATCTGTGGTCACTCATCTATGCTCACTCATCTGTGGTCACTCATCTGTGGTCACTCATCTATGATCACTCATCTGTGGTCATTCATCTGTGGTCACTCATCTGTGGTCACTCATCTGTGGTCACTCATCTGTGGTCACTCATCTATGATCACTCATCTGTGATCACTCATCTGTGGTCACTCATCTCTGGTCACTCATCTGTGGTCACTTATCTGTGGTCACTCATCTGTGGTCACTCATCTGTGGTCACTCATCTATGCTCACTCATCTGTGGTCACTCATCTGTGGTCACTCATCTATGATCACTCATCTGTGGTCATTCATCTGTGGTCACTCATCTGTGATCACTCATCTGTGGTCACTCATCTATGCTCACTCATCTGTGGTCACTCATCTATGATCACTCATCTGTGGTCACTCATCTATGATCACTCATCTGTGGTCACTCATCTATGATCACTCATCTGTGGTCACTCATCTGTGGTTATTCATATGTGGTCACTCATCTGTGATCACTCATCTGTGGTCACTCATCTATGATCACTCATCTGTGGTCATTCATCTGTGATCACTCATCTGTGGTCACTCATCTCTGGTCACTCATCTGTGGTCACTCATCTATGATCACTCATCTGTGGTCACTCATCTGTGGTCACTCATCTATGATCACTCATCTGTGGTCACTCATCTGTGGTCACTCATCTGTGGTCACTCATCTATGATCACTCATCTGTGGTCACTCATCTGTGGTCACTCATCTGTGGTCACTCATCTATGATCACTCATCTGTGGTCACTCATCTGTGGTCACTCATCTGTGGTCACTCATCTATGATCACTCATCTGTGGTCACTCATCTGTGGTCACTCATCTGTGGTCACTCATCTGTGGTCACTCATCTATGATCACTCATCTGTGGTCACTCATCTGTGGTCACTCATCTGTGGTCACTCATCTGTGGTCACTCATCTCTGGTCACTCATCTGTGGTCACTCATCTATGATCACTCATCTGTGGTCACTCATCTATGATCACTCATCTGTGGTCACTCATCTGTGGTCACTCATCTATGATCAGTCATCTGTGGTCACTCATCTGTGGTCACTCATCTGTGGTCACTCATCTATGATCACTCATCTGTGGTCACTCATCTATGATCAGTCATCTGTGGTCACTCATCTGTGGTCACTCATCTGTGGTCACTCATCTATGATCACTCATCTGTGGTCACTCATCTGTCGTCACTCATCACTCATCTATGATCACTCATCTGTGGTCACTCATCTGTGGTCACTCATCTGTGGTCAGTCATCTGTGGTCACTCATCTGTGATCACTCGTCTATGATCACTCATCTGCGATCACTCGTCTATGATCAGTCATCTGTGGTCACTCATCTATGATCACTCATCTGTGGTCACTCATCTATGATCACTCATCTGTGGTCACTCATCTGTGGTCACTCATCTCTGGTCACTCATCTGTGGTCACTCATCTATGATCACTCATCTGTGGTCACTCATCTATGATCACTCATCTATGATCAGTCATCTGTGGTCACTCATCTGTGGTCACTCATCTGTGGTCACTCATCTATGATCAGTCATCTGTGGTCACTCATCTGTGGTCACTCATCTGTGGTCACTCATCTATGATCACTCATCTGTGGTCACTCATCTATGATCACTCATCTGTGATCACTCATCTGTGGTCACTCATCTCTGGTCACTCATCTGTGGTCACTTATCTGTGGTCACTCATCTGTGGTCACTCATCTGTGGTCACTCATCTATGCTCACTCATCTGTGGTCACTCATCTGTGGTCACTCATCTATGATCACTCATCTGTGGTCATTCATCTGTGGTCACTCATCTGTGATCACTCATCTGTGGTCACTCATCTATGCTCACTCATCTGTGGTCACTCATCTATGATCACTCATCTGTGGTCACTCATCTATGATCACTCATCTGTGGTCACTCATCTATGATCACTCATCTGTGGTCACTCATCTGTGGTTATTCATATGTGGTCACTCATCTGTGATCACTCATCTGTGGTCACTCATCTATGATCAGTCATCTGTGGTCACTCATCTCTGATCACTTATCTGTGATCACTCATCTCTGATCACTCATCTGTGGTCACTCATCTTGGTCACTCATCTGTGGTCACTCATCTATGATCACTCATCTGTGATCACTCATCTGTAGTCACTCATCACTCATCTATGATCACTCATCTGTGGTCACTCATCTGTGGTCACTCATCTGTAGTCACTCATCACTCATCTATGATCACTCATCTGTGGTCACTCATCTGTGGTCACTCATCTATGATCACTCATCTGTGGTCACTCATCTGTGGTTATTCATATGTGGTCACTCATCTGTGATCACTCATCTGTGGTCACTCATCTATGATCAGTCATCTGTGGTCACTCATCTCTGATCACTTATCTGTGATCACTCATCTCTGATCACTCATCTGTGGTCACTCATCTTGGTCACTCATCTGTGGTCACTCATCTATGATCACTCATCTGTGATCACTCATCTGTAGTCACTCATCACTCATCTATGATCACTCATCTGTGGTCACTCATCTGTGGTCACTCATCTGTAGTCACTCATCACTCATCTATGATCACTCATCTGTGGTCACTCATCTGTGGTCACTCGTCTGTGGTCACTCATCTATGAACACTCATCTGTGATCACTCATCTGTGGTCACTCATCTGTGGTCACTCATCTGTGGTCACTCATCTATGATCAGTCATCTGTGGTCACTCATCTGTGATCACTCGTCTATGATCACTCATCTGTGGTAACTCATCTGTGATCACTCATCTGTGGTCACTCATCTGTGATCCCTCATCTGTGGTCACTCATCTGTGATCACTCGTCTATGATCACTCATCTGTGGTCACTCATCTGTGATCACTCATCTGTGGTCACTCATCTGTGGTCACTCATCTGTGGTCACTCATCTGTGGTCACTCATCTGTGATCACTCATCTGTGGTCACTCATCTGTGGTCACTCATCTGTGGTCACTTATCTGTGATCACTTATCTGTGGTCACTCATCTCTGGTCACTCATCTGTGATCACTTATCTGTGGTCACTCATCTGTGATCACTTATCTGTGGTCACTCATCTGTGATCACTCATCTGTGGTCACTCATCTGTGATCACTTATCTGTGGTCACTCATCTCTGGTCACTCATCTGTGATCACTTATCTGTGGTCACTCATCTGTGATCACTTATCTGTGGTCACTCATCTGTGATCACTCATCTGTGGTCACTCATCTATGATCACTCATCTGTGATCACTCATCTGTGGTCACTCATCTGTGGTCACTCATCTATGATCACTCATCTGTGGTCACTCATCTGTGGTCACTCATCTGTGATCACTCATCTGTGATCACTCATCTGTGGTCACTCATCTGTGGTCACTCATCTGTGATCACTCGTCTATGAACACTCATCTGTGATCACTCATCTGTGGTCACTCATCTGTGGTCACTCATCTATGATCAGTCATCTGTGGTCACTCATCTGTGATCACTCGTCTATGATCACTCATCTGTGGTAACTTATCTGTGATCACTCATCTGTGGTCACTCATCTGTGATCACTCATCTGTGGTCACTCATCTGTGATCACTCATCTGTGGTCACTCATCTGTGGTCACTCATCTGTGATCACTCATCTGTGGTCACTCATCTATGATCACTCATCTGTGGTCATTCATCTGTGGTCACTCATCTCTGGTCACTCATCTGTGGTCACTTATCTGTGGTCACTCATCTGTGGTCACTCATCTGTGGTCACTCATCTATGCTCACTCATCTGTGGTCACTCATCTGTGGTCACTCATCTATGATCACTCATCTGTGGTCATTCATCTGTGGTCACTCATCTGTGGTCACTCATCTGTGGTCACTCATCTGTGGTCACTCATCTATGATCACTCATCTGTGATCACTCATCTGTGGTCACTCATCTCTGGTCACTCATCTGTGGTCACTTATCTGTGGTCACTCATCTGTGGTCACTCATCTGTGGTCACTCATCTATGCTCACTCATCTGTGGTCACTCATCTGTGGTCACTCATCTATGATCACTCATCTGTGGTCATTCATCTGTGGTCACTCATCTGTGATCACTCATCTGTGGTCACTCATCTATGCTCACTCATCTGTGGTCACTCATCTATGATCACTCATCTGTGGTCACTCATCTATGATCACTCATCTGTGGTCACTCATCTATGATCACTCATCTGTGGTCACTCATCTGTGGTTATTCATATGTGGTCACTCATCTGTGATCACTCATCTGTGGTCACTCATCTATGATCACTCATCTGTGGTCATTCATCTGTGATCACTCATCTGTGGTCACTCATCTCTGGTCACTCATCTGTGGTCACTCATCTATGATCACTCATCTGTGGTCACTCATCTGTGGTCACTCATCTATGATCACTCATCTGTGGTCACTCATCTGTGGTCACTCATCTGTGGTCACTCATCTATGATCACTCATCTGTGGTCACTCATCTGTGGTCACTCATCTGTGGTCACTCATCTATGATCACTCATCTGTGGTCACTCATCTGTGGTCACTCATCTGTGGTCACTCATCTATGATCACTCATCTGTGGTCACTCATCTGTGGTCACTCATCTGTGGTCACTCATCTGTGGTCACTCATCTATGATCACTCATCTGTGGTCACTCATCTGTGGTCACTCATCTGTGGTCACTCATCTGTGGTCACTCATCTCTGGTCACTCATCTGTGGTCACTCATCTATGATCACTCATCTGTGGTCACTCATCTATGATCACTCATCTGTGGTCACTCATCTGTGGTCACTCATCTATGATCAGTCATCTGTGGTCACTCATCTGTGGTCACTCATCTGTGGTCACTCATCTATGATCACTCATCTGTGGTCACTCATCTATGATCAGTCATCTGTGGTCACTCATCTGTGGTCACTCATCTGTGGTCACTCATCTATGATCACTCATCTGTGGTCACTCATCTGTCGTCACTCATCACTCATCTATGATCACTCATCTGTGGTCACTCATCTGTGGTCACTCATCTGTGGTCAGTCATCTGTGGTCACTCATCTGTGATCACTCGTCTATGATCACTCATCTGCGATCACTCGTCTATGATCAGTCATCTGTGGTCACTCATCTATGATCACTCATCTGTGGTCACTCATCTATGATCACTCATCTGTGGTCACTCATCTGTGGTCACTCATCTCTGGTCACTCATCTGTGGTCACTCATCTATGATCACTCATCTGTGGTCACTCATCTATGATCACTCATCTATGATCAGTCATCTGTGGTCACTCATCTGTGGTCACTCATCTGTGGTCACTCATCTATGATCAGTCATCTGTGGTCACTCATCTGTGGTCACTCATCTGTGGTCACTCATCTATGATCACTCATCTGTGGTCACTCATCTATGATCACTCATCTGTGGTCACTCATCTGTGGTCACTCATCTGTGGTCACTCATCTATGATCACTCATCTGTGGTCACTCATCTGTGGTCACTCATCTATGATCACTCATCTGTGGTCACTCATCTGTGGTCACTCATCTGTGGTCACTCATCTGTGGTCACTCATCTGTGGTCACTCATCTATGATCACTCATCTGTGGTCACTCATCTGTGGTCACTCATCTGTGGTCACTCATCTGTGGTCACTCATCTATGATCACTCATCTGTGGTCACTCATCTGTGGTCACTCATCTGTGGTCACTCATCTGTGGTCACTCATCTGTGGTCACTCATCTATGATCACTCATCTGTGGTCACTCATCTGTGGTCACTCATCACTCATCTATGATCACTCATCTGTGGTCACTCATCTGTGGTCAGTCATCTGTGGTCACTCATCTGTGATCACTCGTCTATGATCACTCATCTGCGATCACTCGTCTATGATCAGTCATCTGTGGTCACTCATCTATGATCACTCATCTGTGGTCACTCATCTGTGGTCACTCATCTGTGGTCACTCATCTATGATCACTCATCTGTGGTCACTCATCTGTGGTCACTCATCACTCATCTATGATCACTCATCTGTGGTCACTCATCTGTGGTCACTCATCTGTGGTCAGTCATCTGTGGTCACTCATCTGTGATCACTCGTCTATGATCAGTCATCTGTGGTCACTCATCTATGATCACTCATCTGTGGTCACTCATCTATGATCACTCATCTGTGGTCACTCATCTGTGGTCAGTCATCTGTGGTCACTCATCTGCGATCACTCGTCTATGATCAGTCATCTGTGGTCACTCATCTATGATCACTCATCTGTGGTCACTCATCTATGATCACTCATCTGTGGTCACTCATCTGTGGTCACTCATCTCTGGTCACTCATCTGTGGTCACTCATCTATGATCACTCATCTGTGGTCACTCATCTATGATCACTCATCTATGATCAGTCATCTGTGGTCACTCATCTGTGGTCACTCATCTGTGGTCACTCATCTGTGGTCACTCATCTGTGGTCACTCATCTGTGGTCACTCATCACTCATCTATGATCACTCATCTGTGGTCACTCATCTGTGGTCAGTCATCTGTGGTCACTCATCTGTGATCACTCGTCTATGATCACTCATCTGCGATCACTCGTCTATGATCACTCATCTGTGGTCACTCATCTGTGGTCACTCATCACTCATCTATGATCACTCATCTGTGGTCACTCATCTGTGGTCAGTCATCTGTGGTCACTCGTCTATGATCACTCATCTGCGATCACTCGTCTATGATCAGTCATCTGTGGTCACTCATCTATGATCACTCATCTGTGGTCACTCATCTATGATCACTCGTCTATGATCACTCATCTGCTCATCATGCAGGGATACAGAATATAGAGTTATTCACTATAATTGTAAATATAACTGCATTTTTTTCAAGTGAATCTAAGAGTAACTTTGATATTGTTAGTAATTTTTCAAGATGAACACTTACTGAAGCGACAGGTTTGATTATTCATCTTTTTTTATTGATTTTTTTAGAAGTGTCAAATATGATCATTCAATTCAATTCAACTTTATTCGCCATGTATAAAAAAATACAAGGAATTTGATTTGGTTTTCTCCATGCAGGCAACACACAGTGAATACAAAAGACATAAGGACAAAACCACAGTGCAAGGACAAACAGAGACATTATGAGCAATAAATTAATAGGAGTATAAATAGTGTTGTGTTAATAAAAACAGAGTGCAATATATTCAGGGTTTAAGAGTCATTTAGGAGGGCTATTGCTTGGGGGGAAAAACTGTGTCGGTGGCGTGATGTTTTAGGCAAAATGGCCCTGTAGCGCTTTCCAGAGGGGAGAAGATTAAACAAATTATTGGCAGGATGAGAGGGGTCTGCCGCAATCTGGTTTTGATTAAGGTTTATCTCTCAATCATCGTTGTATTGCATTAAATATTAAATCTATAGATCATAAAACTATGCATTTAAATGTCATCTTACTAAGATTATTATTTTTTGTAGTTTTTTTATTTTATTGCAAATTAACCAAACAGTAGCTTATACAGGGCAAGAAAGCAATGACACACATACAGAAAAGTGAGAAACAAAAACAAAGAGATGGAAAACAGCTAAATATAGATATCGATATAATGCAGGTACATTGGTAAGTAATGAGATATTTTAGTGATATAGATATAGAAAGAGACTATTATTGGCAGATAGTAGGCGCGTTTCCATTACAGATTTGCGCAAAACTTTTGCGATTTTTTCTAAATGTCGATAAAAAACTATTGCGAAATGACGGCGTTTCCATGAACCGATGTTATGCGACTAAAATGTCTTTTTTTTCCTCTCGCGAAAGTCATTCCAAAAATCATGGAAACGGATGTTGGTAGGTTTATAGCCTATATCACAGCCACCGCACTAGACATTATTATTATTATTATTACTATTATTATTAATGGAAGGAGGCGTGGTGTGTTATCCAAGCATTAATGGCAGGGAAAGACTCTTATACTGCGAACGGCACATAAGGGGTGTTTCTCCCTCATTTCTGCTCCGAGGTCTTGATTGTGGCATTTCTTTGAGGTTTAGAATCCAGTATTCATGTAATTATTGTTTCTTTTATGAATTTAATAAAGAACTCTGTCTCGTATAATGTCCAAACGGTCAGTGTACTTTTGTGTCCATTCGTTTTTCCTTATTTAACCCGTAATTGCAAAACGAAAAATGAACGGTTGTATTTTTAAAACGCAAAGTTGAACACCAAAATTTTCATTTGAACTGTAGGCCTACCTACACACCAAATGCTGCGCAAAAAAATAAATATCGACGAATTTTCTTATTTTTGTTTATGACTTTTTGCTCCTTTATTAAACATTTAAAATATTGACAAATTAATATGAAAAAAAATGTAGATTTTACTGGTTTTCTAAGGCCAAATTAGAACCTGAAAATTATATTTTTCCCGCAGTGCTGAATGAGAAGAGCCATATAACCACAGCCTACAGAAAGGTGATTTATAGGTGAGTTATAACATAATTAATAAATGTGTCTGAAAAATAACAAGGCATTTTAATTGTTTATTAATAAAAAATCAGTGTCGGCTAAAACATCTCCATCTCTGCTGTAAGGCGGGTGCGCATTTAGAGAGAAATGCACCTTTCATAGGCTACGGATTACATAATCAGAATAGGCTATTGGCTTTCGATTCGAATTCGTTTTAAAGTGGGCATTTCAATCTTTAGCTTATGCTATATTTTGTTTCAGTTCTCGCGCTTCAGTTCACGGAGACCATGATGAAGCGCGCCCGATTGTTTTATTTTATTTTACAAAAGCACGACGTTTTCTTGTTATTGTGAGTTTACACAAATAAAAGTAGTTGCGAATAATGTATTATTATTTTCTGTATGACCAGAAATGATAGAGTAGGCTATTTTAAGTTGTTTCTACTGTTGATAGGAAAATGCAAGTGTTCGCACCCGCGACTTCCCTGCCATGCAGTGCGCGCTGCACACTCCGCACAAACACTTGGATATGCGTCAAAATCTTGTTTATTTGTGATAATCTTATAGCCCTGTATTATGAATGAGATGTGACGAATTGCTTTGATCCTTTTTTGGATAAAAGCGTCTTCTACGTAGCCTAATAAATGTTATAATAATGATGATGACAATTATTATTATTATTTGCGGACACGGACCCCAAACTCACCGCGTCTTCTAAGTCAGGTGACTGTAAATGCGCAAAATCTGTTTCCATTGCATTTTTGCGAAATATTTCTTTTTCGAATTGCCTGAAAAACCTCCTCATGCGAGCGTAAAAACTTTTTTGCGATAAACGGGAGTTTTTGCGAAATGGACGTGTTGAGCGTATTTTCAATTCGTAATTTCAATTTGCGCAATTTGAAGGGTAATGGAAACGCGGCTATTGATATGTATGTGCTAGGGCTGTCAAACGATTAAAATATTTAATCGCAATTAATCGCAATAATGTCATAGTTAATTTGCGATTAATCGCAATTATTTGTATCTATTCTAAATGTCTCTTGATTTTCTTTTTGTCCCATTATTTTTTCTCATTTTAATGCTCTTATCAACATGGAAAAGTGGATCGGCTTGCTTTGTGCAAATGTTTTTTATTGAAAACAACATTGACATATACTGTGTTCAATTTCACACTAACATTCTCACTTGGAGCAAATAATCTCTCAATGTAACACTGTAACATCAATAAAAGGGTGAAGGAAATACTGACGAGGTCCTGATATTGACGAGGGGGCGGAGAATTCGCATCAGCTGTGTGTGTGTGTGTGTGTGTGTGTGTGTGCTTGGCCATCAAGTGGTATTTCAGACTGGACGCGCTGCGATGATGATAGCTCAGTTCACAACGACAAAACACACAGATCACTTTGGTCTCGTCAATGGAACCATTTGGCAACTTTTTAAAATTAAACTTTCCATTCAGAATCTTATTGGCATCCATTTCGGCGTCTCGCGTTTGTCATTCACTCAAAGCGTAACGTTGACCAACTATTTGACCGGCTTGCAAGCCCAAACAAGTGTGTGCGGCGCGCCTGTTGTTGTTTCCGGTCTAGCTAGATCCGCTTGCGCTTTGGTCGACGAAGCAACAAAACGTCCTCGCGCGGCGCAAGCCATTGAAATGAATGGGTTTCCTAGCGCAGCGCCGCGCATGCCGCGTCCTGTTGCAAAAGCATGTGAAAAAAAACTACAAAGTTTGCTAGGCCAAAAAGACCGTTAATCGCGCGATAAAAAAAATTGACGCCGTTAAAATGGGTTTGCGTTAACGCCGTTAATAACGCGTTTAACTGACAGCCCTAGTATGTGCATTTTAAGTAAGTATGTGCTATACTGTTATAAAGTTCCCATTGATTTACATTACAATCATGATATTTTTGTTCAGCATGAAAACAGCATATTTTTACTCATTTCAGCCTCTGAATTCTTCCTCCATATTCTCACTACCATATGAGCCATAAACGCCTGATGGATCAAATATGATATATGATAATGCTTTATACAACAGTTAAATAAACAAGAAGTTCCAAATAAAAACAGTACAACGAGTTTATAAAATTGTTTATTTCGCTTACATGGTTTACAAGCAGAAAAAGTGCTGACAATTATGAATAAAAAAGCACTACACACAGGCCTATACAAAATGATATAGCAAAAAAAAATTATACATCTTTGTTTTGATATCAATAACTTATGGCATTCAAAGGAAAAGAAAACCCAGTAGCACTCAGAGCAGAACTGTCCTGTGATCAGTGCTTCGCCGTATTTACAGTGTCCGGCTTATTTCTACATTTATGACTATTACAGTAGTCAGGAATAGTTGCAGGGTATAGTCACACCCTGCGAACGCTCTTACAAATTAATATTCACATCAGAGAAGTGACATAAGAAAGTGTGAGTTGATCAGACCTGCAGGTTTAGTGTGTTTGTTCTCAGAGAAAGGGAATATTCATAACACTCACGCTTCAGCTCTGATCAGGGACATGTGAAACAACTACACTACTGTCATGCAATGAAGGCTTTGTCTTATTTTTTATTCTTATAAAGATAAAAAAGTTCTTGTCATGGCCTGTTCCAGACAGACCTGGTTGAAAAAGGAAGACATTATTAGGGGTTTAGAGCTCAGCTATTGTTCTCAAGCCTTCCCAGACAGCATTAGAGATCGGCATGGGGAAGATCCTCTCTCAATGCTAATCAAACCAGCTATTAGGCTAACTGAAGTAAACCATGCCTACTCTAGGTGTGGTGAAGGCTGTGTGATGATGTGCGGCTATTTTAATTATTCTAATTATGCATATTAGTGTCCCGGATCCATGAAATAACTGGCCTTTAAAAATATAAATCTGCCGCTCTATGGGAGTTTAACACAGGGGTGTCCTGACTTATGACCCCTGTAGTTAAAGGGAAAACATTTATTTATTTATTTACGATACATTCATTCACAAAGAAAATTGGTGTCCTTAAAGGTTGGAGTTTTCCTCATTTTTTTAAGTAAGGCATTAAGATGATCCAAAAGATGATTTTTTATTCCTCTTTTCAGTCAGCTTTAGCATGTGTGTGTGCACTTATGCTGAGCACTGTACTTCACACTGACATAATGAGTTGCTCTGCAGTAAACTGTAAAAAATGGGTCAAATATTGACGCACCCAAACGTTGGGTTAAAAATGTGATATGGGTTTGTCCATATTTGACCCAAAGTTGGGTTGAAACAACCCAGCATTTTTTAGTGTAATAAAAAAATCTTTTAATTTTTTTAAAACGGGAGGGACCTTGTTGATATCGTGACTCCACTTCACGCTGACTACTGTGTGTGTGTGTGTGATACCGTGTCTACACTTCATGTTCACTACTGCGCAGAATCAGCTCCCAAATCTGCGCCATTATAGGACTTTGGTGGCTTTCACCAATGGTGGAAACGTGAAGCCCATCTTTTTTACAGTCTAAGGTTTAATCCAGATGTGTGCCGGATCTGGGCCGACAATATATTGCTGTCTGGGTTGCATGGATCCCCAAAATGACATGGCACCAGAAATCAGAAATGTTTTTTGCTGTTGTTATGGCATAGGGTTGGCGCACTGGATTATGGGGGAGTGTGTGTGTGTGGCGTGTCTAGGCCGAGCGAGCGCCTGTACGCAGCCGAGAGCCTGTAGAGCACATCAGCCCGAGGACACGACTGGGCTTCGGCCTTCTGGGTCAGGAGCATCTCAAACAGAGAGCTCACCTCGGACATCAGCGCCCGGCCCTCCAGCACGTTCTTCCCCGGGCTCTTTCCGAAGGTGGAGAACGAGCTGGGGTCATCGGGACGGGCCTCAGGGCCCCGGGCGTCAGGGGACGGCGGCCCGTCAGGGACAAACAGGTTCTCATGGTAGTCGGCCGTCAGAGGGAGAGAGAGACGGGCCATCCATGCTGGATCGGCGATGTCTGAGAACACGTCATCTACACAAACAGAGAAGAAACATGGCAGAGACATTTTATACACTGATATAGTTGATCTTAGTAGCCTACTTTTAACATTTACAATAGCAGGGATAATTCAAAGTTACGTAAGCAATAAGGTACGAAAGGTACTAGCCTCGAGTACCTTATTGCTTTTATACAACGGTCACCACACAAGACAAATATTAAAGCCGAAAAAATATGTATCAATGCAACTTTCATGAAGTAAAATCACTAAAAGCCTTCCTTCCGCTGGAAAAAAATAGTCCCTGACCGTGAACAGTAACAGTAGTTAGCCTACATTATTTCGCCGTTAGATGGCGACAAAGAATGTCTTAAAACCTTTTCGGACTGGATTAGTGTAACATGGAGAAGAGGGGTAAAGTTATTATATTATCAGAGTTTCTCGGTGATTTTAGTCCCGTCTGAATGTGCATCTCAGTAATCATCACGGACTATATGTCAGTAAATATTACGGCGACGTTTACCTTCTGTAAAAAGGTCCGGAAAAATCACCTCAGGTAGTATTACTGGGAGTATTCCTGTGCGAATAGACCCGCTGTAAATATGTACGTAAATATTCCGTCATTTCCTGTTAAAAAGTAGTTTTCCGCGGTTTTTCAAGTATGGAGACGCTTGAAAAAGCATTCAGTTGCGTTTTAGACGCTGGGACAAATCTGTGGAAAAACTCGAGTGTTTTCCGCACACCATTCAGATCAGAAAGAAGATCGAAAGCACTTGTTAGAGGCACGAAACATCTTTTAGCGTTGGGTAAGTGCCTATTACCACCACAATCCAATCTGAAGGTAATTAATACATAATTGACCGGACCTAACTGTTTTATAAACATAGGTTAGCCTATATGTGTTTGCGAACATGATATCAGGAAGCAGCGTAATACACACATGACGACAGGAGTGACAGCGGTGCGTAAATCTTGTGATAAAATTACATTATTCAATCTACTCTTGTAAAGGTAATGTGTCCGAATAGGGCTTTTATCAGTGAGCCAGTCAGTAGAGAAGACTTTTATATTGAAAGGACTGAACTTGTTTTGAACACGGAGAAGCCAGACGTAATGGACACATGATTTGGGTGTCATGGCACGGAAAACCCCTGAACTGTTAAAAGGACAAGATATCATTTAAACGGATTTATGATTATGAATATACTATATCTACTATAAATGCAGGTACACTCGCTTACTCGATCTCTCACAGTACTTCATGAACACAGGGGCGGACTTAACCATTAGCCAAAGGTCGGCAATTGCCTTGGGCCCCGAGCTACCTAGGGGCCCCCAAAATGCTCCATTAAATTATGCTTAAGTTGTTTGTTTTTTTTTGTTTTTTTTTACTTTACGCAAATTATATATTTCTAAAAAACATTTGCGAAAAAAGGCATCAAATCATTAGTGTCGCAGACAGGACCAATTTGCTAAATCCGCCACTGCATGAACAATATCAATAAGACCATATGTTTACGTTGCTAAGAGTGGTTGCTAGGGGTGTTGTGTAGTGATACATAGGACCGTTGGGTGAAGCGGTCATAGCCCTGTTTTATGGTTTCATCGAGAATAAAACGCAGCGATTAACCAATCAAAATCAAGGATGGCAACTAACCGTTTTATAAAGAAATATCTTAGAAATAAAGTTCTGTGGGTTCTAGGGTTCTTCACACAGTTTTGAAGAACCCAAATGCCAGAAAGGTGCTATATAAGGAGAAATGCACAATACTCATGTTTAACAGGTTATTTTAGTTGTTTTCTAGTGATAAAGTATGTCTGGTTTAAAGGGATAGTTCACCCAAAAATTAAATGAGTATGAGTTTCTTTCTTCTGATATACACAAAATAATATGTTGAAGAATGTTTGCAAAAAAAAAAAAAAAAAAAAAAAAAAAAAATATATATATATATATATATATATATATATATATATATATATATATATATATATAATTTTTTTTGTTCTTTAACATACTTTTTGAATGGAAAAGAGTGGACAAAATAACCCTTTTTTTTCCATGACTAAAAAATATTTGTACAGTTTTCAAATAGACATATTGACAAAAACATTTGACAAAAGAAAACATTTCATAAGACTGCCTAAACCTGCTGAATCTTCACTTGTTTACTGGTTTGAGTTTGTGTAGGAGAAAAACAGGATGGCAGGAAATCCCAGGCCGAGGTGAGCATTTATCTTGAGTACTGTACTGTAAACAGGCGTTTCCTCGGCCTGACGCTCGTCTTCACCAGCACTGCTGGGTTACTGTAACACACACGAGTGTCCACGGCCTGACGCTCGTCTTCACCCGCACTGCTGGGTTACTGTAACACACACGAGTGTCCACGGCCTGACGCTCGTCTTCACCCGCACTGCTGGGTTACTGTAACACACACGAGTGTCCACGGCCTGACGCTCGTCTTCACTCGCACTGCTGGGTTACTGTAACACACACGAGTGTCCACGGCCTGACGCTCGTCTTCACCCGCACTGCTGGGTTACTGTAACACACACGAGTGTCCACGGCCTGACGCTCGTCTTCACCCGCACTGCTGGGTTACTGTAACACACACGAGTGTCCACGGCCTGACGCTCGTCTTTACCAGCACTGCTGGGTTACTGTAACACACACGAGTGTCCACGGCCTGACGCTCGTCTTCACCCGCACTGCTGGGTTACTATAACACACACGAGTGTCCACGGCCTGACGCTCGTCTTCACCCGCACTGCTGGGTTACTATAACGCACACGAGTGTCCACAGCCTGACGCTCGTCTTCACCAGCACTGCTGGGTTACTGTAACACACACGAGTGTCCACGGCCTGACGCTCGTCTTTACCAGCACTGCTGGGTTACTATAACACACACGAGTGTCCACGGCCTGACGCTCGTCTTCACCAGCACTGCTGGGTTACTATAACGCACACGAGTGTCCACAGCCTGACGCTCGTCTTCACCAGCACTGCTGGGTTACTGTAACACACACGAGTGTCCTCGGCCTGACGCTCGTCTTCACCAGCACTGCTGGGTTACTGTAACACACACGAGTGTCCACAGCCTGACGCTCGTCTTCACCAGCACTGCTGGGTTACTGTAACACACACGAGTGTCCACAGCCTGACGCTCGTCTTCACCAGCACTGCTGGGTTACTGTAACACACACGAGTGTCCTCGGCCTGACGCTCGTCTTCACCAGCACTGCTGGGTTACTGTAACACACACGAGTGTCCACGGCCTGACGCTCGTCTTCACCAGCACTGCTGGGTTACTATAACACACACGAGTGTCCTCGGCCT
>CM060604.1:50795292-50827792 GCA_030578255.1 Tiaroga cobitis | reverse complement strand
TGTTTGCATATTGTGATTCAATACAAAGCACACAAAGATTACATTAAAAAAGTGAACCATTTTTTACTGATAATTCGCTACTGGAATAAATGCAATAATAGACAATATTCTCAGCTCTGACCACCATCTTAAAGTAATTTAGAGTGAGTTTATCACTATGCTTTCTGGGATTGTCTTTATTGAGAAAGATCGTGCAGTTCTTGAAAAAACTATGGTTGTTAAAGTTCTCCTATCATACTATTTTACAGGTTCCTGGAGTCTCCTACAAAAGCTTTATATGCAACCAAGATCAAACAAACATTATAATCTTCTCATCACATCCACTGCAGCATCAGCTCTATCTCACAGTCTGAAACAGTTCAATAAAGGATTCAGTCTCTAAACCCCGCCTTTCCGAGGGTCTACTCTGCTCTGATTGGTCAGTCTGTTGTGATTGGTCTACTCTGCTCTGATTGGTCAGTCTTGTGATCGGTTTACTCTGCTCTGATTGGTCAGTCTTGTGATCGGTTTACTCTGCTCTGATTGGTCAGTCTGTTATGATTGGTCTACTCTGCTCTGATTGGTCAGTCTGTTGTGATTGGTCTACTCTGCTCTGATTGGTCAGTCTGTTATGATTGGTCTACTCTGCTCTGATTGGTCAGTCTGTTGTGATTGGTCTACTCTGCTCTGATTGGTCAGTCTGTTGTAAACGGTTTACTCAGCTCTGATTGGTCAGTCTGTTATGATTGGTCTACTCTGCTCTGATTGGTCAGTCTGTTGTGATTGGTCTACTCTGCTCTGATTGGTCAGTCTGTTGTGATTGGTCTACTCTGCTCTGATTGGTCAGTCTTGTAATCGGTTTACTCTGCTCTGATTGGTCAGTCTGTTATGATTGGTCTTCTCTGCTCTGATTGGTCAGTCTGTTGTGATTGGTCTACTCTGCTCTGATTGGTCAGTCTGTTGTAAATGGTTTACTCAGCTCTGATTGGTCAGTCTGTTGTGATCGGTTTACTCTGCTCTGATTGGTCAGCCTGTTGTGATCGGTCTACTCTGCTCTGATTGGTTCGTGCAGGAAGTGAAACTGAAATTACCGACGACTCGTTTCAGGCAGTTCAGAAATGATTCTTTCTTTCAGGAGACAATAACTCCATTTATCTGCACTTTAATCTTTGAAACTTTGCAGACCTTTTACATTCACAAACTGCTACATTACACACTACACGAAAGTTAATATCAAAAAGCAAAATGGGGCACTTTAAAAGGCAATTAATGTTGCTGTCTACCTCTTGAGACACCTATGAAGGCTTGCTTTTGGACAAATCTCAGAGACAGTGCTCAGCATGTAAAATCATTCACTGTGTATCTTTGATTTGGTGGAAATGAACACTGAGATTAAGATTTGAGGTAAATCTGCCCAGACATCAGAGATAAAACAGAGAAAAACAAATCAGACCTTTGATTCAGGAGAACAAAAAAGGTCCCCGTTAATTTAGAGTGTGCTAAACCTCAGAACAATAGATGGAAGGAACTGCACACAAACATTTACTCTAAACATAGACAAAGGAAACACAGCAGCAGAAATCTACCTATATTAGATCAACAGACTTTACGCATGGATGTTTCTGCCTTATTTGTTGTCTTACTGGACTGTACATGGAAAAACTGTGGTAAACAGGATAAATGTGAGATATCTGGAAATCCCCTATAACAAGTATTAAGTCCTGTATTGTATTCAGAATCAGGAAACCATTTCATGTCACCTGACTTTACACAGTTAGCTCTGTTCCTCTGATTTTACTCAAATTCGTTACAGTTTTGCAGAGCTACAAAGGGCTGATATTTAGTCCAATATTTCAGTGTTTATCTCTCAGCTCTGTGTTTGTAGCACACTGCATATTCAGTACAACATCACTGTTAGTTGTGTGGTATGACTTAAATTTATTATTTACCCATAAATGAAAGTACTATCATCATTTACTCACCCTCATTTCGTTTGTTTAATTTAGCCTTTTATTCATGCATAAACATTGATCAATGCACATAGACACAGCCAATCAAATATTTTAAAGTCCCCCTGTGGTGAAAATCCATCTTTTAATGTTGTTTATGTGTCTATGTGGTGTTTTTAATACGCTTTAAGACACACCATGTGTAAGTTCATAAGTCGACAGCATTGCTGAGTATTTCCTGCTTAAAACTGCAGTGAACCAAAGACAGTCTCAAACACACGGTGTGAAATCGCTGGTGTTTCTGACGTCACAAACGACCTTGTAACCAATCAGATCAACGTGTGATCGTCAACCAGTGGATCTCTTGAGCTGAGTGAGTGAGTGGAGGCGGGGCTCATCTGCATATTCATAGAACCGCGCATACTAAATGAGGCAAGGGTGTCGAGTTACATTCAAGATATTTTAAGGCATGAAGAAAATAGCTTCCTTTTTTTCCTTGAAATTTTTTTTCATGGGAAAAAAAACATTAAAATATGTCATTTTGGTGACCAAAGATGAGTTTAGGGGCTAAAATTATTGACTACAGTGGGACTTTAAATAGAAGCTCAAATGACAGCTTGACCCACGACAACCAATGAGGTTTGTTCTCGCTAATCAAGCAAGCATGTGCGTTGATCAAAGCCTAAATTAAATGATCATATAAAGTGGTCTTGTCTCTTCAGACTGTATTTTTTGACACATGAAAAATTTGGTTATGTGGACTTTCAATTGATAGACATTGACATCCTGATTTGCACTTTGAATAACAAAATGAGGTTGAGTCACAGAATTGTCCTTTTTTGGTGAACTATCCCTTCAATTGGACTCAAATTAAAATAAAACAATTGGTTTTAAAAGTATTCATTTACCAGATGCCAGCAGATTATTGAGGCCTTCTTCATATAAGGGGTCGACAGGTGAGTCTCTGCCGGTTTCCCAGTCCATATCCCCCATTTCACTCTCGCCATGACCGCTGTCTTTAGTGCTCAGCCAATCAGCATCCTGAGCCCCTGACCTACAGCACACAATGAGAATAAAGCAGGCAGAGCGGTTCAGAAAAATGTTCAACATCACAGTAAGTGAAAGAGCTCAGAAAGACAGTAAGATGTTTAGAAAAATGAAGCATGTGAAATTGGCACTGGCAAATGAATTGGACATAGAAATCTGTATTATGTATAGTATAGAAGTCTATTAGGGTATTTTTAACATGGTACCTGGATACTATTTAGACACATCCATGATGGAATACTATGGTATTCGTTGTAGTACTATTGCATGATATTTTGATATGGTGATCATTCAGTACCACGGTATATTGAAGTACCAAGGTACTAGCACCATCACTGAACCATGGTGCCGGCACAATACATTTTGGTAAGGTAATATCAGGTGAAAGAGGTACGATTATCTCTGATATCAGTTAAATGGTGTTCTCAAAGCTGGGATTTTTCTGTGAGCTAACATTGAAACTCAAACAATACAACACACAGCAAAAGGAAGTGTGACTGTGCCGTCTTTGTTTTCAGCAAGCCCTGTCTTGCACAGATGAATCACAGTCTATCCTTTCTCTTCTGGATTCTAAATGAACATAAGTGAAATTTATAGAAACAGTAGTGGATTCTGCTGGATACCAATCAGAAGTAAGACAAACGGGGGCTGATCAGACACCCCATTCTCACTGACTTATATGTCCTTTTTTTATACCAGTAATCTACCTGATAAACAGATCGACTTCTAAGATGGCTATTGTGATAGTTTGGTTATTGTGGTATTGCTTTGTGTTCTGTGTTATTTAGTCAAGAGTTGTATCAATTAAGTCAAAAGGAAGTTAAAAAAGGTTTACCGGCCAGTTCTGTGTGAATGCTTGTTTCCACGGAAATTTGGTCGAGGCTGAAGTTGTCCCTGATGCAAAAGAGACAGGAGCTGAGACACCTGCTGTAGAATGAAAAAGACACAACATTTATCATTTATTACAGTATATAGGGGAACTTATCATATAACTCACTTTAATCTATTATATATAATAAAAAGACACCAAACAGTTTGTGTGTTCAAGATGTCTGAACTACCACATATCCCATGCATGACAAGTTTGAAGGCCATTTGGTTTTGGTAGAATGTCATAATTCACGATATAATTTTTGTTTTGGGTTTCACTTAATTTTGATGGTCCCTTTTGAACATTCTGTTGACTATAAGTAACGTTGCACCTACATGCCTGCTAACTCAGTGTTAGTAGAGTATTAGTAGACTGTTATGGTTAGAATAAGTTGACATGTAATTACAAAGTTACTTATAGTTAGTAGACTGTCTGTTGGAGGACCACCACAATAAAGAGTTAGCAGATATTAAGCAGACAGTCTACTAATACTGTAATGAGAGTTAGTTAGCATGTAGTTGCAAGGTTACTTATAGTCAACAGAATGTTCAAAAGGGACCATCAAAATAAAGTGTAAAGTGTTTGTTGCAGATTAAGCTACAACATATTAGACGGCCAGCCTCCATTAAGCAGTCTGGGATGGGAAAATTGGTAAGAGAGATTGTTAAGTTGTTAAGGACAGGAAGCTGTTTCTACACAGGGTCTATTCTTCTAGAGGCTATTTCCTTCCAGGATGCACAGAAGAAACCCAGCCTTGGCTGCGAGGACAGGCACCGGTGACATTTCAACCCCTTTCCTCTGCAGCCGCCACAGGTCTGATTTGCCAACTGGGCCAAGTGAGTAAGGGAGGGTGGATTAGAGAGGAGGAAAAGAGAGAGGGGTGGAGGGAGGTCAGTCTTCCTGACTGGCCTCAGTATTCACGTGAGGGCTCAAACCCGTGCCAGGACCTTTTGTTCTGCTAAACACTTTGGTAGAGGTGCGCACCTGGGTGGACCCAGACCCAAAGGATACAGCATTTGACTAGCACAGCACTTTTGGGTATTTTGAAATATTAGCTGGTGAAAAGTAGTTATTCTCACTTTTCTTTTTGAATATAATGAGAATCAGATCAGTTCAAGCTATTTATTGCTGACTCCCTTCAGCCCATACATGCCAGAGAAGTATAATGTTACTGTGCAGAAGTATCATGGACCATGGAATGAATCTGTATTTTTTTTCTCACATTCAGTGGGACTCTGTAATGTGATAACATTGAGGATTGGCAGCGTTTTCTCCTGAGGCATATTAAAGGTTTAAGTTACTTTGTGACACTGAACTGTTTCTGAATACACTTCATCATGCCTTCATCATCTGTCAACTGTCCCCTAAGGCTGCTATAGATATGGGCCGGACGGTACAACTCCAAAGTGGGAAAACTATAATCTACTTGAGCTTATATGAACTGGCGTGTCTTGAAATATCCTTCAAAGTAAAATGTATTTTCATATCTGAAATGTTAAAATAATATTAAAAAAAAGAAAGACAAATTCTCTTACTTGCACCTCCGGTGAGGCAGAGGACAGTTCAATAGAACCGTTTTCTGCAAAGGCCGCCATAGAGAGCCGAACAAGATTCCTCAGGATCTGCCTGTGGTCTGACTCTTCCATCCGTCCTCTTCTTTCTGTGGTCTTTGGTCTCCGTAATGTGGCCTGATTACTAGGAACTGAAGCCATTGTTTGTGAGGGGTCCATGTTCATGGGCTTGACTTCGTCATTTTTGTTTCGTCTAAGTGTGCTGGTCAGTGAGTTTGCGAAAGAAGAGGAGGAAGAATTTCTGGTCTTTTGCAGGGTTCGATAGGGTGTTCCTGGGTTATAGGGAAGTGTCCCGTTCCACTCTATGCTCCCAGGCTTTCTGAGTATCTTGCTTTGAGTTAGTGGTGGGTTCCCATCCATTTCCATATGAGCCTGATTTTGAGTCATGCGAGCAAGGGTTGGTGTAAGTGTAAATTGGCCCTGTGGATTTGGTTTTACCACTAAGGGTAATGTAGATGACAATGCCTCAGCTTCATCTTCTTGTGGGGTTTCTTTACGACCCCGAAGCGCCGGTACCAACTGGATGTCAGTCTTGCGAATGTGTTTTAGAGGCCGTCGTGGGTGACTGGTGTAGGTTGACTCAGCTTGCCTACAGTTGTAAGCACGGTTATCCCGTTTGTCAGGATGACAGAATGTCTTGGCCAAAGCAATGGCTAGAAATAATACCAGGCAGGTTGATCCAAGGCAAATGGCCAAAAGCATTGTAAAACTGTACTTGGCCTGGTTATCGCGAGACAAGTTCTTCAGGTGGTCACGAAAATTGATGAAAGTTACTTCCAAGGTGGTTCTTGTGGTAAGCATAGATGTTCCCATATCAGATACCGCTATGCCCAGCTTAAAAGTTCTGCCGATCAATTCTGTTGCATTAGATGTGTTCACGTAGAGTTGCCCAGTAGCTTTGTCAAGAAAAAATATGTTAGAAGGGTTGCCATCTGTTATTCTAAAACTGAGTCTTCCATTGAGACCAGAATCTGGATCACTGGCCCGAATGGTAGTGGCCAGAAAACCTTCGGGTTTATTGAGGGAAGAGTAATTTCTTGGTTTGTGGAAGTTATCCTCCAGGGCTTTATCTCCAAGTTCAGTCACAATCTCCCCTTTGTCCACATTCACTGGGACATTTAGCAATGCAACTCCCTTCTTGGGAGGTGGCTCATGGATTATGGGGTAATTGTCATTAACGTCCTGTACCTCAACCAGTACTGCTGCACTACTGGTCTTTGGTGGGTATCCTTGATCTACAGCCTCAACAATAAATGAGTAGGAACGGGATTCCTCATAGTCTAATGATTGCTGGACAGTTACAGCCCCACTGCTAGGGTGGACAGAGAAAAATGCTGTTGGTGTCCCCAGTTCATTTGACTCTTTAATGGAGAATGATACCCTTCCACTGAGGTCCAGGTCATCATCATGTGCCTCCACAGTCAAGAAATGGAAACCAGGTGTGTTGTTCTCTTTGAGGACACTCCGGTATTGACTTTTGGTAAACATTGGTGCGTTATCGTTTTCATCCAAAACATGGACAGTCATGTGCTTAATGCAGGACAGAGAAGGATCACCACTGTCTTGCGCTAGAAGAGTAAGGTTATATTCCATCTGTCTCTCACGATCCAGAGTATCATTGGTTACAATCATGTAATTGTCTCCATGGATTTGTTTGAGTGTGAAGGGGCCAGATCCACTCAGAATGTGCACTTGTACCTGCCCGTTTGACCCAGAATCTGCATCAGATACCATCACGAGAGCAAGGAAGGCTTCATTTGGTGCTCCCTCTGAGACTGTTGCAACAGGGGAATTTTGTGGATTCCATGTTATGTGTATCCGAGGAGCATTATCATTGACATCTAGCAATTTAATCTGCAACTTGTGGTGGGACGGGTTAGCATTGGGCCCCAGATCTCGAGCTTGGATGTCTACCTCATACACATTCTTTTCTTCAAAATCTAAAGGGCCTTGTAAAGTCAAAGCACCTGTTTTGGGATGGATGCTAAATAGTCTTTGCACTTCCAGTGGGACATGTTTACTAAGGGAGTACTCAACCTCTCCATTAGCACCTTGATCAGGATCTGTAGCACGGAGATTGATGACTATCGTCCCACGGACTGTGTCCTCTGCTAGCTCAATAACTGTTGGGGCCTCCTCAAATACAGGGCTATTGTCGTTGGAGTCGAGAATCGTGACTATAACTTTTGTGCTGCCTGATTTTGGTGGGTTTCCTTTGTCCCAGGCTGTCAGAACCAGTTCTAAAGATGGCTGCAACTCCCTGTCCAATTCTTTGATGATCACTAATTCGGCCTGCTTGGCCCCTCCAGAGGTTCGGACATCCAGAGCAAAGTGCAGGTTGGAAGACAGGGAGTAAGTCTGCAGGCCGTTCGGTCCCAAATCTGGATCTACAGCACGGTCCAGAGGGATGCGCATTTTTAGTGAGGCCGTCTCCGAGATCTCCACCTCCTGCACTAGACTGGGAAAGACTGGGCTGTGGTCATTAAGGTCCATCACCTCCACATGAACTGAGAGGAAATGCATAGCACCACCCTTTCTGTAGAGCACACTGAAGGCCAGTTCACAAAGTTCTTCACCTGAGCATAGCTCCTCGCGGTCCAGCCGGCCTAGTGTTGACACGGTACCATCCCTTAAAGCAACTGTGACCGGTGGGGTGTGTCCGTGTTGCACGACCCGGAAGTTTTCCAGTGACCCTGTCACCCCACGCTCACGTAGGTCATCCAGCAGGCGACCCACCCTAGACCCTGAGGGCTGTTCTTCCCAGACACGATATTGGATAATGAGGGGAGCGGAGCCCATATTGTGGGCGTAACAGGGTGGACACTCAATAAGAGCTGCCAGAAGGAGCAAAACCTGGAGCATGACTGTGTGTGAGGTTTCCTATTTCCTTTTACGTGGTCAAATGTGCTAAGCACCTAGATAAGCATTCTAATGCATCACAAGACATCTACAATTCACAAAAGATATTCAAAAACCTATACACCAAAACCTATATACCTATACACATACTCTATGGTTAAAAATAAACACTAAAATGAAGAAAAATGCTTTAAAAATAATTAATGATTAAAACAGTACCACCACAACCAGGTACTCTATAAATGACCATTTAAAGAGAATATAAAAGTCACAAAAATTAGAAAATAATCTAACTTTAGAGTTACAACTTCATAGAAGTGTTACCCGTAAAACTAAGGTTTACTGATATCAACGGACATGTTACTTCATACAAATATTAAACAATAAACAATCATGGTAAAATATTGATCACTATTCACTCAACAAAACCACTTTCATAAAAGATTATGTTCAGACCCTTCTGATTTTTAAATGCAGCTTAAGCCAAATCAATGTTATTCTAAAGCACTACTCACTCACACACAGCTGCTGCTTCCCGGCTCAGGACTGAAGTGAGGAGCTGTGGAACTGGGATGGCTCGTTCAAGGGGGAATGGCCTGCGAGTCAATGACAAACATCGAGGGAGGAGTGTGCAGTGCTGCTTAACTCCACCCGTCTGTAGCGATGAGTGGAAATGAGTCTGGAATCAACGGTGGGCTTTTAACGAAACATGATCCCACTTCTTTCATTCACTGCCTCTAGCTCTTCACACATCTGACTTTACTCCTTTTCCAAACTGTCTAAATAAACACAATAAGAGTCGTGGTGTCTGGAATCTGTCATCAGTGTTGAAGCAAACCTAAGGTGAGACCCTCAGGGGCCCTGAAAACAAAAACAAGGCCTGGATCTGAACTCTGAGAGTGCTGATGTAAAGTCCAGAACCTGTTGCTGTTATCACAAACCCAGATAGTCACTCCTATGACACACTCCAACAACCTTTAGTGCTAGACATTTTTAAAAATAACTGATTTGTGCTTCAATTTGATGGTTTTGTGAAATGTCTGGGAGTTGGGGAATGTATTTTTTGTCTTTGTATAGCTTTGCAAAGTCTATCTTTATTACAAAACAGAGACAGACATACCAAATACTAAAATGTATGTTAATGTTTTACTTCAATCTTACTTATAATTTGTACTGGAAAGAAAATATTTGATTAAAAAAATGCTAGTGGTAGCCTAATCCCCATTTTTTTTATTAAATAATTATTTATATGCTAATGCATTTTTAATGCATGCAACTAAATATCAGGACATTGTTTTAAATTAATGAATGTAAAAAAAAAACTTGAACTGCCTTAACTGCTACCATTCGCATATTTAATTTCAAACGTCTCCCATTGGTTTTGGTAGCAAGAGAATAATATATGTTATTGAAGGCTTGTGGCCAATGAAAAGAGGATGGTGAAAGGGGAAAGAGCAGACCCCACTTCCCCTCTACATGGGGGTCTCCTAACATAAACTATCCCATTACCTGGAGCCAATAAAAGCCTTTCCCAGAGCGATAACACAGAGCTGCAGGATAACAGACGTGATAGCCTTGCCCTGTTCAAAGAGATCACAGGCCTACACACCGGATTGTATATTTATGTGTGATCTGATGCTTATGAATTGGGCTGTCGAGAGTTATTCCTACTCTAAGAACTGGTGTGCATGTGTTTCTCAGGGGTCAGAGGTCACTTCATGTGATCAGGGTCTATCTCTTAAATAAACAGGGCTTTGCTTTCACACATAATCCTCTCTCCAGTTTCTAATTAACTCCATTTGGGCCGAGTATAAACCAAGGGTTTGACTCCTCATGTCTCGTATTCTGCTCCTCCACACGGTTTCCTGCAATCTGAGTCCCGGTTGTTTGTCTTTTTAACTTTCTCCCCTTCACTCTCTTTCTGCAGGTCACAAAGGATATATATTAAAGCAGTAAGCCCCGTGAAGCCTTGGTTTACTGGGAACTTAGAACAGTTGTTGTCTTTTTCACACACAAAGCTATAGTATGGCATGGGTATAATAGATTCGGTGTATTTATTTATTTATTTATTTATTTATTTTTGCTGTGTGTTCCATGAAAAAATGCATACAGGTTTTCATTTCAACTATTCTATACTCGTTTTACAATATTATTATTGTTAAGCATGTATACACAAAAAAAATGCTGGGTTGTTTCAACCCAAGTTTGGGTCAAATATGTACAAACCCAAATGTTGGGTTAAAAATGTAATTAAAGAAAATGTACAGTTCAAAGTTGAAAATTTTAAATTACATTTTTAACCCAGCATTTGGGTTTGTCCATATTTGACCCAAATTTGTGTTAAAACAACCCAGAATTGTTTATATGTGTATATGTTTCTGTTGATTGTGTGGTGAAATATGACCTGGACATGTTCTTGAAAGGTTCACACATAAGGATCTATTTTCCGGTAATAATCATGTGAATGGTGAGTGAAGCTAAACAGAGAGAAGCATATCTCACTCGGTTTTTCTTTCAAAATACCACACATGCATGTGTACACAAACCTAATGCAATTAGTTTTACCATATGAAATGCACAAAAAGAAAAGTCCCAGTATATCCTGTATCTGGCCGCCACATTGCGTCGCTGATGTTTTCTTCAACATGGCATATGTGAATTAAATTAGACCACAGTCCAGACACATTCTGTGTGTGTGTGTGTGTGTGTGTGTGTTTCATGAGCCTCCCCCGCTTCCCCTACCTCCACCTCCTCTTATCACACGAGGCCGAGGAGCTAAACATCATTGTACGGCGTAAACAGTGTGTGTGACACAGTAAACCGAGGTGAACTGTTGATGCTTTCGGCAGACGGAGAGGAAGCGCTGAAGACGCACACAAACACCGGTTTCAGTGGCTTGAGGTCAGTCGTCTCCTCTCCGGCCTGAAGGAGGAATGCCAAACAACCTCACAACACATTCCTGACAGACGACCCACTCTTATCTCCAGATGTATATTCAGACCAATCATGTCCATCTGACAAACAAGCTGCCCCATCAACCACACAAGTGTCTCGCAGCAAAGAAGAGAAGACTTCAAAAACAGTCGGGAGAGATGTGATATCAGAGTTACAGACGACAACCAAATGAACACAAGGTTTAAAAAAGTGATGCATTCTGTTGAACTATATCACAGAGTCTCATCTCAGAGAGAGAGAGAGTCCAGCAGGAGATAAAGAAAAGACAGCAGTGAGACTAAAGTTGTGCTGAAGAAGATTAGACTGAAAGAGAGCCGGGTTCAAGCATCTGTGTCTGCAGTGCATGTGTGAGGAACACGGCCACATTAGAGACTCTTTATTCCTGCTAAACCTTTGGGCACTAATTTGACTAAAGATATAACAGTTTGTCTCTCTTGCTCTTTTTCATATCCATTCATCGTTTGTCAAACATCCCTGGCAATGTGCATAAATACACAGATTATGAAGCAGATGATAGTGTCATAATGAACACTTCTCTCTAGTTCACTCTTTTATCAGAGAAAAGGGCTCTAGACTGAGTCTTCAGTCATTGACGAAAACCTCACGCATACAAATGGAGAGAAATGAGAGTCCGAGTTTACAGTTCATAAATGATGCCCTGTCCTAATACACACACTCGCTGTGTGTGCCCTTGACCACTCGTCTACTTGCATGACGTATGTCCTCGATTTGGTGTAAAGACTGTGAGTGTGTATAGAACTAGGTAACACTTTATAATAACTGCACGCTATTAATCATTAGTTAAGCATTAGTAAACAGTTAATTCATAATTTATAAAGCATTAATATACATTAATAAGCAGTTTATAAATACAGCTATAAATGCTTTATCATTGATTTAAAAGCATATATATAATGTGTTTAATAATTGTATTTTCATACTTTATTAATGATCAATTTACACTCACCTAAAGGATTATTAGGAACACCATACTAATACTGTGTTTGACCCCCTTTCGCCTTCAGAACTGCCTTAATTCTACGTGGCATTGATTCAACAAGGTGCTGAAAGCATTCTTTAGAAATGTTGGCCCATATTGATAGGATAGCATCTTGCAGTTGTTGGAGATTTGTGGGATGCACATCCAGGGCACGAAGCTCCCGTTCCACTACATCCCAAAGATGCTCTATTGGGTTGAGATCTGGTGACTGTGGGGGCCATTTTAGTACAGTGAACTCATTGTCATGTTCAAGAAACCAATTTGTAATGATTTGAGCTTTGTGACATGGTGCATTATCCTGCTGGAAGTAGCCATCAGAGGATGGGTACATGGTGGCCATAAAGGGATGGACATGGTCAGAAACAATGCTCTGGTAGGCCGTGGCATTTAAACGATGCCCAATTGGCACTAAGGGGCCTAAAGTATGCCAAGAAAACATCCCCCACACCATTACACCACCACCACCAGCCTGCACAGTGGTAACAAGGCATGATGGGTCCATGTTCTCATTCTGTTTACGCCAAATTCTGACTCTACCATCTGAATGTCTCAACAGAAATCGAGACTCATCAGACCAGGCAACATTTTTCCAGTCTTCAACTGTCCAATTTTGGTGAGCTCTTGCAAATGGTAGCCTCTTTTTCCTATTTGTAGTGGAGATGAGTGGTACCCGGTGGGGTCTTCAGCTATTGTAGCCCATCCGCCGGAACTGGGTGATGACGTCATAAGAGGGAGTAGCAACCCGTACTCTGCTAGATTCCTACTGTTTGTGGCTTGACTATGGAGAACGACTGGGAGACTGAAGAGGTGGGAAACCATCAAATTCTTGATGGACCACCACAGCCCTACAATTTTGAACCAGTCAGGGATGAGAGAGGGGAGGAAATTGCCAGAAATCATGGCCCTCAAAGAGTTGTTAATGCTTGGTGTGAGGAAAATGAGTGGAGGGTTGGCCAGGTTTCCTGGTGAGTAGCTAGAGCTAGCCTAGGTTAGCCTGGTGCTAGCCCGGATAACATTAGGGAACAAGCCAAAGTCTTTTCAAAATCTTGCCGTCATGTAGAATAGCAAGGAGGGACAACGACTGAAGACATTATTTACTTACATGGTGTTAGTGGTCCTAATCAGAGCTGTAGAGATGCACACACTGCACAGGCACACTAGCGCTTTTGCTGGCATCTGTTGACAGAACGCGATATTGCCTGTGCTAAAACGCAACTAATTAGCAATGCTCATTGTCAGAAAGAAAAAAATAGATCAATGTCCCTATCGCTGTGTTTGACAGGTGTTTGTGTGGACAATGCAGACTGATCTCATGAAATGGCGTATGAATGACACGCCAATTCGTATTTCCATTTTTAGCGTGCTATCAACACGCATAATCGCTTTTCAGCGTGTTTATCAACGCCTTTGACTTAACGTTATATTACTGTATTATGTATATATAAATATATGACCTACCCCAACCCCGTCCCTAAACCTACCCGTCACTGGGGTTAATACCATTTATTAGTCTTCTCCTACCATCCTAGGAAAAGAAATATCGCTCCACAGATGTAGATATAGATTTTGCTTCGTTTCGCTCGGACATTTAACGGCGTACACATACACGCGGAATCACTCGGACATTTAATGGCGTAGACATACACGCAAAAGATTTCGGCGTGGACATACACGCGGATAGCTCAAAATGCGTATAGATAACACGCCACTTGACTTGAAAGTGGCGTGTATGTTTACGCAAAGTCATGATGTCATGTTGGGACAATGCCACCCAATGGAATCAGCAGTGGAGAGTATGTGCTGCTGTGAGGTGAACGCGTTTTGGAGTTTAGTGGAGCAGCTCGACAAATCTGACGTGCCTCACGCAGCATATCCTGGTTTTGACGCATGCTACCTGAACCCGTTTGTTTTGCGCATAGCTTACTCTCATTTCAGGCAGGATCACGGTCCTCTTGAAGCCAGCACACACGAGTATGTTTACAATTCAGTAATTTAATGAATCACTTCTGAATCTAAAAAACGTTTCTACTGTACCCCTACCCCTAGGCAATACAGGTATACAGCATTTAGGCAGGTTGTACGTTGGGCATATGGCATTCTGGGGAGGCACATACGGAAGCCGATACCGTCCTGCCTGGTTTCAGCCATCCGACATCACTTCCAAGCAGGTGCCTACAAAGGATTTGAATGGCCTCGTTTGGATGAGGATTAGCAGGTTTTTTTTTTTCAGATTACATTTTTCAGTTTTTTAACAGTTTAGTGGAACATTTGTTTTGTTGTGATCTTACATCCCCAACACCCTCAATGAAATAAATAACTGAATGTAAAAAACAGTAGACAGAAGACTTGAATTTCATTTCAATAAAATTAGTTTATAGGTTACTCATATGCACAAACACATGCAAAATTGCAGAATTGCAGTGACAGGATCCCACCACACAGTAAAATT
Source organism: Tiaroga cobitis (assembly GCA_030578255.1). Taxonomy (NCBI): domain Eukaryota; kingdom Metazoa; phylum Chordata; class Actinopteri; order Cypriniformes; family Leuciscidae; genus Tiaroga; species Tiaroga cobitis. Next base: position 50,813,112 of record CM060604.1, on the reverse strand, counting down.
ACAGAACAAACAGAAGGAGAAGGCGCAACCAACCACTACAAGATTCTAAATTAAGCTTTTGCTGAAACGTGATTTCTGTGTCAGATAAAAGTGAACTGCTTCCTGTTTTGGAATTTGATTAAATGATTTGGAGATGGGGCAGGCGCATTGCTACTCAAGGAAGCACTAGATTCTCGGAGAGCCTTAGGCGATCTGGTGTAGCCTTCTTGCAGAGATTGAATGAGTGCTGATGCATAACCTGGGGAAATAAAAAACATGTTGATCATATTCACTAGGGATGCACGATATATCGACCACATATCGATATGGTGAGCCTTTTGTTTATGTATTCAGGCTATTTTCTTTTTCTCTAGTTCCCGCAGTTTTTGCAATTTCCCGCAATTTTTGCAAGTTCCCGCAATTTCGTTGCATATAATTGTATAAACATACCGCATATTCCATCGCATTTTTTAAGAAAACGTGCCGCATAATCAATGATTTTTGCCCGCAACAATCACAAAAACACGTTTTTCTGGAAGGACTGTAAAATTGTTGAGACTTACCGTAGCCAGCTCAGCCAGCTCTCGCTTTCGGCGAGCACCCCGAAACTTGACTGGTTTCTTCGTCCGGACTGGACAGGCAGAGGAGCAGGAATGGGAATGACGTGAAGGAATTGCATCATAAAGAAGTCGAACCCGACGTTTAAACCCCATACTGAACCAACACATGTCTCCAGGGTCATATTCGTCGGCAGTAAAGTGTTTGCCGCATATGATGGCTGACTTTGTCACAGAGGCACCAGTAAAATCAGCCCGCTTCGTAGCCACAAACTTCACCCAGGCACGAATCAGCCGTTTGTCCTTGGGGAACTTGTGGAGCCTCTCCCCCGTTTTTGAAGTATTTGTACTTCCCGCACAAACACAATAGTTCACTTAGACTAACGGTAACTCTAGGCTTGGAGTCCCTTTTATGACGACACACCCAGCCTAGTGGAAGGGAGGGGGCGTGGTTAAAACCACTTTAAAGCGTACCAACTTCTCATATTCAGAACTTTGGTATGAAAAACATACAAAACACTGGTGGGCGGTTCTTATCTTTATGTTTAGTAAGCACATTGCATTATCTTTGTGAAAAATTTTACCTGAAATTTACACTTTAGCAAAGATGAATAAATACTGTAACAAATGTATTTCTCATGGTTAGTCCATGTTAGTTAACTAATGTTAACTAATGAAACTTATTGTAAAGTGTTACCAAAGTTTGCGAAGAGTCTATTCATCTAATCTTGTCAGTCGAGTCGTGCACCTCAAGCCTGCCCTATTCTCATTATCCTTATCATTATATACGCATCTGAACTCTTTCAGTGCTAAAGGTAATATTTTCTGCTGGGCTTCACGTCAAGTGTGATCAGGAGCCCGTCGAGACCAGACCGAGACCCTTACACACTCCACACACGTGCCATGAGTGACAGCGGCGAGACACACACCTGTCCTGGGTGATCCGTGCAGGAGAACGAGTGTGTCTGCAGAGGTGGAGTGTGTGTTCAGGGTGGGAGGGCCCAAGACAGAATATGTGATCACCAGAGAGAGTCGTAAAAAATAAAACCGTAATTTTTACGGTAAAAAAACGGCAGCTGTGGTTGCCAGAACTTTACCGTCAAAAATACGGTAGCAACGTTATTGGTTTTACAGACTTAACTTAAAATTTACAGTAATAAAACATATTTCATTATCTGATATAATGTTCATTTACCAACCGTACAAGGTCTATTGAAGTATTGATATCTGTTTTGAACCATTGTATTCAGAGGTGGGACCAAGTCATTGTTTTGCAAGTCACAAGTAAGTCTCGAGTCTTTGCATTCAAGTCCCAAGTCAAGACAGACAAGTCCAAGTCAAGTTGCAAGTCCTCGAGTTTAAGCTTCAAGTCTTAAACAAGTCATTAGTGCTTTTTGCACAAATTAGTGTCTCAGTGTTAATTACTATAGTAAATGAAATGTATATCGATTATAACAGGAAGGCTTTTAAAATTCATGACTTAGCAGTTCAATTTCATATTTATTGTGATAAAATTTTCGGTAACGCTTTACAATATGGTTCATTAGTTAACATTAATTAATGCATTAACTAACATGAACTAACAATGAGCAATACATTTGTTACTGTATTTATTAATCTTTGTTAATGTTAGTTAATAAAAATAAAGCTGTTCATTGTTTGTTCATGTTAGTTCACAGTGCATTAACTCATGTTAACAAACACAACCTTTGATTTTAATAATGTATTAGTAAATGTTGAAATTAACATTAACTAAGATTAATAAATGCTGTAGAAGTATTGTTTATTCTTAGTTCATGTTAACTAAGGTAGTTAACTAATGTTAACTAATTAACCTTATGGTAAAGTGTTACAAAATTTTCACTAAGGGCACCCATCTATCTCAGTTCAACTTAGGGATTGTTCTTACGTGTGACAAAATAAGGAAAAGGCAGTGAAATTTTTTTATTTTATTGGTAATCCAGTAACAAAGGCAAAATCATTTAATAGAAATAACTGCAACACATTTTGTATGTGTGTGAGAGAGAATGTGTCTTCTAAGCCATTATTTGGAACCTAAAATAAACCTAAGAAAAAACATCTGTGAGAAACACGGATGCATAAGAAATATCTGCTACTACACCACATTTTACAAATGAGAGAGGAAACATTTTTCATTTAAAAATAAAAGTATCGTGATTTGCTACATATTAAGTTTAAAATATTGAGTCCCTGGTTCATTTTTTTTAGCGCGACAGTAATTGTAGAACATTCCTATTTCCATGGCGACATATCAAGCGTCACGTGACACTTTTTGGGGCTACGTGCTTCTCATTTACAAAACATAAATCCATCCATTTCTCCCGAAAGATATGAAAGTGAGTGGATGGTGAACAGGTAGAAGACTTTAGTTACCTATAGGCTAAAATGTGCGTTTGTTGTGGGGGGGAAAAAACATGTCTCAAAATTAGATTTGAAAGGTTTATTATTTACACTCACCTTGTAACAATCCAATATATATATATATATATATATATTTAGATTATTAACAATAAATCACGGGATAGACTGAGTTACACATTAATGAAATTGCTTAGATATTTTCATTAAGACACTGGAAGGGCAATAGATTGAAGGTGACATATATTTCCCAGACAAACGATATCACATGCAACAATGGGCTGTCTTATTCGCATAGTATCACACAGGCCATTTGACCGGTTGAATGTCTATGCTCACAAACCACGTGCGTTCGTCAGCACGGAACAGTTTCTTTTTAAAACCCCGTGTCCATGGCGTGAAGCACAAACGAAAACATCCAGGAAATAGTCTTGTTAATCCAACGAAAAAGGTCCAAAAAAAAGTAATCCACCATGAAGAAAAGAAAAACTCAGACTGCTTTCAATGAGCAAACAAAACCATTGCTCCAGCGTTAGAGACCATAAAACCGATCGTTCTCACCGGTTGTGTGGAGTTCGTTACTACCGAAGGATGCTGATCTTCCGCAAATCAAGCCCAGGTCTGTGCTGAGGAGGTTTTCGTTCTTTTTGTGAAGTACGAGCTTAGTTCCCCCTCTCACGTAGTCTCTCTGTCCACTAAAAAGCCCTCCTGGTAACGCGATTTGATCAGATAACTACCATCAGCTGTGAACTGACAGTCAGCTGATCCAGCCCGTGACAACATAAACACAGTCACGGCACATGGTACAAAATGACAGATACAATGGACATTGTATCGTTGATCATAATAGTGATACATCTTGATTCTCCTATCATGCTAATAGTTACCATAGTATACATGAAAAAACAACAAAAAAAGCAGTGACCTCTAAAATTTATGTGGAGATGCCACAACCTAAAGGATTATTAGGAACACCTGTTCAATTTCTCATTAATGCAATTATCTAATCAACCAATCACATGGCAGTTGCTTCAATGCATTTAGGGGTGTGGTCCTGGTCAAGACAATCTCCTGAACTCCAAACTGAATGTCAGAATGGGAAAGAAAGGTGATTTAAGCAATTTTGAGCGTGGCATGGTTGTTGGTGCCAGGCGGGCCGGTCTGAGTATTTCACAATCTGCTCAGTTACTGGGATTTTCACGCACAACCATTTCTAGGGTTTACAAAGAATGGTGTGAAAAGGGGAAAACATCCAGTATGCGGCAGTCCTGTGGGCGAAAATGCCTTGTTGATGCTAGAGGTCAGAGGAGAATGGGCCGACTGATTCAAGCTGATAGAAGAGCAACTTTGACTGAAATAACCACTCGTTACAACCGAGGTATGCAGCAAAGCATTTGTGAAGCCACAACACACACAACCTTGAGGCGGATGGGCTACAACAGCAGAAGACCCCACCGGGTACCACTCATCTCCACTACAAATAGGAAAAAGAGGCTACAATTTGCAAGAGCTCACCAAAATTGGACAGTTGAAGACTGCAAAAATGTTGCCTGGTCTGATGAGTCTCGCTTTCTGTTGAGACATTCAGATGGTAGAGTCAGAATTTGGCGTAAACCGAATGAGAACATGGATCCATCATGCCTTGTTACCACTGTGCAGGCTGGTGGTGGTGGTGTAATGGTGTGGGGGATGTTTTCTTGGCACACTTTAGGCCCCTTAGTGCCAATTGGGCATCGTTTAAATGCCACGGCCTACCTGAGCATTGTTTCTGACCATGTCCATCCCTTTATGGCCACCATGTACCCATCCTCTGATGGCTACTTACAGCAGGATAATGCACCATGTCACAAAGCTCGAATCATTTCAAATTGGTTTCTTGAACATGACAATGAGTTCACTGTACTAAAATGGCCCCCACAGTCACCAGATCTCAACCCAATAGAGCATCTTTGGGATGTGGTGGAACGGGAGCTTCGTGCCCTGGATGTGCATCCCACAAATCTCCATCAACTGCAAGATGCTATCCTATCAATATGGGCCAACATTTCTAAAGAATGCTTTCAGCACCTTGTTGAATCAATGCCACGTAGAATTAAGGCAGTTCTGATGGCGAAAGGGGGTCAAACACAGTATTAGTATGGTGTTCCTAATAATCCTTTAGGTTTCCGCTTACTTAGTCATCAGTGTGTTTTTTTTTCTCAAATTATAAATGGTTCGCTAGTACTTGTGTATTTAAATGCCTGAAACAAACAAACATTATTTGGTTGAAAACTGTCTGAACGTGTGATAAATGACAACTGACAAGCGCTGCTGAACCCACTCTATCAAGCGCTCTCTGGCTCAGTGCCAAACGTGCGAAAGCAGCGCTAATCAGCGTCAATGATACAGTGCTATACTACAGTGATTACCATTACAACTCTGATCAGTGGTTTTAGAAGGTAGGTCAAGTCTTTCCAAGTCACAGGGCTCAAGTCCGAGTCTAAGTCATTCGCAAGTCATCTTTGATTATGTCAAGTCGAGTCGCAAGTCATCAAATTAGGGACTCGAGTCCAAGTCACGTCCAAGTCATGCGACTCAAGTACACAACCATGATTGTGTTACACTGACAACCAACAATCATCACAGCAGCTCTTCCACAAGAAGGATTATACTTATATAAAGAAGCTGCACAGTGTCATTCACACAAACATTAAACACCATCATGGTAACACACATGAAATTAAAAAAATGCAATAAACATTCATTTAACAACATTAAATGTAACATAAAACCCTAATGTACATAACTGATTAGAAAAAAAACAAGAAGGAAACAGTTATTTCAACAAAAATACATAAAATGTGAAGTGTCACACAGGGAATTGTGGGAATGTAAATTTACGTTTTTTCACTGTAAATTATACAATGAGTTGTTCTTTTTCACTTACAAAAACTATTTTACAGTAAAAGTAAAGTAAATTAGAGTAAATGTACCATGCGATCTATCAGTTATTTACCGTATAGTACAGACACTTTCTGTTAACCAATTAGCACTTTTGCACCGTAGCACTGTTTAATCAACACTGTTGCACTGTAGTCTTTTACCGTTAAAATCACGCTTATTTTTTACAGAGAGAGAATGGGCCGCTCAGTGTTTAGCACTGTCGACTCTCCGCACGAAAGTCCCCGGTTCGAGTCAGGAGTCCGGCCTGTGTTTGCATGTTCTCCTCGTGTGTGCTCTGGTTTATGGGTGAATTGGGAACATTAAATTGTCCATAGGTGTGTATGCATGTGTGAAAAAAATGTACATAAGATAAACAACACATTTGATGAAGATTATAAGTCATTAAAAAGCAATCTCTGTGGGCTAAAGTGTCACTCTTGGCTTGGGATGGCCGGGAATCAGACGCACGTGTTTAGACGCGGGTCAGGTGTTCAGATATTGGATATGCATTAAAAGGTTTTTCGTCTGACACTTCAGAAAGATGAAAAGCAAGAGTAATGGTTGGTGGTGGGTGTATCAGGACTGTAAATTCATCTAGAGTTCAGTAGTAACAGTAGTCATATATTAATTAACAATAATCAAATAATAATATTTTTTCTATTTGACAAGCTGACTAGGAAGAAACATGGGATTGTTTATAGTCTTGTATTCTATAATATATGTTAAAAACAAGCAAATTGTGAATTGTGGCCAAATATTTCACAAACCACATTGCCTAACTCTAGATATTCTCTGTGATGTAGTGAATTCCCAAAGCACTCGGGAAGGGTCGGATTTTGGGAATTGAGCAGATTATCAGCGATTGGGAAATGCCTAAACTGAAGCCGACACTGACAGACACACACACTTCAGTGGACATTGGCCTCGGCTGGGTCACTTGTGCAAGCAAACGTCCTGCCGCACACACAAGTGCTGTAACTCTGCATAAGGACAGTTTTCAGCAGAAGCTTCAGTGTATATAGAGAAATAAAAGAGAAACACAAAGCAACAGCGAGATGGAAAAGAAAAAGAAACATTCACAGTAAAAAGTGCTTCACGAACAAGTTTTGTTATGAATTAATAGGTTAATTCTGAGATGTTAAATAATATTTTTGACTTGAATAAAGTCAACCATTTATTGCATATAAGAACATAATCTCACTTTTTCATCAGAATCAAACTCAACGAATGGCAAAGATCCAATGCATTCGTCACTTTCACAAATACATGGACTTTCCCGTAGTTTGTTGTGATGAAACACGCGTGAAGAACATAAATATGGGATGTAATGTTCTATAACAAACTGATAAGTTGCAGGAAAAGTAAACAGCCTGTGATGATGATGTGTTGGTGTTTCAGTAATGGGCATTTCCCTGATCTCCAGTCTGGCTTTACTGTGTGTGTAATGATTACACACTGAGCTGGTGTTGCACAATACGGCTGGGATGATGGGAGATAAAAGCTGCGGGACAGAGCAGTCTTCATCAGAGAGACTACGAGCTGAAACTCCACACGATGCTCCGCTGCGGCTCGTTCCTGGTGTGCCTCCTGCACCTACAGCACACTGGTGAGTACAGCACACTACACTGGTGAGTACAGCACACTACACTGGTGAGTACAGCACACTACACTGGTGAGTACAGCACACTACACTGGTGAGTACAGCACACTACACTGGTGAGTACAGCACACTACACTGGTGAGGGCACTACACTGGTGAGTACAGCACACTACACTGGTGAGGGCACTACACTGGTGAGTACAGCACACTACACTGGTGAGGGCACTACACTGGTGAGTACAGCACACTACACTGGTGAGTACAGCACACTACACTGGTGAGTACAGCACACTACACTGGTGAGGGCACTACACTGGTGAGTACAGCACACTACACTGGTGAGGGCACTACACTGGTGAGTACAGCACACTACACTGGTGAGTACAGCACACTACACTGGTGAGTACAGCACACTACACTGGTGAGTACAGCACACTACACTGGTGAGGGCACTACACTGGTGAGGGCACTACACTGGTGAGTACAGCACACTACACTGGTGAGGGCACTACACTGGTGAGTACAGCACACTACACTGGTGAGTACAGCACACTACACTGGTGAGTACAGCACACTACACTGGTGAGTACAGCACACTACACTGGTGAGTACAGCACACTACACTGGTGAGTACAGCACACTACACTGGTGAGTACAGCACACTACACTGGTGAGTACAGCACACTACACTGGTGAGTGTCTGAGCAACCTCAGCTGACCCCTCTCGATGTGGAGGAGCAGCGGCTCTACTCTGAGCTCCTCCCGAGTGACCGAGCTTCTCACCCTATCTCTAAGGGATCGCCCAGCCACCCTGCGGAGAAAGCTCATTTCGGCCGCCTGTATCGGGATCTTGTCCTTTCAGTCATGACCCAAAGCTCATGACCATAGGTGAGAGTAGGAACGTAGATTGACCGGTAAATCAAGAGCTTTGCCTTACGGCTCAGCTCCTTCTTCACCACAACAGACCGGTACATCGACCGCATTACTGCAGAAGCTGCACCGATCCGTCTGTCAATCTCCCGTTCCAGCCTTCCCTCACTCGTGAACAAAACCCCAAGATACTTGAACTCCTCCACTTGAGGCAGGATCTCTCCACCAACCTGAAGTGAGCAAGCCACCCTTTTCCGACTGAGGCCCATGGCCATGGCACTTTGCAAGTGTGATGTGAAATGATTCTGAAATGTGGAGCTACACTGAACTCGTTTGACTGTGAACACACCCAGACAGCAACATAGTGTCTGTCGGCCCACATCCGGTACAGCCGGAGTCCACACGGCCCAGGTGTGGGCCGGATCTGGGCCGACACTGTCTGGTCTGATTAGTTCATAGACGTGGTGGTCATCATATCTCTGTCTTGTTGTCTGCAGTTTTGGGAGCCGCTGTCAGCCCAAAGCCGATCATTATCAACGGCACGTACATCAACCCAGAGCTGGGCAAGTATCACGCGAGACTGCGGACGCTCGGCCGAAGCTGCCTGGAGATCCGGGAGAAACACGGCGCCACACAGGGTGAGTGCTGGCGTATCTCTCATACGACACTCAAAGAGGCATTTTAGAACCGTTCTGGAAAACGTCTCAGGTTACGTATGTAACCCTGGTTCCCTGAGAGGGAACGAGACGCTGCGTTTGAGACGCGGTGGGAACGCTCTGCGTGATTGCGTCATGAAGCACGTGTAAAATCAGTCCAATGGAAGCCCGATACGTCATGGGTGACGTCATAGACCAGGAAACTATAAAGCACCCTTGAAAACAGACCGCGACAGCTTCTGAAAAAGTCTGAAGCAAGTCGATCAGGGCATGCAGGAAGTATGGCAGGCAAACGCAGCGTCTCGTTCCCTCTCAGGGAACCAGGGTTACATACGTAACCTGAGACGTTCCCTTTCAAGGGAACTTCGAGCTGCGTTTGAGACGCGGTGGGAACCCCATACCCACTACGCCATAGTGACAAATGCCCGTTCTGTGTGAAGTCCTTGCGCACACTAGAAGGAAGCAACCTCGCCCCAGGAGTGGAGAGGTCAAGGTCATAAAACCTGACAAATGTATGTGGAGAGGACCAACCTGCCGCATTACAAATGTCAAGAAGGGAAACACCCGAAATTAAGGCCGTAGAGGCCGCCATACTCCTTGTAGAAAGGGCCCGTACAGCCATAGGTGAAGGCTGACCGGCCGCTTCATAAGCTAGTGAAATAGCCTCGACTATCCACTTGCTCATAACCTGTTTAGATGCAGGGCACCCTCTTCTGAGTGACCCAAAACATACAAATAATTGCTCTGACTTACGCCACAGGGCAGCTCTGTGAACGTAGGCATCCAATGCCCGAACTGGACATAACAGGTTCAATTGTTCCTGATCTGGGGTATTAAAAGGTGGAGGAAAAAGGCCTGCAGCACTATTGGGCCCCCAACATTGAATGGGACCTTAGGAATATAACCTGGTCTAGGGTATAGAAATGCTTTCACCATACCAGGTGCAAATTCCAAACATGACGGAGCAACCGACAGGGCGTGTAAATCTCCAATTCTCTTGATAGATGAAATAGCAAGGAGAAATAAAGCTTTCAAAGTGAGGAATTTTTCTGAAACCTCTTCAATGGGCTCGAACGGAGCCAGAGCCAGACCCTCAAGTACAATGGCTAAATCCCAAGCCGGTGCTCTGGAGTGCAGTGCAGGTCTCAACCTCAATGTACCACGGAGAAAACGAGTAATCAGAGGATCTCTCCCAATAGAAGTACCCCCCAGAGGGGTAGGAGATAATCCAGCAGAGAAACGGTCTTGCAGAAAATCGAGAACTGAACCAACAGGGCAGTTAACAGAATCTAACTGACGCTCACCACACCAGGTGGAGAATAATTTCCATTTCAGCGCATACAGTTTTCTCGTGGAAGGGGCTCTGGAATGGAGAATGGTCTCAACGACCTCAGTCGAGAGACCGGATTCTATGAGCCTGGCCCCCTCAGAGGCCAGGCCCACAGTTTCCACAACTCCGGTCGAGGGTGAAATATCGTGCCCTCTACCTGGGACAGCAGGTCCCTCCTGATTGGAATCTCCATAGGAGAGCCGCTCAGAAGAGACACCAAGTCCGAGAACCATACTCGAGTCGGCCAGTAAGGGGCTATTAGTAACAGACGGGCCCCTTCCCGGCGAACCCTTTCCAGAACCTCCGGGAGCATAGATATCGGGGGAAATGCGTACAGGTGCAGCCTCGGCCACACCTGCACCATCGCATCCAGTCCGCGAAGAGCTGGCTGCGTGAGGGGGAACCATATAGAGCAATGCGTTGTACAAACGATGTGAAAGGTCGACTTGACTTTAGTTAGACCAAAGTTCTCCCTAAGAAGCTCCACCACCTCGAGGTGAAGTCTCCAATCCCCTGGGCCTCAGCCCCTGCCTCAACAGGATATCTGCTCTGATATACGAGACCATCAGTGTGTTGTCCGCCATTCGCCGAGCAACCACTCATGATCGCCCCCACTTGTGAGGGAAGCATCCGTCGATAGCAATATGCGTCGACAAGAAGCCCCCAACACTGGGCCTGGGCGAGGAACCAAGGTTCTTCCACATGACCGAAGCACGAAGGCATAGCCGCGTGACCTTGATCATGCGAAAACGTATTTCCCCTCGGAGAAAACCCCTTGGTCCTGAGCCACCACTGCAGGGGTCTCATGAACAGAAGGCCAAAAGTAAAACGTTGGACGCAACTGCCATGAGACCCACCCGTCTGAAACTGTTTCACAGTGAGTGACTGGCCTAGATATACCCCATTACGTTTGCTGTAGAATTGCTACACCTAGAAAAGTGGTCCTCAGAGCACACTCTTCTTGGCGTTGAGAGGCAACCCCAACATCCTTAATGAGACAGAACGACATCTCGATGCCGAACTGCCATAAACTCAGATTGAGCTAGGAACAACCAATCATTGATGTAGTATAATACGCGAATGCCCTGGAGTCTCAGAAGAGCCAGAGCTGCATCCACGCATACTGTAAAGGTGTGGGGTAATAAACCTAGGCCGAATGGAAGAACCCAATAATGGTATGCTTCGCCCCCGAAAGCAAACCTCGGGAACCACCTCATCCTCTTTCGGAAACAATGAAGTAATGGCTGTCTGCTGGGAGGAGGAACCCCTTCTACAGCTCCTTTTGCAGAAGTGATAGTACTTCCTGCTCCATAACCAAAGCCTGCTCGGGGTCCACCAATGAAAGGAGGACCCCTAGAAATCTGGGCGAACGAGAACCGAACTGAATTCTGAAACCCTTTTCTATAGTGTGCAGGACCCACTGAGAAATATGTGGCAGTAGTTTCCACGCTGCCAGAAATTTACTAGGGGAACCAGTCTCTCAAGACTGGCCTCTGGATTTATTTGAACAGTCACTACGGCGCCCTGAAGCGGCGAACCGGCAGGGAACAACCGAACTGACCATTCTACGACCCTCCTCGGAGGATCGTATGGGGACGCTGACACCTCGGTGCCCTGAACGGCGAACCGGCAGGGAACAACCGAACTGGCAGCGCTGCGACCCTCCTCAGAGAGTCGCACCCCAGAGGTCGCCGAGGAGAAACGATTTCTCAAAAACCGTCCCTGCCCCGGAGGAGCCCTCAGAAGCCTGATAGCCTTGTTTTCATGCGACAGGACTTCTTGTCTAAGCTTTATTAGAGATGATGACAGTCTTCAGATCTTGCCTACCTCTAACTAGCTTAGTTCCTACGACCCTCCTCGGAGGATCGTTGAAAAAAGCAGGCACTTCGGCGCCCTGAAACGGCGAACCGGCAGGGAAACCGAACTGATTGCTCTTCTTTTTTTCTTATTTGAAGGCTCGTTTGGGGACACTGACACCTTGGTGCCCTGAAACGGCGAACCGGCAGGGAAACCGAACTGGCAGTACTGCGACCCTCCTCAGAGAGTCGCACCCCAAAGGGCGCTGAGGAGAAACGATTTCTCAAAACCGTCCCTACCCCAGAGGGGACCACCCTTAGAAGCCTGATCGCCTCGGTGTCAGGGCTTCTTCTTTGTCAAAGCTATTTTAGAGATAAAACAGTCCTCAGATCTTGCATGTCTCTAATTGGCTAGACTGCGACCGCCACCCAGGTACCCCTCAATTGCGGAGGAGCCCGAATGGCGACGCTCTGTTTTGCACTTTGTGCTGAGAGGAGCTTAATATCTCAGGAACATTAGATTGGTGAGGAAGAATGATGAAAGGTTTATATCTCAGTTTTCTTGAAAGCGGAGCGTCCAGAAGAACAGACATAATTATATCTTTATTTTCCTTTATCTTTATATCAGAAAAACTTATATATATATACATACATATATCACTCTGTGGCCACCAGCAGGAAACAACCGAACTGGCAGCGCTGCGACCCTCCTCAGAGAGTCGCCCCTCACATTCATCCATGTCCTTACATACTTTACCCACCAGCGCTGCCTAATAAAAAATGTATTCATTATTTAAGATGGCTGGTGGGTAACGTCGGGGTTAATAACGATGACGCCGACTCGGGAGAGAGAAAGCTCGTAAGCGTCTCTTTAACCCGAGGCAATGTCATACTATGATACTTAATACCCAAACATTACTATAGTCAGACATCTGGGGATTAAACACATAAAATACAAACCGGTTTATTCCACGATCTCGACACCTCAGTGTGGAGATAGGGAAAAACCACAGTCCCCGACGAGGAGGCTGAGATACAGAGTTTTCTCTGTTTAAGATACAGTTCATCTTTAACAAACTCTTCTTTATTTTCAATCTCATAATGTTCAGCTGGCCAGTAAATATTTAACTGGCAACAGCACTAGATAAAACCTCCTTTTTTCTTTAAAAAAGCTCCTCTTTATTCAACAGAGTTATGAGCTGGAAAATGTATTCATTGAAAACTCAAACATCTGCCTTTTTATAAAGATTTGTATTTGTTTTGTTCTCCTTTTAAAACAAAACACTAACGATACCAATTCCTCGGAACTGGAAATCGCAGCACACTAGATCTGGCATGTGAAAGCTGAGAAAGGGCGGAGCCCGTCCCAACCCCCGCTGTCAGATCCGTTTACGAACCCCGAAATACGAGCCGTCTCCGAGCCTCGGCAACAGAGAGACCCGCTCGGGGAACGTGAACCGAACCGTCCTCCTCGAAGAACGCCCGGCGGGAGCGGAGCGTCCTCACGGACAGCTTCTCGCAATGCACAGTCAGATCCCTCGAGAAATGACTGTTGCATACTCCACTCCCAAACAGCAACAAAAAGCTGATGTGTGTCCCCACCCGTGATGTAACGAGGGCAGGGAACAACACAACTTGCTTTGCTCGCCATAATGATAGATAGTGATATATATATTGGGCTTGACAAACAACAATAAATAGACAAGGACAGAATCACAGAGAGCGCTTGCTGAAGACTACAGAAGCTGTCGCGGTCTGTTTTCAAGGGTGCTTTATAGTTTCCTGGTCTATGACGTCACCCATGACGTATCGGGCTTCCATTGGACTGATTTTACACGTGCTTCATGACGCAATCACGCAGAGCGTTCCCACCGCGTCTCAAACGCAGCTCGAAGTTCCCTTGAAAGGGAACTCAAATATGCTTCCACTCAAACGTTCAGACACACTTCATTGAATTTATATTTCTTATATTTTCATCAAATGTTTAACATACAAAATGACAAAGACAAACAATCAGATATTACAACAGTAAGCAAAAATCTAAATAACAGTGAAAAAAAAATTCAAATAATATGAAAAAAAAAAATTATGCAAAAAAACATTATAACTGGTCAGTTACACTGAAGAGTGAATAACAGAGATACAGAAAACAAGTATTTGAGACCAATGCTTCAAAATATACACAAGATAAGACAAGTACTACTGATAATGTAACATCGATACAAAAATATTGACATTTCTAATTTCAGTGTTAGACAAGATACACTTTTAAGATACACAACAGTGTTTTCTCTCAAGATACACAACAGTGATGTTTTTATTTAGGGCACGTTTATAAAAGATACTTAAATGTCCCAATCGAACTAAAACCTACACAGTTACAAATGATTGGGTTTTTTTTTTTTTACCCAACCGTTGAGTTACACATATTGGGTCACTATGTTGGGTTATTTTTACAAAAAAGTTTTGGTCATTTTTAAAATCGTTTGGTCATTTCTAGAAATAACCCGGCTGTTGGGTTAAATACATATGCTTGTATGTACACTTGTGTATTTTGAATTTATGTACACAGTTATGTACACTTACATTAAATTCTAGACTCCCTGATATTTAATTTGTAATTTAAATATATAATTGTGGAGACATATTTATTGTTTTATACAAATGAATAATCTGTATTGAAAACGAAGTGTATTTATTAATGTAATAAATACAAATAAATAGTTAACTTAACTGTTGGGTTACTTTTAACCAAACTGGCTTTTAACCCAATGCATTGGGTTAAAATAACCCACAGTTGGAAGGTGCTATACCATCCCATAGTTGGGCTACCCATTGGGTTATTTTTAACCCAACATTATTAAGTGAGTACTCCTGTCTTGTCTGTGAAAACAGGCCTAAAGGTAACTTGACTATAAGTAACTTTGATATATGTCAACTTGTTCTCACCCTAACCCTACCAGTCTACTAATACTCTGCTAACACTTTAATGAGAGTTATAGGACATGTAGGTGCAACATAGTAGTCATAGTCAACATAGGGACCATCAAAATAAAGTGAAACCGAGTAAAGCACGTTGTGAAAGTGTGATGTGTGTGTTTCCCGTCAGACGGCATGTACATCTTGAGCACAGCGAGCGGCACGTACTACCAGGCGTTCTGTGACATGAGCTCAGCGGGGGGCGGCTGGACTCTGGTGGCCAGCGTTCATGAGAACTACAGCAGAGGAAAGTGCTCTCCTGGAGACCGCTGGTCCAGCCAGCAGGGGAACGACCAGAACCGGCCCGGAGGAGACGGCTCATGGGCCAACACACACACCTTCGGCACCGCAGAGGGGTCCACCAGCGACGACTACAAGGTAGGGGAGACCTCACACTGTTACACTTTCTCAGTTTGTGTAAACCTACTTAAGGTTCAGAGTGTTTCGTTTTCCCACATTCATTTCCACACGGCCCAGATGTGGGCCGGATCTGGGCCGACACTATGTTGCTGTCTGGGACACGTCTAGTACAATTATGTGGTTATGTTTCATTAATACAGTGTATACTATTTTCTTGATTTACCCTTAAAAAGTATGGAAGTGAAGTGTGACAACATGCCCCATAGGTGTGGTACATTATAACATCACCATATGACAGATTCAAATATTATCTTGATCAAATCAAACAAATATACAAGGCGAACTAAAATATTTTGTCAATAAAATACAATTATTGACTTTTTTAATATAAAATAGTGGCATTTTTTAATAATTAAAAATAATTTTGAGTTTGACAACAAACACTGAAAAACACAGCCAAACAGTTCAAAACATAATAATAATTAATAATTTCTTAACATTGACTCTTTTTCTTCTGGTTTCTCAATAGAGTTAATAACAGTATATAATATAATATCATAGTTCTAACAGGGGCTCATTGTAACGCCGTGTGACAACATGCCCCGGTTTAAACCCGGCGAGAATTTTAAATAAACACAAAAAACAGAGATGAAAAATTAACATAAGAAATGTACTTTTGCTGTGGTTAAATAAATGTTCAGTGATATCTTCCAAAGATTTTTTAATTTTGGCGCAAAGTTTCCCCTCTATAGTGTTGATATGGCAACTAGTAAATACACTAAATTTAATCATGCATGTGTGGAAGTATTTAAAACAGGTGTGTGACAACTAGCCCCGCTCAACCCTACATCATTGACTCCACTGAGTCTGAGAGTCTGGTACTGATAATCTGATGCCCGAATGTTGTGGAATCCCACAGAATCCCGGCTACTACGACATCTCTGCCCAAGACGTGTCCGTGTGGCACGTGCCCAACGATGAGCCGCTGAGCAACTGGACGTCTTCTGCCATCCTGCGCTACCATACCGAGAGCCGGTTCCTGAGAGAGACTGGAAACCTTTACCACCTGTTCAAGGTCAGACACACTGTCCTGTTTGCAATCGCCCTGCAAAATAAAAATGTAATGCTTCTAAAGAGTGGGCCACATTTACACTGATGCTTGGTGACTGTATCCAATTTTTGACAAGTTTACATCTAAAATGATCCCTTATCTGACATCTGCTTTTACACTAGCCTACACAAAACAACCCAAGGTAGATGTACTGACCCGGAAAAGCTTAAGTTAAAACAGTGTGATTTGCAATGGACGCAGATGAAGCGATAATACAAGCTTTTGCTTTCCGCACCATTTTTTAAAGTCCTCCTGTAGTCAATCATTCTATCCCTTAAAACTCATCTTTGATCACCAAAAGGACATATTTAAACGTTTTTTCCTCATCCCTTTTTCCATCCGTTTTTTCCAAATCCTCATGCCTTAAAATCTCTTGATTGTAACTCGACACCCTTGCCTCATTTAGTATGCACGGTTCTATGAATATGCAAATGAGCCCCGCCTCCACTCACTCACTCACTCAGAGATCCACTGGTTGACGATCACACGTTGATCTGATTGGTTACAAGGTCGTTTGTGACGTCAGAAACACCAGCGATTTCACACCGTGTCTTTGAGACTATCTTAACCTGTTAACCTTTACTAGTGCGCCGGCGCACTGAAGCATCATTTTAGTGATCAAAGATGAGTTTTAAGGGATACAATTATTGACTACAGGGTGACTTTAAATATGTGTTAATTTGCATACATTTTGAGGAAACAGAAATTTTGTTGATATATTAGAGGTTTTTTTCACTCCATAAATCATGCTGTCAACCGCCAGAATTTTTTTTCATTTTTTTTCCCATTTTTCTAAGGATAAAATATTAAATGTATATCAGATGAATGCTATATAAGCAAACCTTCAGAATATACCCAGACAGCAACACAGTGTCCGCCCAGATCCAGCCCACATTGTGTACGAGTGGATTAAACACAACCCAAATGTGGGTCGGATCTGGGCTGACACTGTGTTGCTGTCTTTGTAGATAGGAATACAACTGTAAAGTTTGGTGTGTGTAAAGATTTCTGACTCAGTCCATAAGAAAAAACAATTTAGAGGGAAAAAAGAGTGAAAAAAATCAAGATATGTATTTGAAAATCTACAGATGCAAATAGATAAAGTGTATTAAAATAAACACCCAAATGTACATTTTGGAGGTTTTCTTTCCACAAGTCTGAAAATAGACATGCTATGGAAAGCAAATAGCCCAGAATCTCAAACCTGAGCAGTGCCTGAAAAAAGCAATGCGTTTGCCTGTAGTCTCTCCTTGAAGAACGGCATTTGTGCAACTTGACGTT
>CM060604.1:50692792-50790292 GCA_030578255.1 Tiaroga cobitis | reverse complement strand
AAAGTACCAGATTCATGGAAGGGGGCTCTTGTTTATAGAATTCCAAAAAAAGATAATATCCCAAGTGACCCATCTACATGGAGAGACACATCTCTCCTCCCCACTGTTTACAAGGCGTTTATGAAATGCCTGCTTGCCCAAATCCTTCCATGGCTCTAACCCAAACAGAAAGCCTATATAGACAGACAGGGTATGAACGAACATGTGTTTTGCCTGAAAACTGGAATTGATGATTTCAAACATGAATCATGTAAACTCTATATTGTATTCCTGGACTTCAGAGATGCCTTTGGGACATTATCTCACAAATTGTTGCTTAACGGATCCATCTACCTCAGCCCTTGACATCATAACGGATGTGTACAGAGGATCTTTTCTGCATGTTATCTCAGGTAAACAACTCACAAAGCCTGTACCTCTCAAGGTGGGGATTAAAACAGCCTGCCCCTGGAGTGCTGTTAACTTCATCCTGGCCAACAACCAGTGGATGAAATGGATCTGCCAGTGTGCACCACCACATACCAGATCCCCAAACCCTGTCCAGGGGTACGCTGACGATGTTGAGGTGTCCTCCAGGGAGGAGAATATCATTCAAAAACATGCTGGTCAGAACGGATGAATTCCTACAGTGGTCTAAGCTGGAGGTGAAACACACTTAATGTGGAGCCTATCAGGGTCTACTCTCGTCATGAAACATACACCTTTCTTGGCCATAAATTCAACATTGCAGGTGAGTGGGGCGAACAGGTACAGGAGTTACCCTGTGCCTTTAAGAACCAGATCAATCTGATCGACTCCTCCCCACTACCCGTAGCCATGAAACTGGAGGCCGTTAGAGAAGTAGCTCTGGCAAAGATACAACACCTCTTTGCAAACATTCACATCCCACAAAAAATGTCCTACGGGACATGAATAATAAAACAGTTGAGGCCGTCAGGAAATGGCTGGGACTGAACTCCACCAGGGACATAATCTTCCTCACACTCAAGGAAGGCGGTCTGGGGGTCCCAAATGTGGAATGGACTTACTCCACTACAAGACTAACACACCTGATCCGCATGCTTAACCACGATGATGCTGCAGTCAGAGAGCTAGCCAGAGCTTCCCTCTTACTGGACCTCAGGAAGAGAAAGGTCCCTTTGGCCACAGGCAACCGAGACAGCTTCCTAGGCTTCAGGAGGAAGAGCAATGGCAAACTGGACACACAAGCTGCAGGTTTCGGAGTTCGTTCAGACTGGCCGGACCTAAACGACTTGTGCAATAGACTGGAAGTTAAACTACAGTGGACACAAAGCAACTCACACACTGCACCGGAGGTATCTGACGCAGTGGTCACAGACCCATCTGTTACTGTGAAGGCCACAGTCTGTCACAATGAGACACAACACACACTACAGAGCACAACAGCAAGAAGATCTTTAATGAATATCAAACAGATGGACACAAAACAACACTGGACTGGACTGAGAATGCAGGGAAAGTTGGCATGTCTTGACTTTGCTGACCATTCTACCTCTCATTCTGTGTACAGAAATGCTGCAATAGGGGCGGATACTCTCTGTCTCACTGCCAAGGCCAGACTACTGGTGTTACCAACCAGATATAGCCTAGCATTGTGAAGATTTCCATCCACACTGTATAATGCACTCTAACTCTGATCACCTTGAATCAGTTGCTCATATTGTAAATGGCTGTAATGTGTACAAAGGGTTATACACCGCACGCCATGACCGTCTTGTAGATCTCATTGCAAGTTCTGTACAAGACATATTTCCAAATACGACTATGTATAAACATTCGAGTAACACCAGACTGGTTCCACAGCTCCGATGATGTGTTCTGTACCCCTAACACCCCTGACGTTGTGCTCATGGACACAGATAGAAAGGAGGTGCTAGTCCTTGAAATAGGTTGTGTTTATGATTTGTATATGGACATAGCCTTTTCTGAAAAAATAACTAAATATCAACCCCTCCTTGCAAAGATCAGTGACCTAGACTATGCATGTAAGTATGTGGCATTGATATTTGTCAGCCTGGGACACGTCCACACACTGACTGTTAGTGGACTCAGACTGGCAGGGCTACCAGTAGTGGTGGGCAGATCGAGGCTTCGTGAAACACTGAAACAGTTGAAGCAAATGTGCCGTATTGTGTCGAGGCTTCGAAACACCCCGACACCTGTCTCCATGGTGACCCCTAGTGGCCAGAACAGTGTAAATGCAACAAAAACCCGGGCCAAACATGCATAAAAACACCTCTTACAAATCTATTCCAAATGTTTTATCTTTAAAATGTAATGATCTAATCATCTAACAAGATTATCAAGTGTATGTTATTTTATCAATTGTCAGGGTTGGTTTTGTGAGTTCTATGAATGGCTCAGCTAAACAGGCCTACTAATGCCTAATTAAATAGTCTACAAATGTATAAAACTGATCAGAGATCAGGTAAAACCCACAGACACTTGTTCAGAGGTTCTCAGTGCCTCCTCATGATCATGGGTTGACAGAGATCATCGCCCCCAGCGGTGAAACATTGCAAGTCCAAACGTAGTGCTCCGAAACGTTTCAAAACAGTTATGACGTAATGAAGCCTCGTTTACTGAAGTCACGTGACTCTGGCAGTTTGATACACGCTCTGAACCATTAAATCGGAACAAACGATTTGTAAAGGCTTCGAAGCTTCATGAAGCAGTGTTTTGAAATTGCCATCGCTAGCTACCAGAAGGAAAGTCTAAACAGCTGGTAAAGTTCTTCTCCATATCAGCGGTGATAGGCAGCCTTGCAGTGTGGCGTAAGCGATGCTTTATGTACCCTTGAATGTCAAAGCTGTGTTATCTCTGAGAATATTTTAATCCTTTCTGTAAGAAATTTGATTGGCGGATTCAAATAAAGATATCAAATGTGTGCGGTTCGCTCAAACGCTCATTTACCAAAGCTCAATGTATCAGTTCACGTATTTCAGATAGAGTCACAGTGCTCAGGTTAATGTCATTCAATTCACATTTATATATACAGTACATGTCACTTTTAACAATACAGTTTCAAAGCAGCCTAACAGAAAATGCTTGAATGTTTGCATAGCTGTTTCATCACATATCATCCTCAAACCAGCTGACCTCGATAGAGACACGGAGGAGAGAAAACCCTGCATTCGCGTTCATTTTTCACATCTGGAGAAGCAGTAAAATGGTGCGATTGTCAGTCAGTGTGTGTATGAATAATCTAATTTTTGAGCCAGTTTTCTAATTACAGTTAATTATTTTTCAGAATGAGAGACGGAGGAAAAGTTCCTTTCATCTCTGATGTGGAAATCCCAGATTCTCTGAAGGGTGTGTGTGGGATCATGAGGATCATTATATGCCACACACACAGACACACACACTGTTTCTTCAGAGTCATTGACAGATGTGAAGGACTTCTCTCCTGAATATGGACAAATACAGAAATCTCTCTCTCAAACCGTCTCACTGCTGAGACTTAGACAAGAGCCGTTCTGTACCGTAATGTCAATGTATTGTGCAAAAGGGACCCCTGTTTCAAAAGGGATTCATTCAAAATATACTCTCACATTGCCAGATCTATATAGTCTATAGTCATATACTTAATAGTATACATATAGTATCGAGCAGGGGCGTTTCCAGCATTGAAGGACATCCGGGGCTTAGCCCAGACCATTTTGTGTAAATACAGGGATCACTCGAAGAGGTTTTTTTATTTTATTACAGGAACAATTTAAAAAAAAAAACAACACAAAACACATCTAAAACGGGAAAGAGCTTTGCGATTGACTGTACAACTAGATTTGACCAGAAATCTGAGGTACTGTTAGACATGTCCCGGTATTCGGTAATGCGATAAATCGCGGTAATGAATATGCACGATATTGTTATCGCGGCCACTTCAAAATACCGTGAAAAATAATAGATTTGAATTTAGACTTTTAGAACACGCATTAGCTATTTTTTTATCAACCGCTTAAACACTGCGTATATGCTCCGCAAAACACGTGCGCACTCTGATGTAAACAATCCCCACATGTATAAGCACTGTGTGCACGCGGCGCAGAGCGCACTCTAGTCTAATGTAAACAATCATCACATGGAGTAGAAGCATGGCGGAAGGAGGAACGCTGCCGACGATTTACCCCCCGCAGGGCTGCCAACTCTCACGCATTCAACTTGAGACTCAAGCGCCTTTCAGACAGGACGCAGAATACTCGCGGGGACGTTTTGTTGTTGCGTCGACCAAAGCACGCCGGGGTCAAAGTTAAAAATAGTTCAACTTTTTATTTGCAAAATAGCAAATCGCGTTCCGCGTTCTGTCTGAAAGCCGCTTTACGGAATTGACACTTTTCACACGCTCTCACGCAGAGAAAAATCGCGGAGCAAAGAGGACACCGACAGACTAGACAGAGCAGGTTACTTTTGATATGAAAAAAAAAAGGTTCTGTCCATTGTGACAGATCGCTGCGCCTCAGTTCAAGTAAACCGATCATCTGTTACTTTTTATTTAAAGATACAGTACAACTTACCTTAAGGTTTATGCCTCATACAAAATGTCGATCAATCAGTGTTTTTCACGGAAAGAGGTCAATAAAACTGCAGGAGAACAGTTATGTCACAGAACGTTACATTTACCTCAGGAAAGCCATTTAATGACCAGCACTTTAGTTGACTAGAAAAAATTGTAATTTTGCTAAATATGTGCACTTTATTACATATTAATTATATGTTTACTTGTCATTACATAATTGTTATTATAATGAAAACCGTATTATATTTAATTTCTCTCTGTTTACAGCATTATGTGAGATATATTTTTTTCTTGAGAAAAATTAACATGCAGACTGTAGCCTACCTAATATTTATCCAAATGACTCAATATTGAATTAAGATTAAAATCAAATACAAGAATTTATTTGAATAATACAAACAGTAACCTACCAGTCATTGTACCATGTAAACATTGTAACACGTTGTCACTAAACTTAATAAAATTCTGTTTAGTTACCATGTTTTGAAAATCACAATTACACATTGTGATGCAAGTTGTTTTTTTAGATACCCGCAATCCATCTGTTTCTCTTGAGCAATTAAAATATCGTGATAATACCGTATACCGTGATAAAAGCTCATTCAATTAATCGCAGCACGAAAATTTGATACCGGCACATGCCTAGGTACTGTGTATTTTTACAGACTGCAAAAAGCTACAGAACAGAATATATTCTGCATAATTGGATGTTTTTAAATAAACACTGACAAAAAACGATACAAGTTTTAGCAGGGCTGGACGATATGATGATATACAGTATAAAATTAATGTAAGTGATCACTCGGATTTAGACCTATCTATATTGTATTTATATATAGCCAGCAGCCATATCACCCTGTAGCCCAAGACTGGTTGCCCACTGAAGCTAAGCAGGGCTGAGTCTGGTTAGTACCTGGATGGGAGACCTTCTGAGAACACCAGGTTGCTGCTGGAAGAGGTGTTAGTTAGGCCAGCAGGGGGCGCTCACCCTGTGGTCTGTGTGGGTCCTAACACCCCAGTGTAGTGACGGGGACACTATACTGTCAAAGAGCACCGTCCTTCGGATGAGACGTTAAACCGAGGCCCTGACTCTCTGTGGTCATTAAAAACTCCAAGATGTCCTTCGAAAAAGAGTAGGGGTGTAACCCCGGCATCCTGGCCAAATTTGCCCCTTGTGCTCTGTCCATCATGGCCTCCTAATCATCCCTATATACTAATTGGCTTCATCACTCTGTCTCCTCTCCACCAGTAAGCTGGTGTGTGGTGGGCGTTCTGGAGCACTATGGCTGCCGTCGCATCATCCAGGTGGAGCTGCAGATTGGTGGTGGTTGAGGAGATTCCCCCCTACCATATGTGAAGCGCTTTGAGGTCCCAGAAAAAGCGCTATATAAATGTAACGAATTATTATTATTATTATTATAAAACGTTTACAGGCAAATTTTCTTAATTTATTTCCCCGGCGTCAAAATCAGGCACATATAAATGTCAGGAAACACGATTCCTGGCTGCATGTCAATATCCATGGATCACTGGATCTTTGATAAGTTGTAAGGAACACTATATCGAGTCCAACTTTTAGTTTAAACTGATAATAGTTTGTTTTACTCGCGTTTTCGCAGTTTCCCCTATTAACTCCAGCCACGCAGCAGCTCTTCTGCCACTCAGTCCCGCTGAGAGAGTGTGTTCCGGCGGGGAAGTGACGTTAATGCATTCCCTCTATACATGGATGACTTTAGTCTACGTTCATTGACACACCATGGCATCGAACTGTATATAATTCTCAATGTACATCTGTCAAAAACTTTTCATTAGGAGCATTGGGATAAACAATGTTTCACTTTTATCTTTCTCCAAAGTAACATGACTGATTAATTGTTACCAGTTTCCATGTCTGATCCTGGCACAGTTGCTACTGCTGCTGCTGGCTCCTCCCCAGTCTGCAGCTCATCTTTGCTACCCTCTACAAAACCATTTAATCAAATCAAAGTGTATATTTACTACAAACTACAAACACAAAACAAGTCACACGTACATTTTATGTTAATGCTTATTGGTTATCCTTAGAGAAAACAACACCTGATAAACAAGGAAAGTATTCAGTGCAGTGGGATAAAACTAATGTTTCTGGCTACCCTTACGAAAAAGAAGTATACTTCAAGTTCATTTTATGAAGAAGTATTATTCGTTTAAATGTATTATAAGTGTAAGAGTAGTAAACTTTAAGTACACAACTAGGTTTCTCATTTTGCATCTGTACTACAAGTGAACTTATAAGTATACTAGTAGCAGTTTACTATTTTAATACAATTAGTATTTTTTTAGTTTATGAAAGTACACACTGAAGTGTACTGTCAGTAAACTACTAGTTTATACTGCAATTATACTTGCAAGTTTTCTTTAAGTTAACAAACTTATACTTGTTGTAGTTCAGTATTTATGAATTATTTTTGCACTTGCAGTATACTATTATGTTCAAATGTAGATTTTTTTTTTTATTAAAAAATACCTTTAACTTTAACTGTACTTTAATTTTAAAGACATTTCATTAGCTTCATGCATTCTTTTTTTATCAACACTTGAATGTTGGTAAGTTTCATAAAGAAAGGCAACATTAGAATTGGAATTTAAAGGATTCAATAAAATGATGCAGACAAAATTAAAATGAGGCACACTGCTTATGACTTGTGTGACGCGGGACAACAAGTTTCACATTCTTCACAGCTTCACAAAATGCAGGACAGGTGGTCCACCTTTGATAATATTAAGCGGATTTTTTATTTACATTTAATGTTTGATGATGATCACGTTATTTTATATTTGAGTGAGTGAGCAATCTTCTATCACTTGTTTCAGCTTCTTCTCCTGTGTTTTTATCCGGAAGAGATTCTGTACTAGAAAATGCCAGTAGGCCTAACGTTAAGTGCTAACGTTATAATGTTAGCCTATGCGGTAATAACTAGCTAGTTAAACAAATAGGCCTACAGTGAAAGCCAGCCAGATGACGATCTATCTTCAGACTTTAAGGATAAAAAAACTGAATTCTTACCCACTGACTTCTTTCCGAAAAATCCCCAAAGTCTCGTTTGCTTCATTTTTAATTTTTTCTTTCCTGCTCGCTGACTGTCTCAGTTGTTAACTCGCGCTCTTGCGGTTGACTGTGCTAGCTCCTCCCCTCCCTGCTGCTGCTGCTGCATATTTAACAGAGAGGAAGAAACGGAGTAGCCCATAGGCTACCGACAGCAAAGAAATGTATTCTATAGGCTAGATTATTTTTAAGATCTATTTTTTACAGGCTGTATGCATGCAAAGCCAAAGCGCAATGAAATAAAGCAACTTATGATTTCGGGCGTTTTTATAGGCTATTGTTTGTCCAGTTTCATATTTGCTCAGTGACAGTCATCATTACATTCGGGGCTTGACTCAAAACATTCGGGGCTGAAGCCCCGGCAAAATCGGCTGGCGACGCCCCACTATCGAGCGCGAGCAATACGCGTCTGCTGCAGTTCTCCTAACGGCCACCGGTGTCGCTAATAACAAGAGTTTCTCAATTCTACATATAAAACCACTTTAAAGTGGAAATCAGTTTACTAAATAATGTAAACTTGACTGACTTGCTTCATTTCCACTTTAAGGTTTATCCATTTTCGAATGTCCATGTTAAAACAAGATAATGCAAAGCAAATTATGTAATAATTTACTTTTCTGGGCCGGCAGAATGAAATTGCCTAGAAGCCTATAAAGGAGTGATACAACTCTCAGATTTCATCCAAAATATCTTAATTTGTGTTCCGAAGATGAACGAAAGTCTTACACCGTGTCCTAACTCCACTCGACGCCGCGACGCGTGATAAAAGGTTTCTTTTCCATGTTAATCAGAGTTTTTGTCCTAACCAGCCGCAACGACGATTCTATTTTAGAAACGGTTTATATTTTTCTGCGACGTCACGCTGGAACAACAAACACAAAGCGTGGCAATGATAATCTCATGTACTGTTTATGTGCTTTATTTAATGTTAAAAGCATGCAATGTGACTTTAAGTATCCTTTAGTTAGTGCTCCAGCTTTGTAGCTGTAAAAGCAACATGAAATTAAAACAGTTGAAATTAAACAAATGGAAACAAGATCGTTCAAACTGTGAACAAACAAGTGTATTCTTTGACAAAGACTGTTTTAGTAACTCAGAAGCCTGTGTATTTTTAATAATGTTTAAATGGTGTAATTTTTGTGAATTTGATTACGTAGTTAACTTATCCATTTTCTCGCGAGTGGCGTCAAGATTACTCTCTGGTGCTGTGCACTCGCCGCGAGACTCCGCCCACACGCTGCTCTGATTGGCTGTGGGTTTGGATTGATGTCCACGCAACTCGCAGTCGCGTCACGTCTAGTGTGGACAGTATGTCTCTGGATTCTTATCGCATCACGTCTGGTTAGGACACGGTGTTACGGGGTTGGAAAAACATGAGGGTGAGTAATTACTGACAGAGTTTTAATTTTTGGGTGAACTAACCCTTTAATTTTCACATTAGGAAGACAATGGACTTGGCAAATGTCATTTCTAAATTGCATATATTTGATTATTAAACTCCCTAATCACGTTGATCTTGATCTGAGGGGGGTGTCTGCTATCGTCAGCTGCCCCATCTGACCAGTGGACACAATTCATCATTACACTAGAGTCAGTGGCACAGTCCCACAGATGTGCAGTGCTCTCTTTCATGCAACATGAAAGCCTCGATTATTTCCTTCAGTTCCTCTAATAAACAGACACATGTTCACCATTACCTCCATCTCCAGCTTTACTGAAAATGTCACCATCAGTCTGGCTGAAGCTCGTAAATGCACTCGTAGTTTTAGCAGCACATGCAGTTGCTGACTTTCCCATTGAGGTTTTTGCTTTTTTACTAGTTTCAATTCTGAAACTATGTTGCTCCATTTAATTTTTAACTCTTTCCCTACAATTGACAGAATTACCCCATTCCTCGGGTGGATGAGTCACTGGACCTCGTAACTGGGTCGTCATAGTTCACTTCACTGGACCTGCGCACTGGTTATTGGCAGGTAGAACTTGCTCCCGATGCCAGACCGAAAACTGTTTTTTTGTACGAGCAGGGGGCTATGGCAGTTCAGGGTGCTACAGAGCCGTTGGGGGTTGGCACGATAGAAGAGAAGGTGCAGGCGGTAAGCAACTGGCCCACTCCTACAACCTCAGAGCAGCGCAAAAGTTTTTTGGGCTTGGCCTCATATTTAGGAGGTTTGTGCATGGTTTTTCCAGCATCACGGACCCACTTTTCCGCCTGCTGAAGAAGGATAAGTCCTTCACTTGGACTGAGGGGATTCACAAAACAAGGACCACCCCTTTGCATCCCCAAAGTGATGGCCTCGTTGAGAGGTTTAACAGGACACTGGCAGAACAGCTGGCCATTGTGTCTGCCAAGCATCAGCGAGATTGGGATACACACTTGCCATTTATCCTAATGGCGTGCCGATCCGCTGTGCAAGACTCAACCTCTTGCACACCCGCCCTTTTGATGTTGGGGCGGGAGATCCTAACACCTGGGGAAATGGCTTTCGGGAGGCCACCTGATGCGCCTGCTGTGCCCCCGGGCCCTGAGTATGCTAGAAAGCTTCAGGACTCATTGGAAGCCGCTCATCATTTTGCAAGAAAGCAGTTGTTAAAAGCGGGGACCCACGAAATTATGACCTGAAGGCAAAATGGTGGCATTTCACAGCGGGAGAGCTGGTGTGGGTGTACAGCCCTGAGAGAAAGAAGGGCAGGCGCCCTAAACTTGACCCCATGTGGGTTGGGCCGTGCAGTGTTCTGGAGAGAATCGGAGAAGTGGTTTTCCGAGTTCAGTTGCCTCGAGGGGTAGGAAGGTGGCCGTGCACTGGGACAGATTGGCCCCGGCCTCCTCTACAGTCGTGCCTACCCCGGAGGGTGGACCAGGACCCCAGTCGAGCACTTCCAGTCCTCTGGCAGACCCACATGCAGCCACACCAGTTCTTGAGCTGCACACCTCGCATTCACATATAGTTGTTGAAAGTTCTTCTTCAAGAGAAAGCCTCTTGAGATGCATCATATAGCCCGGCTTCAGTTACACAAGAAGGGCAACCGAGACGGTTCAGGGACTTTGTTTGTTCCCTCGAGGTCCTATCATTGTCTCCGTTTGCTACAATACTTACCTTATCAGTGCTACGGTATGATTCCTGAGAGCGACTGTTTACCTTGATACTGATAAAGGAAACGACTGAAGCTTTAAGGGGGTTGATGGACTCGATCTACTTCATCTGTGTTTTGATCATCGAACTGAATCCGATCAAGACGTAGTCTTTAAGAAAATGCGATTTTCTCAGCTTTTTTCTTTCATGAAACTTACCCACATTAAAGTGTTGATAAAAAAAAGAATACATAGAGCTAGAACAAAATGTTTAAAAGCAGAGGCTCTATATTTTATGTGCAGATGTTCATACTACAAAATGTTCTGAGGACATGAAAGTTTTGCGAAAATGATACAAAATACGACAGTTAAAAGTAGTTTAGAAGACAAAGATAGCCAGGCAATAGTCAGACATCCAGTAATGTGCTCATGGTGTCTGTGCATTTGTGTTTCTTTTTCTTAACATGTTTATTGTGTCACGAAACAAAGACAATAGCTAATAAATGTGTTTTCCAAGACTAATTTCGATTAACCTGTCATTTCATGCAGGTCTGGTCCAAATGCGCAGCTGGTCAGCATTTGTCACACAGCGTATACTTCAGCTTAATTTAAAAGGAAAAGGAGAGAACTTTTAAAATAACAAATAAAATTAGCATTACTATTTATGAAATTATTTATTAATTCATGCATTTTTTTTTAAAGGGAGAAAATCAGAATGTGAAATAACAAAGCTTATTTAAATCTGGTCCTATAATCTTTAACACAGTTTTCCCCACCAGGAATGGTAGTTTTAGTGATTCTGTGGTGCTGATGTACAGAAGCAAAGGCTCATTCAAGGGTTTCTATATGTTGGCAGATGTCCATCAACACAGCACGGCCTCCAGTGACTCTGCTTTATGGTATTTCATCCAACACTAGCAGCAGGGAATGAAGACTTCACATTGATCTAGTCTTTACTGACAGACACTGATCTACTCAGTGGTTGCGCCTCCTAGCGGTCAAACATACGAAACACTGTCCTGCAGAACAGTTCACTCACAGTCAAACACTAGAGGATTTAGAGATTTTTGTGTGAAGTCTGCCAAACAATATTCTAGTCTTTAGAGTTTACAAATGCTTGCAGCTTAGAAATACAAGCCTTTAAACATAAACAGAAAAGAAAACATATTTATCAAAATATACTGAGATTAAGTGATTATGGAGATGGTCCTCACTGCAGAACACGAAATCCAGGGGGTGGAGTTGGATCCAGATCCAACTCCTCCCAGTTTACATATACCTAAACCTACCCATCTCCGCCCCCTGATCCCTAACCCCACCCCTAATCCCACCCATCTCCGCCCCCTGATCCCTAACCCCACCCCTAATCCTACCCATCTCCGCCCCCTGATCCCTAACCCCACCCCTAATCCTACCCATCTCCGCCCCCTGATCCCTAACCCCACCCCTAATCCTACCCATCTCCGCCCCCTGATCCCTAACCCCACCCCTAATCCTACCCATCTCCTACCCTCTATCCGTCTATCTATCTATCTATCTATCCATCTATCTATCTATCTATCCGTCTATCTATCTATCCATCCGTCTATCTATCTATCCGTCTATCTATCTTTCTATCTAACCTTCTATCTATCATCCATCCATCCATCTATCTATACGTCTATCAATCTATCTATCCTTCTATCTATCTATCTATATCTGTCTATCTCTCTATCTGTGTCTATATATTATTTTAATCTATCTATCTTTCTATCCATCCATCTATCTATCTTTCTATCCATCCATCTATCTATCTTTCTATCCATCCATCTATCTATCTATCCTTCTATCTATATCTATCTATCTATCCTTCTATCTATATATATCTATCCTTCTATCTATCTATCTATCCTTCTATCTATATCTATCTATCCTTCTATCTATATATATCTATCCTTCTATCTATCTATCTCTCTGTCTGTCTATATATTATTTCTAATCTATCTATCTATCTATCTATCTATCTATCTATCTATCTATCTATCTATCTATCTATCTATCTATCTATCTATCTATATATTATTTCTAATCTATCTATATCTATCTATCCTTCTATCTATCTCTCTATCTGTCTATATATTTCTAATCTATCTATATCTATCTATCTCTCTCTCTCTCTATATATTATTTCTAATCTATCTATCTATCTATCCATCCATCCATCCATCCACCCATCCATCTATTATTTCTACAACATTGTCAGTGAAAAGCTTGAGAGTAAATATGAGAAGTGATGTATGAAGAAAACATACTAAAAATTACCAAATATCACTTGGAAGCAGAATATTTTTTATTGTGCATCATTTCTGGTCAAGTTGTAATTTGTGTAAAATTATACAAAATAAATATTTAATTGTATTTAGGATACAAAACAAGACATCATTCTCCTGTGAGATGTATACTTCCACTATTGGACATTCTCAGTAGAAAAAAACACTAATTAACATCCTATATTTGATATATAAATGTTTTATATTGCTGCTTGTTCATGGGTGTTCAGTCAGGCCCAGTAGATGAGTGAAGGAGTGCATCAGGTCCAGTCCCAGATAGGCGTGTGTGAGGGAGCAGACGACACCCAGCCCGGACTGAGCGATCAGAGACCACTGCATCTTAGCACTGAAGTACAGCGGCTCCAGCCTAACAGAGGATAGAGACAGGTGAGCGCACACACACACACACACACACACACACACACACACCAGACGACACCCAGCCCGGACTGAGCGATCAGAGACCACTGCATCTTAGCACTGAAGTACAGCGGCTCCAGCCTAACAGAGGATAGAGACAGGTGAGCGCACACACACACACACACACACACACCAGACGACACCCAGCCCGGACTGAGCGATCAGAGACTACTGCATCTTAGCACTGAAGTACAGCGGCTCCAGCCTAACAGAGGACAGAGACAGGTGAGCGCACACACACACACACACACACACACACCAGACGACACCCAGCCCGGACTGAGCGATCAGAGACCACTGCATCTTAGCACTGAAGTACAGCGGCTCCAGCCTAACAGAGGACAGAGACAGGTGAGCGCACACACACACACACACACACACACACACCAGACGACACCCAGCCCGGACTGAGCGATCAGAGACCACTGCATCTTAGCACTGAAGTACAGCGGCTCCAGCCTAACAGAGGACAGAGACAGGTGAGCGCACACACACACACACACACACACACCAGACGACACCCAGCCCGGACTGAGCGATCAGAGACCACTGCATCTTAGCACTGAAGTACAGCGGCTCCAGCCTAACAGAGGACAGAGACAGGTGAGCGCACACACACACACACACACCAGACGACACCCAGCCCGGACTGAGCGATCAGTATGGGATTAATATCCTGCCATGATTCAAAACTGAAATTAAAAGTTTTGAAAGGTTGAAACTAAGTGTTCGAAAACTCAAAATCTTACAAAATAAAGTTTTGCAAGATCGAAAAATAAGATTTGCAAGCTTGCAAAATGTAAAAAAATAACAATATCTCTGCAAACATTATGTTGTTTTTGAGATTTCCTTCTTCAGAACTGCAGCACTTTTTTTTCCGATGTTGCGCAAACAATTTTTCAGAGTTTCAAATTTGTCAGTGTTCTCCCGCCTTCTGCTCTTGGCCAATGCTTTGCTGTCTGCTGACGTACCGTCCAATCACAGGTCGTATTTACTGGAAAGGTGGGATTGACCGACTGCTCCACCAATGACGAAAGCGTACGGGACGAATATAGTATCAAAATGATTAACACGTGCAAGCACAATTATAAATGAACTTGATTAATGTTGCAGAAATGTTTTACTATCCACAACCAAATGCCTTTCAACTTGCGTGTGCAAAATTCAAAATTGAATGAATACAAATGTTTTCTTTTGTATTAGTGTATCATAATTTGCGCATGCAACAAAGACGTGCATGTGTGGATCAGGTGACGCACGTGCATTCATTGACGTCTTTTCTGAGTCAATCTCATTTGATTCATTTGGATTTTGAGACTGAATGCACGCGCGTCACCTGATCCACACATGCACGTCTTTGTTGCATGCGCAAATTATGATACACTAATACAAAAGAAAAGATTTGTATTCTCAAAAATGTCTCTATTTGTACAAATTGCAACACACACACACACACACATCAACATTACTGACCACACACAGCGCTTTACCTGCCCTGAGCCGACTCCGCATAGCCATGGAAGTACAGATACCGGCCATACAGGTACAGGATCCCGAAGAGCGCTGCCAGTGCTAGAGAGAGAGAGAGAGAGACACAGAGAGAGAGAAAATGTTCATATCACACAGTAGAACTAGATCTTAAAAGAACCATTATTTTCTTTCTTAGTGTGAAGAACATTTAAAGTCCCCCTGTAGTCAATCATTGCATCCCTTAAAACTCATCTTTGATCACCAAAATTACATATTTAAAAACGTTTTCCTTGAAAAAAGTTTCTTCATGCCTTAAAATATCTTGAATGTAACTCGACACCCTCGCATCATTTAGTATGCGCGGTTCTATGAATATGCAAATGAGCCCCGCCTCCACTCACTCACTCAGCTCAGAGATCCACTGGTTGACGATCACACGTTGATCTGATTGGTTACAAGGTCGTTTGTGACGTCAGAAACACCAGCGATTTCAAACCGTGTGTTTGAGACTGTCTTTGGTTCACTGCAGTTTTAAGCAGAAAATACTCAGCAATGCTGTCGACTTATGAACTTACACACGGTGTGTCTTAAAGCGTATTAAAAACACCACATAGACACATAAACAACATTAAACGCTGGATTTACACCACAGAGAGTGTAATAGTAACTGTGTGATGCTTGATTTAACCTAACATTGATCACCAGCTTATTTCAGGCCTGTTTCATTTTTTAAAGAGCACAACACAACCACAGGACTGCACTGTTTTGCATAAAACAGTTTCAAAGAATGTTTTGTTTACATGCAAATCTGAGGTGTTTGATGTCAGATTATGGTGGAAGTCGATGTCAGATGTGAGAGCTGTTTATTCTAGATAGACCTAATATAGTCGACCACAGTAACAAGGCAGGCATTATTTGTACACTTCTCACAAGGGGAAGTTCCTCTTTCTAGACCAGCCTAAGGTGGTTTGCTAGACTTACCATCCGTCAAGTTCCCCCAAAACCCTCTAAACCCGTCAAAACTGACCAGTCTGACCAAACATCTAGGCATTTTCACTCTTGATGAACATTAGATGCTCTCTGTTACTGTAAATAAATCAAGACATTTTCAGGGCGGTGTGTTTGTCGAATGCAATAATAATCCACGAAAACATGCCAGCATAACCAGCTTAGGTTGCTTTATCAGAAGCTCTTTCACATGAAACATTTGTTGTGTTGAGCCATTTCAATCACTTTAGTTTGATTTGTTGACTGGAAACAGCTGAAAGTGTGTAAATGTGCCAATACATCTGATTTGCAATTGGGGGGCGGGGGGTGGGGGGCTTGTTTCCGCCATGGGATAAAACAATTTAAAAGATAATTGCGACTTTTTGTCTCACAATTCTGACCTTTTATCCCTCAGAATTGCGAGATATAAACTTGCAATTTTGACTTGTTTTTAGCAAATGCCAGTTTAACCCTCTACAGCACAGGGGTAATTATTAACACATTATTAAGCCTATGTTCAGTACAGTCCGATAAGGTTTGGGAGTCACTATCATGCACCGTTTGAAGCTGCGATGTCCTTTTCTGACACATGATGTGAGAAGAAGGCAAGATTATTTATTTGCTTTAGTAATCTTATTTAAAATGACATGAACTGTACATAAAAAATGTGTGTGTGTGAAGGTGTAGAGAAGCCTTTTGGCAGGTTTTTTTATTGTGCATGTTCAGAAAACACCCAAAGTGAGGTTTAAAAAGTGTGATATGACATGACACACTACATGATACAAACCTGTGTCAGTATCAAATCAAATATATCAATGTGTTTCAAGTGTTTTTCCCATTTTACTTAATGATTTCTTGACATGTTTTAAAAAGGTTTGTGATTATTGTATTGCTCTCTGAGCACTGTATGATGCTTATTTCTCCATGATTATGTACCATTGTTGTGGCAACGAAAAATATATTTTGGGGTCGGGGAAATTATTAAAAAAATCAATAAAATGTTCCCAAATGAGCCAAGAAATTATGTGAAATAATTTGTATCATTATTTTATTACTTTTCTCAGAATTGTGAGATATAGAGTCTTTTTATCTCACAATTACTAGTTTAAAGAAGTCATTCTGACTTGCAATTCTGACTTTATAACTTGTAATAACTATATTATGACTTTAGAAAAATTTCCGACTTTATATCTCTTTATATCTCTTTCCGCCTTTATAACACACTATTGTGAGTTTATATCTCGCAATTCTGACTTTATAACTCGCAATTGAGACTTTATATCTCGCAATTTCTGGAAAAAAGTCAGAATTGTGAGTTTACATCACACAAGAAAAAAGTCAGAATTGTGAGATAAAAAGTCGCAATTATGTTTTTTATTCAGTGGCGGAAACATGATTCTTGAAACTTTGGCAAAAACATGTCCCACTAAAAAAAGTGCTAATTCTGTTGGAAATTAATAACATTTTCATGAATGAAAAGAATCAAGTTTATAATCAGGGGGTCCTTTGCACATATGTAAGGTTCTTTTATAGGTTTATTTTTCATTTTTATTAATTTAATGATTATATGCCGGCCCATTACCTACAAAATCAGCTGTCCTCGGATAGGAGATAATCATTTCAACTTGAGTAAAAAAACAAAAAGGAATAATTAAATTGAATTATATTTTTACCACACGAAAGAGTACATTGTAATATTTATTAAAAACTACAAACAGTGAGTTTTGAACAATATTTACTATTATTTTGTAGTTGTTCAAAATGTGTTCCACATATTCGTCACCACCGTCACATATTTATAAAAAGCAATAAAATCAGGCAACTACAAGGTCAACTACATTCCTAAGGACCCCATTTCCAAACCTTCAGCTTTACTGCATGCTTCAAGATGCATGCAAGATGCTTCAAGGAGGGTAATGAGCTCCTGAGAAACGAGAGAAGCTGGGGAGGGAGGAGGGTAATTAGCTCCTGAGAAACAAGACGAGCTGGGAATGGAGGAGGGTAATCAGCTACTGAGAAACGAGAGGAGCTGGGGATGGAGGAGGGTAATTAGCTCCTGAGAAACGAGAGGAGCTGGGAATGGAGGAGGGTAATGAGCTCCTGAGAAACGAGAGGAGCTGGGGATGGAGGAGGGTAATTAGCTCCTGAGAAACAAGACGAGCTGGGAATGGAGGAGGGTAATCAGCTCCTGAGAAACGAGAGGAGCTGGGGATGGAGGAGGGTAATCAGCTCCTGAGAAACGTGAGGAGCTGGGAATGGAGGAGGGTAATGAGCTCCTGAGAAACGAGAGGAGCTGGGAATGGAGGAGGGTAATTAGCTCCTGAGAAACAAGACGAGCTGGGAATGGAGGAGGGTAATCAGCTCCTGAGAAACGAGAGGAGCTGGGGATGGAGGAGGGTAATCAGCTACTGAGAAACGAGAGGAGCTGGGGATGGAGGAGGGTAATGAGCTCCTGAGAAACAAGAGAAGCTGGGAATGGAGGAGGGTAATCAGCTCCTGAGAAACGAGAGGAGCTGGGGATGGAGGAGGGTAATCAGCTCCTGAGAAACGAGAGGAGCTGGGGAGGGAGGAGGGTAATTAGCTCCTGAGAAACAAGACGAGCTGGGAATGGAGGAGGGTAATCAGCTCCTGAGAAACGAGAGGAGCTGGGGATGGAGGAGGGTAATCAGCTCCTGAGAAACGTGAGGAGCTGGGAATGGAGGAGGGTAATGAGCTCCTGAGAAACGAGAGGAGCTGGGGATGGAGGAGGGTAATTAGCTCCTGAGAAACAAGACGAGCTGGGAATGGAGGAGGGTAATCAGCTCCTGAGAAACGAGAGGAGCTGGGGATGGAGGAGGGTAATCAGCTCCTGAGAAACGTGAGGAGCTGGGAATGGAGGAGGGTAATGAGCTCCTGAGAAACGAGAGGAGCTGGGAATGGAGGAGGGTAAT
Organism: Tiaroga cobitis; assembly: GCA_030578255.1. Lineage (NCBI taxonomy): Eukaryota > Metazoa > Chordata > Actinopteri > Cypriniformes > Leuciscidae > Tiaroga > Tiaroga cobitis. The sequence goes on along the minus strand of CM060604.1, from coordinate 50,771,484 downwards.
GAGCTCCTGAGAAACGAGAGGAGCTGCGGATGGAGGAGGGTAATCAGCTCCTGAGAAACGAGAGGAGCTGGGGAGGGAGGAGGGTAATCAGCTCCTGAGAAACGAGACGAGCTAGGAATGGAGGAGGGTAATGAGCTCCTGAGAAACGAGAGGAGCTGCGGATGGAGGAGGGTAATCAGCTCCTGAGAAATGAGAGGAGCTGGGAATGGAGGAGGGTAATTAGCTCATGAGAAACGAGAGGAGCTGCGGATGGAGGAGGGTAATCAGCTCCTGAGAAATGAGAGGAGCTGGGGATGGAGGAGGGTAATTAGCTCCTGAGAAACAAGACGAGCTGGGAATGGAGGAGGGTAATCAGCTCCTGAGAAACGAGAGGAGCTAAGGATGGAGGAGGGTAATCAGCTACTGAGAAACGAGAGGAGCTGGGGATGGAGGAGGGTAATGAGCTCCTGAGAAACGAGAAGCTGGGAATGGAGGAGGGTAATCAGCTCCTGAGAAACGAGAGGAGCTGGGGATGGAGGAGGGTAATCAGCTCCTGAGAAACGAGAGGAGCTGGGGATGGAGGAGGGTAATGAGCTCCTGAGAAACGAGAGGAGCTGCGGATGGAGGAGGGTAATCAGCTCCTGAGAAACGAGAGGAGCTGGGGAGGGAGGAGGATAATCAGCTCCAGAGAAATGAGAGGAGCTGGGGAGGGAGGAGGGTAATGAGCTCCTGAGAAACGAGAGGAGCTGGGGATGGAGGAGGGTAATCAGCTCCTGAGAAACGAGAGGAGCTGGGGATGGAGGAGGGTAATCAGCTCCTGAGAAACGAGAGGAGCTGGGGAGGGAGAAGGGTAATCAGCTCCAGAGAAACGAGAGGAGCTGGGGAGGGAGGAGGGTAATCAGCTCCTGAGAAACGAGAGGAGCTGGGGAGAGAGGAGGGTAATCAGCTCCAGAGAAACGAGAGGAGCTGGGGAGGCAGGGGGGTAATCAGCTCCTGAGAAACAAGAGGAGCTGGGGATGGAGGAGGGTAATCAGCTCCAGAGAAACGAGAGGAGCTGGGGAGGCAGGAGGGTAATCAGCTCCAGAGAAATGAGAGGAGCTGGGGAGGGAGGAGGGTAATCAGCTCCAGAGAAACGAGAGGAGCTGGGGAGGCAGGGGGGTAATCAGCTCCTGAGAAACAAGAGGAGCTGGGGATGGAGGAGGGTAATCAGCTCCAGAGAAACGAGAGGAGCTGGGGAGGCAGGAGGGTAATCAGCTCCAGAGAAACGAGAGGAGCTGGGGATGTAGGAGGGTAATCAGCTCCTGAGAAACGAGAGGAGCTGGGGAGGCAGGAGGGTAATCAGCTCCAGAGAAACGATAGGAGCTGGGGAGGGAGGAGGGTAATCAGCTCCAGAGAAACGAGAGGAGCTGGGGAGGGAGGAGGGTAATCAGCTCCAGAGAAACGAGAGGAGCTGGGGAGAGAGGAGGGTAATCAGCTCCAGAGAAACGAGAGGAGCTGGGGAGGGAGGAGGGTAATCAACTCCTGAGAAACCTGAGAAGCTGGGGATGGAGGAGGGTAATTAGCTCCTGAAAAACGAGAGGAGCTGGGGATGGAGGAGGGTAATCAGCTCCAGAGAAACGAGAGGAGCTGGGGATGGAGGAGGGTAATCAGCTCCAGAGAAACGAGAGGAGCTGGGGAGAGAGGAGGGTAATCAACTCCTGAGAAACCTGAGAAGCTGGGGAGGGAGGAGGGTAATGAGCTCCTGAGAAACCTGAGAAGCTGGGGATGGAGGAGGGTAATTAGCTCCTGAAAAACGAGAGGAGCTGGGGATGGAGGAGGGTAATCAGCTCCAGAGAAACGAGAGGAGCTGGGGAGGGAGGAGGGTAATTAGCTCCTGAGAAACCTGAGAAGCTGGGGATGGAGGAGGGTAATTAGCTCCTGAGAAACGAGAGGAGCTGGGGATGGAGGAGGGTAATCAGCTCCTGAGAAACGAGAGGAACTGGGGAGGGAGGATGGTAATCAGCTCCAGAGAAACGTGAGAAGCTGGGGAGGGAGGAGGGTAATCAGCTCCAGAGAAACGAGAGGAGCTGGGGAGGGAGGAGGGTAATCAGCTCCTGAGAAACCTGAGAAGCTGGGGATGGAGGAGGGTAATTCGCTCCTGAGAAACGAGAGGAGCTGGGGAGACAGGAGGGTAATCAGCTCCAGAGAAACGTGAGAAGCTGGGGAGGGAGGAGGGTAATCAGCTCCTGAGAAACTAGAGGAGCTGGGGAGGGAGGAGGGTAATCAGCTCCAGAGAAACGAGAGGAGCTGGGGAGGGAGGAGCATAATCAGCTCCTGAGAAACCTGAGAAGCTGTGGATGGAGGAGGGTAATTAGCTCCTGAGAAAGGAGAGGAGCTGGGGAGGGAGGAGGCTAATTCGCTCCTGAGAAACGAGAGGAGCTGGGGAGGGAGAAGGGTAATTAGCTCCTGAGAAACCTGAGAAGCTGGGGATGGAGGAGGGTAATTAGCTCCTGAGAAACGAGAGGAGCTGGTGAGGGAGGAGGGTAATCAGCTCCTGAGAAACCTGAGAAGCTGGGGATGGAGGAGGGTAATTAGCTCCTGAGAAACCTGAGAAGCTGGGGATGGAGGAGGGTAATTAGCTCCTGAGAAACGAGAGGATCTGGGGATGGAGGAGGGTAATCAACTCCAGAGAAACGAGAGGAGCTGGGGAGGGAGGAGGGTAATCGGCTCCTGAGAAACCTGAGAAGCTGGGGAGGGAGGAGGGTAATCAGCTCCTGAGAAACGAGAGGAGCTGGGGAGAGAGGAGGGTAATCAGCTCCTGAGAAACGAGAGGAGCTGGGGAGGGAGGAGGGTAATCAGCTCCTGAGAAACGAGAGGAGCTGGGGAGGGAGGAGGGTAATCAGCTCCTGAGAAACGAGAGGAGCTGGGGAGGGAGGAGGGTAATCAGCTCCTGAGAAACGAGGAGCTGGGGAGGGAGGAGGGTAATCAGCTCCTGAGAAACGAGAGGAGCTGGGGAGGGAGGAGGGTAATCAGCTCCTGAGAAACGAGAGGAGCTGGGGAGGGAGGAGGGTAATCGGCTCCTGAGAAACCTGAGAAGCTGGGGAGGCAGGAGGGTAATCAGCTCCAGAGAAACCTGAGAAGCTGGGGATGGAGGAGGGTAATCAGCTCCTGAGAAAAGAGAGGAGCTGGGGATGGAGGAGGGTAATCAGCTCCTGAGAAACGAGAGGAGCTGGGGAGGGAGGAGGGTAATCAGCTCCTGAGAAACGAGAGGAGCTGGGGAGGGAGTAGGGTAATCAGCTCCTGAGAAACGAGAGGAGGTGGGGAGGGAGGAGGGTAATCAGCTCCTGAGAAACGAGAGGAGCTGGGGAGGCAGGAGGGTAATCAGCTCCTGAGAAACGAGAGGAGCTGGGGAGGGAGTAGGGTAATCAGCTCCTGAGAAACGAGAGGAGGTGGGGAGGGAGGAGGGTAATCAGCTCCTGAGAAACGAGAGAAGCTGGGGATGGAGGAGGGTAATCAGCTCCTGAGAAACGAGAGGAACTGGGGATGGAGGAGGGTAATCAGCTCCTGAGAAACGAGAGAAGCTGGGGATGGAGGAGGGTAATCAGCTCCTGAGAAAAGAGAGGAGCTGGGGATGGAGGAGGGTAATCAGCTCCTGAGAAACGAGAGGAGCTGGGGAGGGAGGAGGGTAATCAGCTCCTGAGAAACGTGATATCTGCTGATAATACTGAAGGAGCTTATATATGTATAATAGGCGTCATATTCCTATAGGTAGAAGTGGATCAAGCTGACAGTCGGCTGATGCGAGCTTGACTAACGTGACCTGCCAGAACTAACGCTACGCTTGATATTTAGACAGATTGGTGAACAATATTTGAGAGAAATAGGCTTTTTTTGTACATAGAAAAAGTCTTAGATCTTTGAGTTCAGCTCATGAAAAATGGGGGCAAAAACAAGTGTTGCATTTATAATTTTGTTCAGTGTACATATTGATGAACTATACCATCGGCCTATCGCCAACCCTAGGGGATGAGGTGTGCCTTCCTTCCCTCTCTCTCAATTCACTATTATGACATGTTCATTTAGCTTATGTCATTTGGGATGCACATAGATGCATCTCCAATGACTAAAGCCAAATGAAAATGGCATGACAACATTTAAACAAATCTAACATTCTCTGTAATTACCCCCAATTTCATAGTCATTACACTCAACTTTGACTTTATGTATTTTAGAAAGTTATGGCTAGGCAGCAGCTATCTGTAGAGGAGAGAAGGAGAAGAAACAGGGAATACCAAAAGAAGCGGAGAAAGAAAATACACAGTGAGGCAGAGTTAAAGGAGCAATACCTCATAAAGGAAAAAATGTTTATCACAGTGCTCAGGATTGTTAATTTTTGGACCAAAGAGTTAAATAAAGTTGTTAAGCAAGAAGCCATTGACTTGAGTGGTATACATTTTGGAATTGTATGTTGTAAAGAGGCCACAGTCACCACCGTCAGTTCTAAAGTCACCACCGTCAGAGGGAGTTTTATTTGTTTTAAATGAATATGCTTGCAATATGATTCTTCAGTGCTGTTGAGTTATTAAAGTAATAGTCTATTTTAATACAAAAATATGTTTGTTAAATAAAACAACATTACTTTTTCTATTTAGGCTTAAAGTAAATGTTGTATGATGTTAGATCTTTTAAAGGAGTACACGTGAAACAGTATAAAAAATGAACAAAAGTGAATATTCAACATTTAACAGCATATATGTGTACTAAGAATGCCAGATAATGATTTAAAAACTCTAAATACATATTAGACCAAATAAAAAAAAAAAAATTTGCTTTTTATTTTGTCTGACGGTGTTGACAAAAACAAAGTGATAACTGGAGAAACGCCTATTTTAAGAAAAAAATAAAAAATGAGGAGGTTGCACCGGTACATTGCTGAACAGCCAAGACCTTGGTTTATAATGTTATACCTTCAAATTTTGTAATTTAACTAACTTTTTATTTTTTTAAATAAAAACCTGCTTTATCCAAATTCCCAAGAATCACTGGAATATGTTCTTCTTTGAAAAGAAAGTCGACAGTAGTCTACCTGATGATGATGATGGTCTTTCAGTTGAGACAGACTCACCTTGACTGAAGAAAACTCCAGCCAGCCACAGAGAGAAGATGAAAATGGGGAAATACTCTGAACAGTTCACTCTGGAAAAGCAAGATGATGACAGACATATGAGCCAAAGCCTCTCAGCATTCCTATCATGTGTGTAAGTGCGGTTCCTGGGACTCACTGGGCTCGGAAGACCCGCTCAAACTCGGGCGGGCCGGTGGTGGCGGGCGGAGAGACTGAGTGCTTGCGGCGCGCGTAGATCACCTTCAGGGAGAAGTACGCTGAGGGAAACAGGGAATAAACATGTTATTACCTACAGTCTATGGTTACTACACGGCTCTGTGGAATGCTTGATTCTGATTGGTCAATAGCACCATCCAGTGGTATGGGTGCGTTCAAGTCCACGGTATTTACAAGGTTGGAAGTCGTGTTTACCATGGTATGTGCGTTCAAGTCACTTTCTTTGGCGTAAGATGGCGGTGTACTTTATCTTAATTAATTACACAATTATCACTGATATATAAGTATTGTAGTATTCCGCCATGCTTCTCACTCACACGCCCACAACTCGTAAAGATCGGGGCTTACAGAAAATCCCGAGCTTCCCACTCATATTTACCACATTTTGGTGGCGTGCATTCAACTAGTAAATATGATCTTTAGACTTGAACGCACCATTATTACACATGCTTGACTCTGATTGGTCGATCGCTCCATCCAGCGGTGTGATATTCACAGATAACAGCCGCTGAACACAGAAACACAGGCTCATCCGGGTCACTGCAGTCCTCAGCGCTATACGCTCGCTAGGAACGGGTTTTATTCAACGAAGTTTTGCATTTGGTGAACTAATAAAATATTAAAACTCAGTTGAATAAATTGTTCTGTGTACAGTTATTTAATTATGCCATCCAATATCGTGGACTCGCTCTTGTTTCGTAAACGCAGCAGCGGCCATTTTGTGTCTATTGTTTTGTACACTGTTGGATTATAAAATACAAACAGGTACGATTTTAAAACAGTTTACTCTGAAATCAATATCTCTTATCCCCATAATTATTAATGTGTTGAAATGCTTTGTAATAAGTGTTATGACTGTATACCGTATCTCTTAAATGTCCGATCTCGCCGCTGAAACTGCTCTCTCTGCGAAGCTTTGCGTTTAAAGATCTAACGTTAATGAAATATTTCAACTCAGATCAATATTTCGTGTTTAATTATTTACTTATGTGGCAAGCAGCCGTGTAATAAGCGGGATAATGTAATAATATAATAATAATAATTGTATAATTAATAATAATACATTATCCCTTACATGTATACCGGCTTCAACCATTGATTTTAACCGATTTTAACCATTGATTTTAACTTAATATTACATAACGGATAGTTCCGGTCCTTGTTTCTGGTTAAACCGCGTTTGAAGCCGTTGAAAATTAGGAAAATTACTCAACAAACATGATACACCTGTGACCGCATTACATTCGTATTACTGCGCAACTGCCGTTTGTGATCTTTGTTGCTGCATGTGTTGCTTGGCAACCTCTTTGGAACTACATTGCTTGGCGGAGGAATAAATGTGTTATAACGTTATATTTTTTTGTTGTTGCTGGTGTTTATTTTATGAATAAAATAAATATTAAAATGAATATTTTTATGGAGTAACCGTTTTATAAAAGCAATAAGCCCCTTGAAGCCGTGTTTTACAGTGAATTTAGAACAGCTGATGGGGTTTTAGGCTGTTTTACTGTCTGTGTAAAACACGGCTTCAGTGGGCTTATTGCATTAATAAGGCAAACAAATTTCTAACACACATTGCAAAATATCCCGTTCTTAATCCGGATGTTTGGTCTTTAATTCAAATAACCTGTAGCCGTCCGACAAGAGGCAAAAAGATATTAGTTCAGTTCAAGACCTTTATTTGTCCCCGAGGGGCGATTCGTTTTGCTTAACACTCGTTTCAGTAAATGTATCTGATAATCTTTTTTTGTTCTGACAAATCTTAAAGGGATAGTTCATAATTCTGTAATCGGAACATAATAGAAGAAGATATTTTGGTAACACGTTATCTTACAATAAGGTTCAATACAAAATGTACAATTAGCTTCATTAGTTAACCAGTAGCCTACATTAGTTAGAATTTATTAATCTTTGTTTTTTCCCCCCAACATAATTTACTAATCATTTATTAAAATCGTGTTAACGTTATGCACTGTGAACTAACATGAACAAACAATAAACAGCTGTATTTTTTTTATAACGTTAAGGAAGATAACAAATAGCTACAATATCAAATGTATTGCGTTAGTTCATGTTAGTTATTTCATTAACTAATGAAGCTTTCAATATTTTCATAAAAAATTCTCAGTATTTTTGTCAACTGTCACCAAAACAATCTTTAAAATACCATCTTTTGTGTCATAAATGGATAGTTTACTCACCCTCATGTCGTTTAAGTACACAATAACACGCGATGAAACAAGTTTGTCCAACTAAATTCCAAGCCTTATTTTGACGTGTAACTCTTAATTGTTTTATTCTGTAGTATTCCCTTTGTTGACTCGTTTCAAGGCTAATCCTCTAATATAATATCCTAAGCCTACAAGCCAACATGATTATTGGAGTTATTTAGTCAGTTTAAAGTCCAACCATCACATGATTCAGCAACATCATTATTTGTCCATTCTTGTCCTTCTTGAAAGAGTTAAAGTTGCTCAAGCACTTTCTTCACAATATAAACTGTTTCTCTGAGGACACTGACTAACATTGATTTGACCATCCCATAATTACCTTGCTCCATCATTCCCAGCACTGTGACGGCTGCTACCAACACGACCTGATCCAGCATCACTCCTGTGGACAGGGACATCAGAGTGTGTGTGTGCGTGTGTGTGTGCGTCCAAACCACACGCCCTGGCCCTTCCTCAACCACTTATATCAGCATGACTAGATTGGGCGGGTCATCACAGATATTACCCACATTACATCACTAATAGTATTTTGCCAGCAGGTACAACAGGTTTCAATTACCAAAAAACAACATTGTGTATGTGAAACAAGCATTGATAAAACAGGACTTCAAAGAATTTTAAAACTTAGCAAAACTTTAGTTTATCTTTGGAAATATTTTTTACACAAAAACAAATCTGATGGCGGAGCTTTCCTCCCCTCCCGGCACTGTTGCTGTCTGTGTAAACCAGTCCTCAGTCCCACGGATGGTTCTTAAGCAGGAGGCACGTTTATCAGATCCAGAATGTGCTTTCCTGAACCTCCAGTCAAAACTGGGTTATGTGGTAAAAGTTTACGTTTTTTTTTTACTTGATCAGAACAATCTTGATTGATACAATGAGCGCATTGTCACTGAATGAGGAGTTTCCTCTAGTGGAAGCGTTTGGTCCTGCAGCCGAACACACTCTCACTGAACGCTCATTTACTGACAGATCAGCTCACATGTGCAACACACACTTGCTTACATTTATGGCTTTCTTTTCCTGCAGTTTTAGAGTAAAACGGGATTTTGAAAATATATATTTCATATATAAATTGAAAAAGTATTTTTACATGTTTTTCATTACAATAAACATACAATTCTGTAACTTTAAGTTCACTTTTTAAAACTTGTCACTTCAGCAATAATCTGCCAAGTGTCGCGTTTGAAAAGAGATCAAACTGAAGTCTGTGGCTCTAAAACATTCAAGATTTACCAGTTTAAGTTGGAAATGTAATTTTCAGGTCTATGCTAAAAAATGGTATAAAAGGATTATAAATACTGCGTAAATATAATGTAGCACCATAAAATCCCCTAAAAAGACAAAATATTACATAGAAAAACATCGAAATAAAATATAGCTCATTAATTTAATTGAAATATTATTATTTTTATTTTTTTTTACATTTTTGACCGACGGGCGAAGAGCACCTTTAAAATGCACAAATGATTTAAAACATGCATAAAACACTAAATAAACACACCAAACAAGCTAATTTCTAGAGAACTATATTTACATAATACTCTTGTTTTACAGAGAACCATAATAAAAAGTATAAAATACTTACAAAAATTTGCAACAATGTACATATAAAAATAAGATCTATCTTCTCCTGAACAATAGAAACTGCATACATACAAAATATATATATATATATATATATATATATATAAATATACATGAAATCCTGTCACAGAATCCGGGATGAAGTGTCGGGAGAAAACAAACAGGAAGATCACCCCTCTTACCAACACACTAGTCTATAACTACGGGTCTTTCAAACTCAACTTCAGGAAAAATAAAATAATATTAAAGTGTAGTGTAACATAAGAAAGTGTAATGATGAGATCTCCACTTTCACCGGAGAATTGTAGAGTTTATCAGTTCTCTTTACTATTAGTCTCATCTACACTCCTTCAAGCCATCGACACTTGATCAAACATCTACTTTATAAACTTAGTCAATCCATGTGGAACATAAACCATGTGTTTAAAGAAACTACAGGCGAGTTTATTCCTAATGTCTTTCCAAACTCTTCGTATGCCTTCTGTTCTCCAGTGGAACTATGATCATACACACAGTTTTCTGATCCTGCTCTGAAGGGCCACGTGTGTGTGTGTGTGAGTGTGTGTGTGAGTGGATGCAAATGGAGGCTCAGCACTCACAGGATACGATCCCCATTCAAACTCTCAAAAGTCTGCGTTCTCAGGCCCCCAAAAACGGCTGACCAGCCAAAAATGCACAAAAAAAAGTTTCCATTTGAATTGAAAACGGTGTGCAAACGGCCTCTAAATGATAAGCTACTCCTCACAAAAGCAGTTAAAACTAGTGAAATGTTCATTTTGAGCTGTTATCACAGGTGGCCCTCCAGGAGCAGGACTGGACCGTCAGCGCACCACCTCACGACTCTCGGACCCACACTGAGTGCGAGTGAGTGACGTGATCGGGTGAACTCACTGTAAATCACATCTTCAAGAGTGCAAGTTTCAGGCCTGTGGAACCGTGTGAAGACATGGCTACGGTCCACACGGCCGTGCGAGCGGCTGCACACTCGGCACGCGGCGCTTCAGTGGTTTACTGAGCCACAGGTTCAGTAGTAGAGCGTGTTCCTCTCTCCTGTCAGCGCGGCTCCTTCTGTTATTGTACCATTTACACACTCGATCGAGAACACGAACACAGCAGATGCGATCCGTTCCACGTTTACGTGTTCTCCTCATTGGTGACTGGCCAACAGCTCGTCTATATCGTCCATCCACTCTTGGGTCGACTGGTTCTTCAGCAGCGAGTCCACCAGATCGGTCTCCGCAGGGAACCCGGATAAGCCGGCTCCTGATTGGCTGTTGTAGCTGAACTGGAGCTGCTGATTGGCTGATCTGTTGAGCTGGTAGGCCTGATTGCACTGGAGTGCCGTGGTGCGGTTGGGTCCGGCCTGCGTCTGGCTGAAGGGCCCCAGATCCGGCAGAACCTGCTGGGGTTGGGTCGGCACTTGCCCCTGCTGGGGCGTCTGCTGTTGGGGCAGATTTGTCCGTTGTTGGTTCATATTGGGCATCATTTGTGCAGGGTTCATGCGACCCGCCCCGCTGCTGCCCATGCCCCCCTGAGGGAACGGGCCGTTGTTGGGAAGCTTGGATAATCTGGCCTGCATGTGGAAGCCGGGCTGGAGAACTGGGTGCTGCTGGGAAGCCTGTGTTTGCCAGGACTGGGCTTGAGTGGGCAAGGCACCCTGGAGACCGGTGGGCATAGCATTAGCCATGGCGTTGGGAATGCTATTGGGAAGACGTGCTAGCTGCTGCTGCTGCTTCATCATGGCAGCGTTGGGCTGGCTCTTGAGGTGTGCCTGTTGCTGCTGCGCCGCTAGCACGCTCTGCCGGTACGCGCTGGACATGTTGGGCACTTGCGCCCTCTGCTGGCTGGGGTGCATGGGCATGTTACCGTAGAGCACTTGCTGCACGTCCAGACCGCCCGCGCACGACTGAAGACTCATGTCTGCCTGACTGGCGGCCGGAGAGGGCCCGGGCGTCGGGACTGCGTTCCCCATTCCCATCATGCTTTGCGTCTGAGAGAACATCCGCTGCGTCCCGGGGGCGGCACCGCTCAGAGCGCTGACATTTCCTATTGGTTGAGATGGACCTGAAAACAGAGTAGACCGCACTCATGATTAGAAGAGGGAGCAAGATTTCATCGGTTACATTTGCAAAGAGATTAAAGTCGCAACTGAAGTAGCCATGGATGTTTCCTTCCTCATTGTGATGCGCAAGATTCCGCACAAATCCATACCGATAATGTTTTTGTGTTGCGTGCGATGCTGGAGTGGCTGAGAAGGGTTCGCTGTCATTATACAGTACGAGAGCAAAATCAAAACTATCACTAACGGCTTGTGGAGTTTGTTTTGACACTTCAGACGTGGATTTGAAGCGCACCGTGAAACGGTACAGTACACTACCGTACGCATTTTAAAATCCACATCTGAAGTGTCAAAACAAACGATGACACGGTAAAGTACGTGTTTTCATATCATAAGTAGTTCATGTGTTGGCTAGATGCTGCATTAGTGGAGAACAGCAGTGTGTTTGAGAGGACGCTAACATTAGTACCTCAAGCGGTTAAAACAATGTGACAGAAAATATACACGCAAGTCCGACCTTAATGTTTACTGTAACGATTGTTAGCATCTGTCTGCATTAGGTTATATCCAGCTGGTCGCTTTTACGCATTGGTCATGCAGCGAAGTGGCATTTTCAAAGCTAGTGACGTGAGAAAGTCGTCATGCAGCCGACAGAAACATACAAACCAATCAGAAACGCATTAGATTTCCGTTCTTTTTTATCATCACTGTAGCATATTGTGATTAGATCATCAGGTGTTCGAAAATGGAAGCAAATAAAGATTAGCCGCGTCAGTTTCGCAAAAACTCATATCGCGAAAAAGTTTTTACGCTCGCATGAGGAGGTTTCCAGGCAATTCGAGGAAGGAATTTTTAATAGAAATGCTGTCATTTCGCAATAGTTGTTTTTTAATCGACATTTAGAAAACTAGTGAGAGTACACACATAATACACATCTGGGTCTAATGTCAGTGCTATGGCGTTTGTGTGGATGTTTGAAGATGGACATCTGTACAGTTGGAGTCCAAGGGTAACATTAACTAAGGGTGATACAAGCATTGTTCAGTTGTTGATTTCATCATTTACTAATACATTTGAACATTTTAAAGTTGTAACATTAGTTAATGCAATATGAGCTAACATCGATGTATAATTAATATATTATTATTTAAATTAAATAATAAGAGCATTTTCATGGTTCTGCACTGTTTTTCAAGTTTCGTAATGAAGTTCAGCGCTATTTCATGTGTTATGTTTGTTTTCATTCAGTGTCCATTGTAAAAGCTATCGGTTGATGAATGGGTTATCGGCCAGTGTGGGCCGACCTCGTTATCCTGATCGGTCCAATTCTGATTAAATATTATTGTGAACGCCAGTTATATTTTTGACCTTATAATTAATATCCATGACATGGCTTTGGAAAGTAGACAGAGTGGATTTTCATTTCATTCTGAACAATATCTCTTCCTCCATAATTTCATAACCAACAACCTTCTACACCAGACCCAGAACACATCATTTCTGTCGAGCCTCTTACTGTGGGCTTGTCTGCTTTCCAAACCTATTCGCCACATTTATATTTTGTACAAGCTTCTCTTTGCAGGAAAAAGACACAGCCTGTATCCAAACACAGACTCAGATAACTGAAGAAGCCTGTGTGTAACGGCTCACCACACATTGACCATCATACTGTGCTTCTGCCATTCAAATGAGTCCATTAATAAACACACTTGCAAATCAGGTGTGCTTGTTTGTTGACGAGTAACAAAAGGCTGCTTGTGTTGCCCTGCAGAGACGGAAGCTCACGCCACACACACGCGGGGAAGCAGAGGTGTAGCTTCCTCCTCGCCTCAGGTCCAGACCGGGCGATCCCTCCATCAGCTGCTCAGGAGCGGATGTGTCCACATCACATTTACAGTAGTGCTCATACCGGTGTTTGCTTTTTTATGATATGAATTTTTAATAATCCGCAATACGGTGTATGTGGCTTTAACAGCGCGACACTGTTTGAGAGTGTGTTTTCACAGTTCACTGGTGATGCTCAGATGTGTGTGTTACTGAGCCTGACGGTGAACACGGAGAGCTTACACTATAGCTGACAGCTGTCGAATTATATATTTCCCATACATTGGTTCACAATATCGTCACTGCCTTTTGGAGAATCTCTTTGTGGCGGGCTTTGGCATCGCTGAATAAACATGAGCACTGCACGCTTCAGTCAAAAGTGTTTTTATATGTGTGTGTCTGAAGGGAACTGACTGTCTTTAAAGAAGTTTCAATGTTATTTTCATTTAATCTCTCTTGCAAACCTGTATTAATACTAGTGTGGATTTTTTCTACAATATTCACTCATGACAGTAAAATAGGGCGTTCTAAGCCAATCTACTGCAGTATCTGCTCTCTCTCTCAGCAGAAAATGTGTTTAACACTCAGTCATGCTTGGAAAAAAAAAATATATATACCATAATATACCGTGAAGCCGAGATAATAAAAAAAAAAAAAACGTGATATAAATATTTGGTCATCACTAATTTCTAGCGTGTCAAAGGGGCAGTGGGTGATCAGGAGGACGGTGTGTGTGTACCGGAGAGTGTGTGTTCGGGGAAGGCCGAGGGGTGCTGTTGGGCCAGGCAGGGCACAGTGCTGAACTGCTGCTGGAACGGGTTCTGCTGGTCCTGGTACTGGGGCGGTGGACGGGTCAGATGCCTCTGGAGCTGCTGCTGCTTCTCCTGACACACACACACACACACACACACACACACACACACACACACACACACGTTAGCTTCTCAGTACTCTTGTGAGGTTGCTGCCCTCTAGAGGCAGATCTGTGAACGACACACTGTGGACGTAATTGTAGAATTATTGTTATTGTTGGTAAATGTACACTACCAGTCAAGAGTTTGGGGTCGGTAAGATTTTTAATGTTTTTTTTTAAAGAAGTCTCTTCTGCTCACCAAGGCTGCACTTATTTGATTAAAAATACAAAAATATTACTCCAGTGTAAATCATCTGTTTTCTATGTGAATATACAGTAAAGTGTAATTTATTCCTGTGATCAAAGCTGAATGTTCAGCATCATTACTCCAGTCTTCAGTGTCACATGATCCTTCAGAAATCACTCTAATATGAGGATCTGATGCTCAAGAAACATTTATGATTATTATCAGTGTTGAAAACAGTTATTTACATTTTTATTTCAGGATTCTTTGATGAATAGGAAGATCAAGAGAACAGCATTTATCTGAAATAAAGCTTTTGTAACATTATAAATGTCTTTACCGTCACTTTTGATCAATTGAATTAATCCTTGATGAATAAAAGTAGAGATTTCTTTTAAATAAAATAAAAAATCTTACAGACCCCAAACTTAGTGTAATGTTTAATGTTACAAAAGCTTTATTCTTTATAGCTTTATATCTAGCTATAGTGGTGTATTGTGGGTAAGCGAAGCTATAGCGGTGTATTGTGGGTAAGCGGAGCTATAGTGGTGTATAGTGGTGTATAGTGGTGTATTGTGGGTAAGCGGAGCTATAGTGGTGTATTGTGGGTAAGCGAAGCTATAGTGGTGTATTGTGGGTAAGCGGAGCTATAGTGGTGTATTGTTGGTAAGCGAAGCTATAGTGGTGTATTGTGGGTAAGCGGAGCTATAGCGGTGTATTGTGGGTAAGCGGAGCTATAGTGGTGTATTGTGGGTAAGCGGAGCTATAGTGGTGTATTGTGGGTAAGCGGTGTATAGCGGTGTATAGCGGTGTATAGTGGTGTATAGTGGTGTATAGCGGAGTATAGCGGTGTATAGCGGTGTATAGTGGTGTATAGCGGTGTATAGTGGTGTATGGTGTATAGTGGTGTATTGTGGTGTATAGTGGTGTATAGTGGTGTATGGTGTATAGTGGTGTATTGTGGTGTATAGTGGTGTATAGCGGAGTATAGCGGTGTATAGCGGTGTATAGTGGTGTATAGCGGTGTATAGTGGTGTATAGCGGTGTATAGCGGAGTATAGCGGTGTATAGCGGTGTATAGTGGTGTATAGCGGTGTATAGTGGTGTATGGTGTATAGTGGTGTATAGCGGTGTATAGTGGTGTATTGTGGGTAAGCGGAGCTATAGTGGTGTATAGTGGTGTATAGCGGTGTATAGTGGTGTATAGCGGTGTATAGTGGTGTATGGTGTATAGTGGTGTATAGCGGTGTATAGTGGTGTATTGTGGGTAAGCGGAGCTATAGTGGTGTATTGTGGGTAAGCGGAGCTATAGTGGTGTATTGTGGGTAAGCGGTGTATAGCGGTGTATTGTGGGTAAGCGGAGCTATAGCGGTGTATAGTGGTGTATAGCGGTGTATTGTGGGTAAGCGGAGCTATAGTGGTGTATTGTGGGTAAGCGGAGCTATAGTGGTGTATAGCGGTGTATAGCGGTGTATAGTGGTGTATAGCGGTGTATAGCGGTGTATAGCGGTGTATAGTGGTGTATAGCGGTGTATAGTGGTGTATAGCGGTGTATAGCGGTGTATAGTGGTGTATAGCGGTGTATAGCGGTGTATAGTGGTGTATAGTGGTGTATTGTGGGTAAGCGGAGCTATAGTGGTGTATAGTGGTGTATAGCGGTGTATAGCGGTGTATAGTGGTGTATTGTGGGTAAGCGGAGCTATAGTGGTGTATAGCGTTGTATAGCGTTGTATAGTGGTGTATAGCGGTGTATAGCGGTGTATAGCGGTGTATAGTGGTGTATAGTGGTGTATAGTGGTGTATTGTGGGTAAGCGGAGCTATAGTGGTGTATAGTGGTGTATAGCGGTGTATAGTGGTGTATAGTGGTGTATTGTGGGTAAGCGGAGCTATAGTGGTGTATAGCGGTGTATAGTGGTGTATAGTGGAGTATAGCGGTGTATAGCGGTGTATAGCGGTGTATAGCGGTGTGTAGCGGTGTGTAGCGGTGTGTAGTGGTGTATAGTGGTGTATAGCGGTGTATAGCGGTGTGTAGCGGTGTATAGTGGTGTATAGTGGTGTATAGCGGTGTATAGTGGTGTATAGTGGTGTATAGCGGTGTATAGCGGTGTATAGTGGTGTATTGTGGGTAAGCGGAGCTATAGTGGTGTATAGCGTTGTATAGTGGTGTATAGCGGTGTATAGCGGTGTATAGCGGTGTATAGTGGTGTATAGCGGTGTATAGTTGTGTATAGCGGTGTATAGCGGTGTATAGCGGTGTATAGTGGTGTATAGCGGTGTATAGCGGTGTATAGTGGTGTATAGTGGTGTATAGTGGTGTATAGCGGTGTATAGCGGTGTATAGCGGTGTATAATGGTGTATAGTGGTGTAAAGTGGTGTATAGTGGTGTATAGTGGTGTATAGCGGTGTATAGTGGTGTATAGTGGTGTATAGTGGTGTATTGTGGGTAAGCGGAGCTATAATGGTGTATAGCGGTGTATTGTGGGTAAGCGGAGCTATAGTGGTGTATTGTGGGTAAGCGGAGCTATAGTGGTGTGTAGCGTTGTATAGCGTTGTATAGTGGTGTATAGTGGTGTATAGTTGTGTATAGTGGTGTATAGTGGTGTATAGCGGTGTATAGTGGTGTATAGTGGTGTATAGCGGTGTATAGTGGTGTATAGCGGTGTATAGTGGTGTATAGCGGTGTATAGCGGTGTATAGTGGTGTATAGTGGTGTATTGTGGGTAAGCGGAGCTATAGTGGTGTATAGCGGTGTATAGCGGTGTATAGTGGTGTATTGTGGGTAAGCGGAGCTATAGTGGTGTATAGCGTTGTATAGCGTTGTATAGTGGTGTATAGCGGTGTATAGCGGTGTATAGCGGTGTATAGTGGTGTATAGTGGTGTATAGTGGTGTATTGTGGGTAAGCGGAGCTATAGTGGTGTATAGTGGTGTATAGCGGTGTATAGTGGTGTATAGTGGTGTATTGTGGGTAAGCGGAGCTATAGTGGTGTATAGCGGTGTATAGTGGAGTATAGCGGTGTATAGCGGTGTATAGCGGTGTATAGCGGTGTATAGCGGTGTGTAGCGGTGTATAGTGGTGTATAGCGGTGTATAGCGGTGTGTAGCGGTGTATAGTGGTGTATAGTGGTGTATAGCGGTGTATAGTGGTGTATAGTGGTGTATAGCGGTGTATAGCGGTGTATAGCGGTGTATTGTGGGTAAGCGGAGCTATAGTGGTGTATAGCGTTGTATAGCGTTGTATAGTGGTGTATAGCGGTGTATAGCGGTGTATAGCGGTGTATAGCGGTGTACAGTTGTGTATAGCGGTGTATAGCGGTGTATAGCGGTGTATAGCGGTGTATAGTGGTGTATAGCGGTGTATAGCGGTGTATAGTGGTGTATAGTGGTGTATAGTGGTGTATAGCGGTGTATAGCGGTGTATAATGGTGTATAGTGGTGTAAAGTGGTGTATAGTGGTGTATAGCGGTGTATAGTGGTGTATAGTGGTGTATAGTGGTGTATTGTGGGTAAGCGGAGCTATAATGGTGTATAGCGGTGTATTGTGGGTAAGCGGAGCTATAGTGGTGTATTGTGGGTAAGCGGAGCTATAGTGGTGTGTAGCGTTGTATAGCGTTGTATAGTGGTGTATAGTAGTGTATAGTTGTGTATAGTGGTGTATAGTGGTGTATAGCGGTGTATAGTGGTGTATAGCGGTGTATAGTGGTGTATAGTGGTGTATAGCGGTGTATAGTGGTGTATAGCGGTGTATAGTGGTGTATTGTGGGTAAGCGGAGCTATAGTGGTGTATAGTGGTGTATAGCGGTGTATAGCGGTGTATAGTGGTGTATAGCGGTGTATAGCGGTGTATAGTGGTGTATAGTGGTGTATAGTGGTGTATAGCGGTGTATAGTGGTGTATAGCGGTGTATAGTGGTGTATAGCGTGTATAGTGGTGTATAGTGGTGTATAGCGTGTATAATGGTGTATAGTGGTGTATAGCGGTGTATAGTGGTGTATAGTGGTGTATAGTGGTGTATTGTGGGTAAGCGGAGCTATAGTGGTGTATAGCGGTGTATTGTGGGTAAGCGGAGCTATAGTGGTGTATTGTGGGTAAGCGGAGCTATAGTGGTGTATAGTGGTGTATAGTGGTGTATTGTGGGTAAGCGGAGCTATAGTGGTGTATAGTGGTGTATAGTGGTGTATAGTGGTGTATAGCGGTGTATAGCGGTGTATAGCGGTGTATAGCGGTGTATAGTGGTGTATAGCGGGTATAGTGGTGTATAGTGGTGTATAGCGTGTATAATGGTGTATAGTGGTGTATAGCGGTGTATAGTGGTGTATTGTGGGTAAGCGGAGCTATAGTGGTGTATTGTGGGTAAGCGGAGCTATAGTGGTGTATTGTGGGTAAGCGGAGCTATAGTGGTGTATAGTGGTGTATAGTGGTGTATTGTGGGTAAGCGGAGCTATAGTGGTGTATAGTGGTGTATAGCGGTGTATAGTGGTGTATAGTGGTGTATAGCGGTGTATAGCGGTGTATAGTGGTGTATAGTGGTGTATAGCGTGTATAATGGTGTATAGTGGTGTATAGCGGTGTATAGTGGTGTATAGTGGTGTATAGTGGTGTATTGTGGGTAAGCGGAGCTATAGTGGTGTATAGCGGTGTATTGTGGGTAAGCGGAGCTATAGTGGTGTATTGTGGGTAAGCGGAGCTATAGTGGTGTATAGTGGTGTATAGTGGTGTATTGTGGGTAAGCGGAGCTATAGTGGTGTATAGTGGTGTATAGTGGTGTATAGTGGTGTATAGCGGTGTATAGCGGTGTATAGCGGTGTATAGCGGTGTATAGCGGTGTATAGTGGTGTATAGCGGTGTATAGTGGTGTATAGTGGTGTATAGCGTGTATAATGGTGTATAGTGGTGTATAGCGGTGTATAGTGGTGTATAGTGGTGTATAGTGGTGTATTGTGGGTAAGCGGAGCTATAGCGGTGTATAGTGGTGTATAGTGGTGTATAGCGGTGTATAGCGGTGTATAGTGGTGTATAGTGGTGCATAGTGGTGTATAGCGGTGTATAGTGGTGTATAGCGGTGTATAGTGGTGTATAGTGGGTAAGCGGAGCTATAGTGGTGTAAAGTGGTGTATAGTGGTGTATAGTGGTGTATAGCGGTGTATAGTGGTGTATAGTGGTGTATAGTGGTGTATTGTGGGTAAGCGGAGCTATAATGGTGTATAGCGGTGTATTGTGGGTAAGCGGAGCTATAGTGGTGTATTGTGGGTAAGCGGAGCTATAGTGGTGTGTAGCGTTGTATAGCGTTGTATAGTGGTGTATAGTGGTGTATAGTTGTGTATAGTGGTGTATAGTGGTGTATAGCGGTGTATAGTGGTGTATAGTGGTGTATAGCGGTGTATAGTGGTGTATAGTGGTGTATAGCGGTGTATAGTGGTGTATAGCGGTGTATAGTGGTGTATAGCGGTGTATAGCGGTGTATAGCGGTGTATAGTGGTGTATTGTGGGTAACCGGAGCTATAGTGGTGTATAGCGTTGTATAGCGTTGTATAGTGGTGTATAGTTGTGTATAGTGGTGTATAGTGGTGTATAGCGGTGTATAGTGGTGTATAGCGGTGTATAGTGGTGTATAGTGGTGTATAGCGGTGTATAGCGGTGTATAGTGGTGTATAGCGGTGTATAGTGGTGTATAGTGGTGTATAGCGGTGTATAGTGGTGTATAGCGGTGTATAGTGGTGTATTGTGGGTAAGCGGAGCTATAGTGGTGTATAGTGGTGTATAGTGGTGTATAGTGGTGTATAGCGGTGTATAGCGGTGTATAGTGGTGTATAGTGGTGTATAGCGGTGTATAGCGGTGTATAGTGGTGTATAGTGGTGTATAGCGGTGTATAGTGGTGTATAGCGGTGTATAGTGGTGTATAGCGTGTATAGTGGTGTATAGTGGTGTATAGCGTGTATAATGGTGTATAGTGGTGTATAGCGGTGTATAGTGGTGTATAGCGGTGTATAGTGGTGTATTGTGGGTAACCGGAGCTATAGTGGTGTATAGCGTTGTATAGCGTTGTATAGTGGTGTATAGTTGTGTATAGTGGT
Organism: Tiaroga cobitis; assembly: GCA_030578255.1. Classification (NCBI taxonomy): domain Eukaryota; kingdom Metazoa; phylum Chordata; class Actinopteri; order Cypriniformes; family Leuciscidae; genus Tiaroga; species Tiaroga cobitis. Next base: position 50,751,314 of record CM060604.1, on the reverse strand, counting down.
GTATAGTGGTGTATAGCGGTGTATAGTGGTGTATAGCGGTGTATAGTGGTGTATAGTGGTGTATAGCGGTGTATAGCGGTGTATAGTGGTGTATAGCGGTGTATAGTGGTGTATAGTGGTGTATAGCGGTGTATAGTGGTGTATAGCGGTGTATAGTGGTGTATTGTGGGTAAGCGGAGCTATAGTGGTGTATAGTGGTGTATAGTGGTGTATAGTGGTGTATAGCGGTGTATAGCGGTGTATAGTGGTGTATAGTGGTGTATAGCGGTGTATAGCGGTGTATAGTGGTGTATAGTGGTGTATAGCGGTGTATAGTGGTGTATAGCGGTGTATAGTGGTGTATAGCGTGTATAGTGGTGTATAGTGGTGTATAGCGTGTATAATGGTGTATAGTGGTGTATAGCGGTGTATAGTGGTGTATAGTGGTGTATTGTGGGTAAGCGGAGCTATAGTGGTGTATAGCGGTGTATTGTGGGTAAGCGGAGCTATAGTGGTGTATTGTGGGTAAGCGGAGCTATAGTGGTGTATAGTGGTGTATAGTGGTGTATTGTGGGTAAGCGGAGCTATAGTGGTGTATAGTGGTGTATAGTGGTGTATAGTGGTGTATAGCGGTGTATAGCGGTGTATAGCGGTGTATAGCGGTGTATAGTGGTGTATAGCGGTGTATAGTGGTGTATAGTGATGTATAGCGGTGTATAGCGGTGTATAGTGGTGTATAGTGGTGCATAGTGGTGTATAGCGGTGTATAGTGGTGTATAGCGGTGTATAGTGGTGTATAGTGGGTAAGCGGAGCTATAGTGGTGTAAAGTGGTGTATAGTGGTGTATAGTGGTGTATAGCGGTGTATAGTGGTGTATAGTGGTGTATAGTGGTGTATTGTGGGTAAGCGGAGCTATAATGGTGTATAGCGGTGTATTGTGGGTAAGCGGAGCTATAGTGGTGTATTGTGGGTAAGCGGAGCTATAGTGGTGTGTAGCGTTGTATAGCGTTGTATAGTGGTGTATAGTGGTGTATAGTTGTGTATAGTGGTGTATAGTGGTGTATAGCGGTGTATAGTGGTGTATAGCGGTGTATAGTGGTGTATAGTGGTGTATAGCGGTGTATAGTGGTGTATAGCGGTGTATAGTGGTGTATAGCGGTGTATAGTGGTGTATTGTGGGTAACCGGAGCTATAGTGGTGTATAGTGGTGTATAGTGGTGTATAGCGGTGTATAGCGGTGTATAGTGGTGTATAGTGGTGTATAGCGGTGTATAGCGGTGTATAGTGGTGTATAGTGGTGTATAGCGGTGTATAGTGGTGTATAGCGGTGTATAGTGGTGTATAGCGTGTATAGTGGTGTATAGTGGTGTATAGCGTGTATAATGGTGTATAGTGGTGTATAGCGGTGTATAGTGGTGTATAGTGGTGTATAGTGGTGTATTGTGGGTAAGCGGAGCTATAGTGGTGTATAGCGGTGTATTGTGGGTAAGCGGAGCTATAGTGGTGTATTGTGGGTAAGCGGAGCTATAGTGGTGTATAGTGGTGTATAGTGGTGTATTGTGGGTAAGCGGAGCTATAGTGGTATATAGTGGTGTATAGTGGTGTATAGTGGTGTATAGCGGTGTATAGTGGTGTATAGCGGTGTATAGCGGTGTATAGCGGTGTATAGCGGTGTATAGCGGTGTATAGCGGTGTATAGTGGTGTATAGCGGTGTATAGCGGTGTATAGTGGTGTATAGCGGTGTATAGTGGTGTATAGCGGTGTATAGTGGTGTATAGTGGGTAAGCGGAGCTATAGTGGTGTATAGCGGTGTACTGTGGGTAAGCCGGGCCGCACCTGCGCCTCGGCCATGATCTGCCTCTGCAGGAGCTGCTTCTGCTGCTGGCTCAGCATCTGCATCTGCTTCATGTAGGCCGCGCTACTGTGGCTCGCCGGCACACTGCTGATGTTGGTGCTGTTGGGCTGCGGAGGCATGCTGGTCCCCGGGCCCGGCACGTGCGCGCTCGAGGGGTACGAGCCCGAGTCCTGCTGGGACACACACACACAGAGAGAGAGAGGCTTATTCAACACTACAGGAGCTTCAAATCGCTGGAGAACCAGAGAACTTATTTCATTAATTCATTTCTGTATCCAACTACACTCTACTTTCATTTATATGGATGTCCTACTTAATGTGGGGGCGTATTACAAAAACGTTCTTAAGTCTTAAAGGGGTCGTCAGATGCAAAATTCACTTTTATATGGTGTTTGCATATAAATGTGTTTTTGCAGTGTGTGGACACAACCAACATACAAAGAAAATTTTTTTTTTGAATCCTCAAAAAGCCAAAACACTTAATCAAGCCGCTTGGATTTTCTGAGCAATATGATGTCATATTGCTCATGCTCCGCCCACGACGGCTGACGGACTGTCCCGTATTAGCAGATTTCCGCCCTCATCTATTTGTATACTGTCCGCCAAGGCATCACTTTACGTGTCTTGTGTCGACACGTCCCACGGAAGAGAGGAGGGGGGAGCTCAGCTGACCTCATTATCATTTAAAGAGACATGCACCTCATTACCTCATTATCATTTAAAGAGACATGCACCTCATTACCTCATTATCATTTAAAGAGACATGCACCTCATTACCTCATTATCATTTAAAGAGACATGCACCTCATTACCTCATTATCATTTAAAGAGACATGCACCTCATTACCTCATTATCATTTAAAGAGACATACACCTCATTACCTCATCATTTAAAGAGACATGCATCGAAACGGGTCGCTGTGAACTGTTCGTTGTTTTTCATCTTGCATCATTGATAAATGTGACGCCATTCTCAGACAGGGCTATTATGTGATTATTATAGTTAGCTTTCAAATAATTTTAAAGTTAGGACACCAGTGGGGTAGACAGTTTTTAGGGTTTTTAGTGTTAAGAACTTAACTATCTTCTGTTGTTAAGATACGATTATAAACTTAACAAATGTAATTTTGTAATAGTTTTTGTCCTAAATGAGGTCCTAACTGAAATTGCCATGGTTACCAAGCAGATAAGATAGGATCTTTCAGTAATGCGCCCAGTAAGCAAATGTAAAGCAGTTGAAGGTCTTCATGGGTCCACTTGGGTCTGAAAACCCGGAGTTCGACCTGAGAGCAGCGCGAGATTGGGTCCAAGACTTCGACAAGTGCCTCAGAGACAGTTTGGGTCTGATATTAACAATTTAAAAAAAAGTTACACATAGATCCATACAAATGTGCAGCTTGGGAGCTCAGACTTAAGGTTGGTCTCATTTTAAAGAAGACCCTTGGCAGATTATTGTTGAAGTAAAAGTGAAAACAAAAAGAAAGTTATAGAGGTTTAATATAATATAATATAAATATATATAATATAAAATAATGACATTATGTTGACCTCTAAAACGGCTAGAAAATCAAAGTCATGTTCCACAAATGAGCTTTCAGAGAGTGTGTTTGGGCGCAGTACCAGATCTTCCCCACTAGATGCAGCAAAACTCACTGTGTTTGGATCTGTGATTCGCAGTGTTTTTCTCTCTCAAATATTTCACACACACACAATTGTTTTTATTACACACATACAAACCACACTCTGACATGCACACCAACACACAATTACAGCTGCATAATTTATCCAATTAGCTCTATAATATGAAGCGAGTTTTTGCTTTATTGGCCAAACCTGAGAAAATGGCTCCATCTGATAAATTTTTTTTTTTTAAAGTACACATTTAAAGTTTTGAAGCCTTGCCAGCAGATTTAAAGCCTATTAAGTAAGATTGCATCATTTTATAGTTAAAAATGCATCATTTTATAGTTATAGTGGGATTAAAAATTGCAGTTAAAATGGGTTTCAATGGGGAGATTTTTGTCCTGAAGGTCCTGAGAGGAACTATTGTGTGTTACTAGTGCAAAATAAATGTATTAAAGGAAAAAAATAGTAAAATTCCAATAAAAATACACACCTGGGCCAAAATGTATGCATTTATATGCATTAATAACACAGGCAAAATGATAAAAAAAAATAAACCTGAAAGACAAAAATGGCCATAAGGTCGCACAAGGGTTAATAGCCTTGATAATAAACTTTCTGATTTTACAGGAAAAGCTTTCTCCCTTTACAATCCGTAGAGAATAAAAGGATAAGAATAAAAGGATAATGGCCACTAGAGGGCACACTTTGTATGTGATATAAATAATAATAAAAACATTTTTACACACAACCAAAGAACATTTAACATTTTTTGTTAATGTCTTGCATACAAGAAAATGACCCCACTGGTAACAGTTGATGGGCATATACTACTAACAAGAATGAGACTTGAGTGGGAAATATGAACACTGAAACTAGGGTGTAGGTGCACGTCGTATTCCCTCCTCCTGCATAACTAGGACACATTCCCGGCAGGTTTCGAGAGATTCCCCGTAATTAATGCAATCCACACCAGCTCGATGTTTCAAACCTCTTTGAAATTCACTTTTAAACTCAAGCATCTGAACAGCACACCTCCTCTCCAACCCAAAGCGCTTCCTCAGCGCCGGACGACAGAACACACACACACACACACACACACACACACACACACACACACACACACACTAACAAGTCCGAAGATGGTTTAAAAATAAATGAGAGATGCCAGCGCTGGCAGATGCCCCTTTCACAACACACACACACGTTTGTTTAGCTATACTTGTGAGGACCTCCATAGACGTAACTAAACCTACACCTTACACACACGACCCCTAATCCTACACCTCTCACACACACACAACCCCTAATCCTACACCTTACACACACACAACCCCTAAACCTACACCTCTCACACACACAACCCCTAATCCTACACCTCTCTCACACACACAACCCCTAATCCTACACCTTACACACACACAACCCCTAAACCTACACCTCTCACACACACACACACACACACTAATCCTACACCTCTCACACACACACACACACACTACTAATCCTACACCTCTCACACACACAAGCCCTAAACCTACACCTCTCACACACACACACACACACTAATCCTACACCTCTCACACACACAACCCCTAATCCTACACCTCTCTCACACACACAACCCCTAATCCTACACCTCTCACACACACAACCCCTAATCCTACACCTCTCTCACACACACAACCCCTAATCCTACACCTCTCACACACACAACCCCTAATCCTACACCTCTCTCACACACACAACCCCTAATCCTACACCTTACACACACACAACCCCTAAACCTACACCTCTCACACACACACAACCCCTAATCCTACACCTCTCTCACACACACAACCCCTAAACCTACACCTTACACACACACAACCCCTAATCCTACACCTCTCACACACACAACCCCTAAACCTACACCTCTCACACACACAACCCCTAATCCTACACCTCTCACACACACAACCCCTAAACCTACACCTCTCACACACACAACCCCTAATCCTACACCTTACACACACACAACCCCTAATCCTACACCTCTCACACACACAACCCCTAATCCTACACCTCTCTCACACACACAACCCCTAATCCTACACCTCTCTCACACACACAACCCCTAATCCTACACCTTACACACACACAACCCCTAAACCTACACCTCTCACACACACACAACCCCTAATCCTACACCTCTCACACACACAACCCCTAAACCTACACCTTACACACACACAACCCCTAATCCTACACCTCTCACACACACAACCCCTAAACCTACACCTCTCACACACACAACCCCTAATCCTACACCTCTCACACACACAACCCCTAAACCTACACCTCTCACACACACAACCCCTAATCCTACACCTTACACACACACAACCCCTAATCCTACACCTCTCACACACACAACCCCTAATCCTACACCTCTCTCACACACACAACCCCTAAACCTACACCTCTCACACACACAACCCCTAATCCTACACCTCTCTCACACACACAACCCCTAATCCTACACCTTACACACACACAACCCCTAAACCTACACCTCTCACACACACACACACACACACTAATCCTACACCTCTCACACACACACACACACACACTACTAATCCTACACCTCTCACACACACAAGCCCTAAACCTACACCTCTCACACACACACACACACACTAATCCTACACCTCTCACACACACAACCCCTAATCCTACACCTTACACACACACAACCCCTAAACCTACACCTCTCACACACACACACACACTAATCCTACACCTCTCACACACACACTAATCCTACACCTCTCACACACACACAACCCCTAAACCTACACCTCTCACACACACACACACACACACACACTAATCCTACACCTATCTCACACACACACACACACTATTCCTACACCTCTCACACACACAACCCCTAAACCTACACCTCTCACACACACACACACTAATCCTACACCTCTCACACACACAACCCCTAAACCTACCCCTCTCACACACACACCCCCTAATCCTACACCTCTCACACACACAACCCCTAATCCTACACCTCTCACACACACATTTCCTAATCCTACACCTCTTACACACACAACCCCTAAACCTACACCTCTCACACACACACACACACACAACCCCTAAACCTACACCTCTCTCACACACACACACACACAACCCCTAAACCTACACCTCTCACACACACACACACACACACAACCCCTAAACCTACACCTCTCACACACACAACTCCTAATCCTACACCTCTCACACACACACACAACCCCTAATCCTACACCTCTCACACACACAACTCCTAATCCTACACCTCTCACACACACAACTCCTAATCCTACACCTCTCACACACACACAACCCCTAATCCTACACCTCTCACACACACAACTCCTAATCCTACACCTCTCACACACACAACCCCTAATCCTACACCTTACACACACAACCCCTAAACCTACACCTTACACACACAACCCCTAATCCTACACCTCTCACACACACACACAACCCCTAAACCTACACCTCTCTCTCTCACACACACACACACACACACACACACACACACACACACAACCCCTAATCCTTCCTCACACACACAACCCTTAAACTACACCTCACACTAACCCGACCCCTAAACCTACACCACACACACACGACCACTAAACCTACACTTCACACACACACACAAAAGAGTTGATGTGTAGAGAAAGTAAGAGTTGGTGTGTGTAGAGTAAGTAAGAGTTGGTGTGTGTAGAGTAAGTAAGAGGTGGTGTGTGTAGAGTAAGTAAGAGTTGGTGTGTGTAGAGTAAGAGTTGGTGTGTGTAGAGTAAGAGGTGGTGTGTGTAGAGTAAGAGTTGGTGTGTGTAGAGTAAGAGGTGGTGTGTGTAGAGTAAGAGGTGGTGTGTGTAGAGTAAGAGGTGGTGTGTGTAGAGTAAGAGGTGGTGTGTGTAGAGTAAGAGTTGGTGTGTGTAGAGTAAGAGGTGGTGTGTGTAGAGTAAGAGGTGGTGTGTGTAGAGTAAGAGTTGGTGTGTGTAGAGTAAGAGGTGGTGTGTGTAGAGTAAGAGGTGGTGTGTGTAGAGTAAGAGTTGGTGTGTGTAGAGTAAGAGGTGGTGTGTGTAGAGTAAGAGGTGGTGTGTGTAGAGTAAGAGGTGGTGTGTGTAGAGTAAGAGTTGGTGTGTGTAGAGTAAGAGTTGGTGTGTGTAGAGTAAGAGGTGGTGTGTGTAGAGTAAGAGGTGGTGTGTGTAGAGTAAGAGGTGGTGTGTGTAGAGTAAGAGGTGGTGTGTGTAGAGTAAGAGTTGGTGTGTGTAGAGTAAGAGGTGGTGTGTGTAGAGTAAGAGGTGGTGTGTGTAGAGTAAGAGGTGGTGTGTGTAGAGTAAGAGGTGGTGTGTGTAGAGTAAGAGGTGGTGTGTGTAGAGTAAGAGGTGGTGTGTGTAGAGTAAGAGGTGGTGTGTGTAGAGCAAGTAAAGGCAAAAGGGGGTTAATGGTCTATATTTAAACCCAAGCGCTGAAGGAGGGGCTGATGTGAAACGCATGAAAGACGGCTTTGTGTCTCCCTCTCTCTCTGTCTGTCCTTTTCTCTGTTGACTCGTCTCAGCCCCCACCGCAGTGTGTGTGTGTGTGTGTGTGTGTGTGTGTGTGTGTGTGTGTGGCTGTCTGCTCTCTGCTCCTTAGCAACCAGCTGCCTGACCCAGACACACTGATCAAGCCTGGGGCGTATGAGAACCAGACACACACACACGAGCTGGACAATATACCCTCTCTGTACATTTCTATTATATTATGCACTGTCGTTTTGCTAAAGACAGTCAAAATTGCTACGATTTAGTTTCTTTAAGACTCATGCACGTTAAAGTCCCCATAGAATCACATCCAGGGCTTGACATACAAAACATATGACAAGTTCAATAAACAAGTAATTAATATTAAGTTTACATTACATTTAAACTAACCTCAGCAGCGAAAATAGTTCCAAACAAAGATCACAGCGCATGTCACAGCAACACTCAACCGCGTTTCATTACCGATTCGTTCAAAGCACTGAATCATTCGGTAGAGTCAAAGATTCAATGACCCTTTCATAAACACTGTCTCATTCCTGAACGAATCAGCCGTTTGAACGAATCGTTTGAATGAATGACTCAATGACTCGCTCATTAATACCGCCGTCTGCCGCCTCCTACTGGCGGTTTAGTGTTATACGTTTAAAAGTATCATTCTTTCCAACATTTCTTATTTGTATATTCAAAAAATAACTTAAAACAAATTACAACTGCATTAAATAGTGTTATGAGATTATTTAATTTGATTTGTAACAACCCTATAGTGTCTTATTCTAATTTACTTCATTGATCAAATTTAAGAATTTAAAATGAAAGATGAGGCTTAAGATGTGTGCCCTTTATAAAAGGTTAAAGTATCATAAATATGCAGATTTAAATGTGTCAAAACTGAGTGATACGAATATTGCTTCAGAATAAATTAAAGCAAATAAATAAAGGCTTAAATGTCGAGGCCTGACATTGTTGTTTTAAACTCATGTTCCTGGTAATCTCGACTCAGAATCAGTTCCTCTCGCAGCATCTCTTCTCTTCTCTGATGACGGGGGCGGGGCTTTAACCTGTCACTCACATGAGATCAGCCAATAGCAAACCACAACCGTCCAATCATTCCCCACAGACACAATCAAGCCCCGCCCACATGTGTTCTTGTTCCTGAAGCGTTTCACTCGATATACGACACAATAGAGAAAACACGCGTTTTTTTTAACCGTGGAAAGACGTCAGGACACCGTTTCTCAAGTTCAAATCCTCCAACGTTAGTCTGCTAGCTCTCCTGACTGCTTTGTCGGACAAAAATGTCAGATTATGATTGGTCAGATCGCCTGTCAATCAAACTCCCTGCGACGGGTCAATTGTGTTTCCGATTGACCTTAGTGTGTTCCGTTTCATTGTGCCACTGATTCAACAGTGAGCTTGCGTTATCATTCACATAAAGCATATCCAGATTAGGATTTGCATCTTTAATTCATCCTAACATCCGCGTTCACTTTCTTTTTCCTCTCTGTAGAGCAATTACATTTCTACCTTCATTTATATGGATGATGTATCTTACAAAACGTCTTATTGTAGTTCTAATCAGCTACGTCTGCGCTGAGGGGAGTTATATCTATCCCTCAGACACTCGGACACTCCCTTCTGCCACAGTTATCTCCAAGGTTAGCGGATGAGGAGTGTCCACCAGCTATTCGGCTCATAAAGGGGCTTTAGTGTGTGTTACCAGGTCTTTGACTGAGGGAATAAATGTAGCATCCACTTCAAGTGCACTGTAAAGCAATACTACGCTTGGAAATGTCATTAAGAGAAATACAGTTGTTCTTCTCCCCGCACAAGACGGGCTGTGTGTGAGTGACTGGATTGTCAAGGACATCCCTGAACAACTCTCCTTTCTTTTCACTTATACACTTTCACACTGAGCAAATGAAAGCAGTTTCTTTCCAGAAGCCGTTTCCAGAATCAACTTCGACTGATAATATCACTGATCATTTCTTCCCGTTGATAATTTCTTCCGCTCGGTCTAATCTGAGCGCCTCATTTCCACTGTGGCTATGCAGGAAGATTGTAATAACAACAAGTTATTGTATTGCAATGACATTCAGACATTTGTACGCGTCACTCTGAATATTCACAATCATCTACAACCTTTTGCATGCATCTATAACAATAACATTTGACCTACTCTGCTTGAACACGCGGGTTTCAGTGATTAGTAACTAGGGCTGTCACTTTTTATTCGATATTCGAATATGCATTCGAACATGACGTGAAATATCCGTAATCGAACTATAAATAAACTAACCGGTTTTTAAAGTGCCATGTTTAGCGCATTTTTTACAGTCTATGATTAGACAGTTTGTTTTTTATTTCATTGTTTGCCATCTCATCCAGTAGCGGGCACTCTAAACGTATTGTAGCGTAAGCTCATGACCAAATCAAGCGAATAATAGCCAATAGCCACCCTGTTTTGAAAATGCAAGATAACGCACAGAACGGCCAGCCTGCGGACAATTACGACCCCAACTCATCTAAAAAGTAGTGTCTGGAAATGGACAATCCGATTGATGAATCCGAACACAGTGTTTACATGAACGATACATAAAGTAATGTGCGCATTATCTGTCACAAGATTCAAATTGGAATTGATTTTTTGACATGCGCACACTGCACGAATATGCCGCTGTTCGCGCATAACTATTCTCCTCTATTGGTTCTTTATTTGTTTTAAACAGCAGACTTGATATTTATCCGTCTCTGGTCATGATTTGGAGACGATGAGCATGATTTGCCGTGCTGCTTGTCTGCTTACAGGGATGTCACGGTACCAAAATTCCAGTAGTCGGTACCGATACCATTAAAATTGTACGGTTCTAGGTACCAATTTCGGTACCAACGCAAAATCAGTTTCAACTATTTTTCCAATTTATTTAACTATTTGAAAAAAAATATTAAATTCAATTCACTGACTTATTTATGACGGTAAATTTATGAAAGCATTGAAGGCTACATGCTGTTTAAAATATTGCTGATATTGAGTAGGGGTGACCCCGAATAGTCGAAGATTCGATGCATCGATAGGAGGAGCCTGATTCGACTACCAATCTCACGGTCGAATCTTCGCAGAGGTTATGTGAGGGTGCTCAATGTCTGATTTCACATAGAACTACCGGTTTTCTGTCAATACGTTAATATAGGAGCCTATTATGATAATGCTGTAAATACAAATGTGCAAAGGAAGAAGCTTCTAATAAATATTTTTGACTGCTTGAATTAGAGGTCGACCGATAGTGGATTTTACCGATACCGATATCTATGTTTGACCGTAGGTTTTACCGATAACCGATAATTCAACCGATATTTTTTTTAACGGATACTGGATTAAAAACAAACATCACACTCACAATAAAACAGGGCTGAACTGAAATGTGCTCAATTAAATAAATATATAAATATGAATATATTAAAACTTTATACAGAAAATAATTTAAACATTAAAATATTACAGGTTTCGTTAGCTATAACCTAGAAACATACGTACATTTCATAGGTAACACTTTGCAAGTCCCATTTGTAAACAAGGATGTATTAGCTAGCTTTCATGAACTATATGCATAATGCAATATACCTTTTTACTGAATGTATTAATATGAGCAATACAATTGTACCTTTATCATTCATGTTAGTTCATTCATAGTACATTAACTAAGGTAATAAAAGATAAAATTAAAATTAAAACTCCATTTCAAATGCATTAGTAAATGTTGAAATTAACAAACTACCGTAACAATGAATAATTCTTCTACAACTTGTATTAACCTTAGTTAATGCTAAAAATTGAATGGTATTGTAAAGTGTTACCATTTCATATGATTCCAAAGAGTCGTGCTTAAAGATGGCCATTAAAATGTAATAAAGACCTGTATTATGTACGTAATATAGCCTATAGTCTCTCACTTTATTTGCTTCTATATTTTAGAACACTTTATGATTATCTAATCAAAATAACAAGATGTATTGTAGTGTTTAAAAAGATCTTAAATCGAACGGGTTTCTGATTAGTTTACGTTTCTGTCGGCTGCATGAACATATCAATGTTGAGAAAGCAATCACGTCACTAGTTTTAAATATGCAACTTCGTCGGCTAATGAATGCATAAAAGTGACCAGCCGGATATAAAATAATGCAAATAGATGGTAACAATTGTGCCATAAAACATTTGGGTCAGGTCTGCGTGTGTTTTTGTCACATTAACGGTTGACTGAGGTAACGTTAGAGTCCTCACAGCCTCGACGGCAAACTACTGTTCTTTCTCTGCTGATGCAGCATCTAGTCAACAAATTAATTACTTGGTATGAATACATAACACTAAAGTACATATTGCCATATCATTACAGTTTCGCTGTCGGTGTTTTAAATGTCAGCGCTCTCTGTGCTGCGTGTTCTCTCCGTGCCGCGCGCTGTCTCAGGTGTTAACGTAAACAACTCAGCCAGTGATAGTTTGTTATTTGTCCTCTAGAGGCCGCTCTCGCTCTGTATAATGCCAGCAGTCTCTTCTGTTCTGAGCGCTCTCCTGCTGTGTAATGACCGCGCGCACTTCTCAGCCGCTCCAGCAACGGACGCAACCCGGAAAAACTATCGGTGTGGATTTTTGCCGATAACGATAGTTCCACCGAACAACTATCGGTGCCGATTAATCGGCAAAACCGATGAATCGGTCGACCTCTAGCTTGAATAAATCCAAACAACCCGTGACAGATTTAAGTTTCAATTTCGATCCGTGACCGAGAGAGGAGCGTTTTGGCGGCAGGGATTTAAATCTTAAAAAATGTCTGGATAAGAAAATCTAAACTGTGGATGCACACCATCAGAAAGGATATTCTCCAAGGCTGGATTTAGCATCAGGAAACCATGATTGCACTTCTGCCGGCCAACGTTAACATGTTGATTTTCCTCGGGTCATTCTAAAACGTTTAACGTGAAAAAAGCTTTTATAACGCTTAAAAGTCACTTTTACGTGGCTTAATGTATGTAGTACATATCTTATTAAGAAACCATAGCCTACTATGTGCAGATGAGCAGAACCCAGAATATGAACGCAACGTGTTCCTCTTATAGAAAGTCACGTAAAGCGTTTTCTTTATAATAACGTTTTTCAATGGGAGGAAAATTAACGTTTAATTAAATGCGTTGCGTTCATCTGGGCTCGTCTGCTTTTCTGTAGGCTATACAGTATGCTTTATTAATAAGGTGTGTACAGAATTAGATATTTTAATATAATCGTCTTAGGACATTAAGCCGTTACGTTTTTCATGTTAAGCGTTTTAGAATGTATTTTATCCGAGCACACAATTTGAAAAGACTCAAACGGACACAGAGACACAGACAGAGTGAAAGACTAGATTTATTTTGTCTCGATCAGGAAGGGTACAAGTGATTTCAAAACATTTCAGCCGGTTCTAATTAGATTTTTGGATGCTGTGAACATGTTTAGCTAAACTGTCACTCGAGTTTAGTGTTTATTGTTGTTTCTGCAGTTAAAAAGACAAAGTTGACAATTCTGGCTATACTTTCGTTATTTAAAGAATTTCTTAATTTTTTTAAATTTTATTTATTGATCACTCAGGGTTATTTAATTTAACTATTTGTGGCTTGTGTTTTGAATATAGCTATGTTCCCCTGCACTTTAGGCATTTTGCACACATTTGTGATTTGATTCTGACTTAGTTCGTTTTGTATTTTTATTTTTTTAAAAGGTATATTCTGTACTAATTTAATTCTGTAAATTAATTGATTATTTTTCGGTGCGTCGATGTTGCGCTCTGTACTTAGAGCCTGCTCGCACAGACAATTTAGCTGATTTAATTTGATTTGCATGTGAAATGCAAATCCTGTCTGCAGTGTGGCCTTTCTGCAGTTATTTATGTTATTTCTTAGTTTTATTGATCCGAAATGTTTTTATAAATTTTCTTCAATATCTTTGTGTGATGTTCTGCACATTGCAGCTTTAAAATGTTAAAGCCCCGCCCCCTCCCCAACCCCACACACGGTTCGACTATAGGGAAGACTTGGCGATTCTGATTCGACTATGAAAACCCTTAGTCAGGGACACCCCTAATATTGAGAAATATTGCTTATAAAAAAAATCAAGTGAAAAATAAGCAACCTTCTATGCACACATTATTATTATTAGCTGCTTATATTGATCACACAGTAAAACCCTGCGCCCAAAACCAGTCGTCCGTGGATGATAATCTGAAACAAGCGCTGGTGGGACGTTGTCCTGCTTCACTTCACAGACGCTGCGTGAAATGAGAATTTTTTAATAACGGAAGACTCATTTATGACACTCTATTCAACAGGAAGAACAGCTCGCTCCGTGCGTAATACGTCATTGCACATGCCCAGTCCTTTTAGTTTCGTAGATATTCGAATATATTCGAATACATTGCTTGATTTTTGATATCCGTTCGAATTTGATTTTTCTGAAAAGTGACAGCCCTATTAGTAACCACTCATTATTACATACATTATGGGGCATTTCTAGCACAGTGACGTGAGTCTCAGCAAAAGCAGATGAACGGCAGGAACAAGCTCTGACATGATCACACACGTGACCGAGATCTGGCAAACAAAAGGGCCCTTTCTGTGAACGCCTGCAGATCTGACATGAATCTCACGCCACACGTGCTGTACGCGCAGAAGCACACACTTTCCCAGCAATCTACGGCACTGTTGTACTGTAGGGGGCGCTGTTACACACCTTCTGAAAGAGGACTGGCTCTCCTGATCAAAACACAGGAGAAGAAGCAGAAACAAGCGAGAGAAGCACTGCCGACGCTCATGTAAAATAACGTGATCATCAAACGGCATATAAATCAGAACGGCCTAACGTTACTGAATGACATGTTAAATATGAAGAGTAAACGACTGAAGCGTTGAGGTGTTGATGGACTCGATCGACTCCATCTGCGTTTATGATCATCCATCTCAATCCCATCTAGACGTGGTCTTTGACAAAAATGCGATTTTCTCAGCTTTTTGTTCAAAATGTTGCTTTTTTAATGAAACTTACCCACATTCAAGTGTTGATTAAAAAAATAAAATAAAAAAGAATGCATGCAACTTGAATAAAAGGTTTAAAAGCAGAGGCTCTATTGTTTCTTTTTATATATTGCACGTTCAGATACTCGTACAACAAAATATTCTGGGGGGCCATGGAAGTTGTGTGAAAATTATCAAGAATGCTGCCGGTGGGGAAAGAGTTAATGACTAATCACTGAATATTAAGTCAACATGTAGTTAAAAATACATAGAGATTTGTCAGAAGTATTTTTAAATAAACCAGTGAATGAAATATGATGCTTTTGTTTGTTTAGTATTTCTAAAGTTAGGGTCATTACTGGATTGCATTTATGCCTCCTCTAAATAGATTGTGAAAAGTCTGTGTAGATGTAAAAAAAAAAAAAACTCCTCAAAACTAAAATAACTTATTTAAATTAAAGAACATTAATTGACACATGCTACCACTATTTAAAGGATTAGTTCCCCATCGTTTACGTTCCCTGATGACTTTCTTCATGGATGTTTTTATTCAGTAAAAAAATATGTTACTGCGAATATTATTGTGACTTGTTCATCATTGTGTCAGTGTTTTATTCGCTGACTTCAGCAGCTTCTTATCATGACGAACAACATAGTGACGAAACGCGTTTGTCCGATCAGGGCCACCGTAGAAACGTGTGTGTGTAAGCGGACCCGCGGTGTGTGTAGAAACGTGTGTGTAAGCAGACCCACGGTCAGTGTAGAAACGTGCGTGTAAGCGGACCCGCGGTCAGTGTAGAAACGTGTGTGTAAGCGGACCCGCGGTGTGTGTAGAAACGTGTGTGTGTAAGCGGACCCGCGGTGTGTGTAGAAACATGTGTCTGTAAGCGGACCCGCGGTGTGTGTAGAAACGTGTGTGTGTAAGCGGACCCGCGGTGTGTGTAGAAACGTGTGTGTAAGCGGACCCGCGGTGTGTGTAGAAACGTGTGTGTAAGCGGACCCGCGGTGTGTGTAGAAACATGTGTGTGTAAGCGGACCCGCGGTGTGTGTAGAAACGTGTGTGTAAGCGGACCCGCGGTGTGTGTAGAAACGTGTGTAAGCGGACCCGCGGTGTGTGTAGAAACGTGTGTGTGTAAGCGGACCCGCGGTGTGTGTAGAAACGTGTGTGTAAGCGGACCTGCGGTGTGTGTAGAGAGAAACGCTTCATTCTAAGCTAATAAACACACAACGCTTCATTATGTAAGGTCTTTACACACCACTGAAACAGTTATGTTTATGATATTGCATTGCTGTCAACAGATCCTCCTGAATATAACACACTGCACCTTTAATCTAAACCCTGTCTGTGAAATCAGGCCGATGTGAATCAAGGTCTTGTGAAGAGATATGGTTGGTTTATATCTTGAATAGATTTAAATTAGTAATTTATTCACATATAAACGTACATAGAGCGCATTACATATGGTTAAACATGGACGGGCGTGTGTGTGTGTGTGTGTGGGCGTCACAAGCTAAAACAAACCTCTTTGTTATTGCGAGCACATTGAGCATATGTGACGTGCTCCATAAATGCGTGTTGATCATTGTTTAGATGTAAATAAAAGCCTTAATGAAATCCGTTCCTCACATCTTTTCAGAAGATTTGGATTAAACTGCTCGATTTGTTTTACAACGCCTTTATGACCTTTTTTAATCCACGTTATCTACGATGTTCATGTGTTTCTTTCTTCAGTGGAAAAGAAATGAAGGTTTTTGAGGAAAGCGTTCCAGGATGTTTCTCCATATAGTGTCTTCAATGGGGTCCAACGGGTCGAAGGTCCAGATGTGAGTTTCAGTGCAGCTTCAAAGTCTCGACACGATCCAGCCGAGGAATAAGAGTCTGATCTAGACAAACCAGCGGACATTTATAACACAATACACATTTATATACTGTTATCCACTAATGCTGGTCTTGCACTCGCTGTGATGCGACACACATTACGCAATCAGGTTGAAAGGTCAAGCGTGACGTAGGTGTAAGAACAGACCCAGTGTTTACAGAGCGAACCTGCAAAGACTGAGTCAAACGCTATTTACAAAAATTAATAAAATAAAAAGTAAAACAACTATGTCAGAAGTTGGTGGAGTTTTTCGCCCTATCCTTCATTTATAAACCGGAACACGCTTGACCTTTCAGTGTGATTGCGTAATGTGTGTCGCATCACAGCGAGTGCAAGACCAGCATTAGTGGATAAAAGTATATAGATGTGTATTGTGTTATAAATAGGGCTGTCACTTTACGTTCGAAAATCGATTGCACAATCGATCGGACCAACCAACACAAGTATCGAAAACAAAAATAGGGAATCGATTTTAACGGCCTTTTTTTTTTCAACATGTGGGATGCTGGAAAATAACAATGTCTTTTCTGTTCACCAAATGCTTTTTAATATTCGCTATTACTTCAATGCAAGTGAACAAGCGCGCCGTTATTTGTTGCGTAGTGACGTGTGTGTTCAAGTAAGCCAGAAATGCGCAGATCCTGCGCAATACGCTGTATTTAATATATCATGAGGACTCACGAGTTGCGTATTTGCGCTAAATCCGCGCAGATTTGTCTTACACGAACTTCCCCAGCAAAGTGAGTAAACACAGAAACACACCAAATTGGCTCGTGATTTGACAGCGTTTGGAGGGTGTTAATCTCAATCCCTGAATGTTGCGCTCCTGTTTGTCATTGTGCTGAAACTTCACGCCAATAAATCATCCGAAATATTGCTGACTTGTGCGTCTCAAGCGCCCTCTTTACGCTCGTCTTAATGCCTGTTAGGTGTCCGTGGATTTGCCTGTATTTGGTGTTGAAAATGGAAACGTCTTTAGACATGGAAAATCGATTTTACAATCGATTCAATGAACACTTACGTCTCAAAAATAGAACAGGATTTTTTTTCCACAAAAGTGACAGCCCTAGTTATAAATGTCCGCTGGTTTGTCTAGATCAGACTCTTATTCCTCGGCTGGATCGTGTCGAGACTTTGAAGCTGCACTGAAACTCACATCTGGACCTTCGACCCGTTGGACCCCATTGAAGACACTATATGGAGAAACATCCTGGAACGCTTTCCTCAAAAACCTTCATTTCTTTTCCACTGAAGAAAGAAAGCCATGAACATCGTAGATAACGTGGGGGCGAGTAAATCGTCAGGAAATTTTTAATCTGAAGTGAACTCCTCCTTTAATGTGCGTTTGGGTTTGGAACGACACAAGGGTAAGTAAACGGAAGACTTTCATGTTTGTGTGAAGGATCTCTTTAAAACCCCAGGTTAGATGCTATAGATGCGAGGTCTCCAGTGGGTCTCACCGTTACAGTGCGTTTGGGACGACACAAGGGTAGACTTTCATGTTTGTGTGAGCTAAACTAGGTTGAGGTGTTAGAGGGGTCTCACCGGAGCGTGCTGTAGGTGTGCTGGCCTGAAGCTCATGCCGGCCGGCCTCGGCTTCTGCATCTGCTGGTGCCGCATCAGGTTCAGGATGGCCTGGCTCTGCTTGCTCTGGCTCTGTGCGGTCGCAGGACCCCGGGGAGCCCCGGACGCCACCGCCTCGTAATGGGACAGGGGTTTAGTGTTGCTGTAGTCCAACATGGCCGCCTGGGCCGCAGGGTTGGGCGCGTGGCTGAGCATGGGCTGCATGTACCCTGCCGGAGCGCCCGCTTTAGGAGAGCCCTTGTTCGGCATGAGCATGGCCTTGGGGTTCGGGAAGTCTTGCGGGTACAGAGAAGGACTCGTCGGCTTCTCAAGCCCAAACGTCCCACTCATCTGACTTTGGTTGGGGGGATTTTGGGGCCATGATGTTGAGTGGTTTGGTTGCGGGTGGAATTTTGGCGTTTGCGACTGTGGTTTTTGTTGCGTTGGCGGCGGAGGCTTCTGAACCACGTGTTGCTGGCTCTGTAATATGGCTCTCTGCTGTTCGCGTGCCGCTAACTGTTGGAGCTGCTGCGCGGGGGACAGGTCTTTAGGCGGGACGGGGAGCATGTGGTTTGGGATTTGTCTGGTGGGCTGTTGCACAGGCGATGTGGCCGGAGCCGACACAGGAGAGCTGGTGTGAAGTGGAGGTCCAGATGAGGTGGGTCTCACCTGAGGGGAACCGTTGCAGGACTCCTGGTCGAACGCGGGGGAGAACTCAGTCTTTACATTGGCTAGATCCGGTGGGATTAAGCTCTGAGTTGCACCGGACGTGAGCTCCGGGTCTTTGCGGTCACCGAAACTGACGCTGAAGAGCTCTTGTATGTCCTCGTAGGGTACGGAGCGATTAAACTCCTCCATGATCTCACTCCAGTCCTGGTCGTCCAGGTTGAGGTCGGGGAAAAGGCTGTTGTTCCCGGTTGTCCCCCCTGAGGGGAGAATGCAGGGTAGTATATCGTCCACCGGCTCCTGCTTCATCTCTTTTAGTAAGCGGAAATCTGAGTCCGAGCCGCGAGGCGCACCGCTATCGGTGATGCCGGCTTCGCTGTGCTCCGCTCTGTGGTTCCCATTGGCAATCACATTATGTTTAGTGTCCATTGGTGAGAGAGGAGGCACTGTGCCGTTCGAGACCCCGTTACGAGCTCCGAGTGTGTCCTCAACACAGCTCTTCTTCTTGGGTGGGAAGCCGTTGACCGGCTCACGGGCGAGAGGCGAACCAGCGCTCTCCAACTTCCTCTTCACCGTCTCCTGTAACTGCACACAGAAGACAACACAAATCATGCATTATATTTCATGTAGGGCCGGGACTCGATTAAAAAAATTAATCTAATTAATTAGAGGCTTTGTAATTAATTAATCGAAATTAATCGCATTTTAATTGTATAAATATTTCACCTGAGAACAGTGAGAAGTAATTTTTTTCACATGGATTTTTAGTATACCATTGAATAATGACTGAATACATAAGCTTAAGCAACAAAATATTGTTTATTTTTGTTCAACCAAGTCCAGCAGACCAGTGTTTTTTGCCATTAAGTGTAGCAATAGCATATTGCTACACTACACTAATAGCAATAGCGAATTCCTTGTTGCATAGCTTGCACACAACCATGCTCTTATCGACGCTTCCATCCGTTCGTTTTTGTAACAAAATTTCCCATTCACCGGCCAACCAAAGCGATCTCGTCAGCTTCTTCGTCATGAACGCTAGTTGGTGCGCCAGTATAATCGGTCCGCCGAAACTCATCCAGTGAGAAACGTTCCGCGGTGCAAAAATAAGTGCGATTAAAAATATTTTTTTGTGTAATTAATTAACGCGTTAAAGTCTGTAGTTAATTAATCTTAATTGACGCGTTAAAGTCCCGGCCCTAATTTCATGCAATATCAATATTTATTTTCACAGCATTCATGTTTAAATATGGGCCTGTTTTGTTATAATTATATCATATATGATTTAAAGTTAAAAATAATAACGTGTTAGACGTGCACTGTAAGTGACAAACAAAAAGAGTTAAATCGTTAATCACAATTAAGGGTTCGTACGGACACTATAAAATGAAATTCAAGGACTTAAGTACTACTTTTTGGACTACAATCAGAGATATCACTTATCAAACAATATCATTATTATCTTTCAAATTAAAAAACAAACAAATAAAAGAGATAAACAAAAATAAACTAATAAAGCAAAATGGTACAAATGAAGTGCAACGCAAGCAATGACTGATTACTTTAAACATTGAAAGGGTACTATGACAAAGATATCATTATTCTTATTCAAAACTGATTTTTTTCTCCCATCAATATATGATTGACCTGAAGAATGAAAGATGTATCATATACTTGGATAAAGGCATTTTGCTTGGCTATGAGGGTGATATTGTTCATATAAATATCCATATCAGACGAGTTGCAGCATTGATTTTGTGTGAAAAGATTGTTTTATCAATAAAATTAAACACTCATTTCATATTGTCTGTCAATAATTCAAGCACTTTTTAAGTACCTTTTCATAAATATGGCTGTTTTCCAGGACTTAAATGTCAAAACGTCAAATTCAAGCATTTTTAGCACTTTGTACGAACATGACAATTAATTGTCAGCACAAAATTGATGATCGTGACGGGCCTACTTGGTGAATACCATGTCAATGGACAGTTTGAACAATGAAGAATGCACGTTATGGACAAACCAGCACAAGGCATACGCAACTGCATTAGGAGAATCAGTCCGAGAGAGACTGAGAGTCATAAATCCTGCACTCCCTTTAAAATCACATCCCATATTAGGCAAAACAACATCTCGCTCTTAAAAGATGACGTGCAATTTTTCTTACTAAAAGGTCAAATGTCACATGGACAAAGAATGCTGCTGTTCTACGTACATTAATGATAATTAAAAACTCGTTTCACAACAATTCAGTTAAACAAGCAGACGTTGGGAATGAATCATGCTCGTAACACTGAGACGCACCGTGTGCTGTGTTGGTTGTGTTCAGAGTACAACCTTGAACTTTTTCCTAAACTTTAACTTAATTTATATAGCTTTATCCTCCTTTTTAAAAAATCTTTGTAAATCAACATGATATAACTTGCATTATATGTCAAAGTGTGTTTTTCAATACTTAAGAATGGACGGTACCAAGTAGGGGTGGTAATCTTTTGGTACCTCACGATTCAATTTAAAAACAATTCTCGATTTTGAACCAAATTTCGATTCGATATGTGCTTTTTGATTGTAGTTTAGTGTTTTGTGTTGCTTTTCTACTGCGGTAGACCATTTAATAGCTCTAGAAGAACAATCCTACTGAATTACATGTGAACCTGGACATTTATTTAGTTTTTCTTCCCATTTTAGTCAACCCAATATTATATAACTAATGCCCTTTAAGCTGACTGCAATCATAAATGTACAATCAATACAAAAATAGGAACAAAGAAGCAAATTACAAACATTAGGACAAATACAGTAGAAAAAATATATATATACAAATTAAATAAACTAAGTTTTTCAGGTACAGTAGAATAGGTTTATTTAACATTTTGAATAATTCCGAACTTGAATAATCAAATGTAAAATTAAACACTGAATAGTCTTCCCTGTATGAATTAAATATAAATTGATCGATCTTAAAGATAAAAAAGTAATTCAGTCAAAAGCAGTGAGTGTTTTTATTACCGTTAATGAAAGTGAAGGCCACAGTTTATGAGGCTGCTGGACTTCACACATTTGCATTAAGCTTTGTATCTTTAGAAACTCAGTCATATTTTTGAATGGTCATGGTTTATTCCCTCATTTTCCCCTGACATGGGAGAAATAAGGATTTAAGTGTTCCACTTCCTTCTTTGTATAAGGGTTGAGACTACAAACACTAGTTCATCATTTATTCAGGGTGTGGGACCCACTCACGCTACAGGCCTATCACAGATCAGTGGGTGGGACTTCACCTGCAGATACTGAAAGCAATATCAGCCATCTTGTTTGGAAGCTAAGCTAACAAGCGCTGTGGAGATAGGAAGTTACGACAATGACGGAAGAAACTAAACATGATATGGAAGTAGAGGATTTTGAAATTCTGCTGCTCGAATCCGCTGGCCGTGGCTATCTTTACGAGCCGCAGTATAGTGAAGAGCAGCTGAGGCTGATGGAGGAACAGGAGGCGGACGAGGAGCCCGTCCTCTCACATCCCTCGCCCTGCTCGACACAGCCAAATAACTAGAAATTTAGTGTGAAATGAATTTCAAACTCTGGTGGCAGCTAACGTTAGCCTTGTAGACGGAAGAGTGATTTTTCTGTTTGCGCCATTCTGGCTTAGTGGGAGTGGCTTGTGGTGCATTGTGGGAGTTGTTGTCTTACATACAAATGCGCCCTAAAGTTATTTTCTGTCTTTTCTCGGTCAAGAGAGCACCAAATTCAAAACTTCTTTTACATTTCGACTACATATATAACCAACTTTCAATAAAGATTAATGTTGAAATGGGTGAAGTATTCCTTTAAGAATGAATGCACAGATCTAATATACCGTTACACATCCGAATTTCTCCCATTTGTTTTCATTCGCGTAGGGCATACAGACTCTGTTCACACTGAATACTCCACGTAATGTGCACTTAGACATAACCGTGTGTGTATCTGTGAAGGAGTAATGAATGTGCGATCGCATGTGAGAGGCTTCATCTGTGTGTCCGTCCGCGCGAGCACCGCCTTCAGTCCTTGTTCACGGCTTATTGTGATTAACCTCAATAACTGTTAAAGGGGTGGTTGATTATGATTTCAGTTTTCTAGCTTTAGTTAGTGTGTAATGTCGCTGTTTGAGCATAAACAACATCTGCAAACTTACAACGCTCAACGTTCACAGCAAAGGGAGAGATTAGCTTTTACAGAAATCGCTTTAAGGACTACAACACACGGCTGGTAGAACTACACGAGCTTCCTCCCGGGTTAGTGACATCAGCAACCCTAACATTTACATAAACCCCGCCCCCGGGAGCGCGATTTATAGATTATCATGACAGAATATGCGAATCAATGACTAGAAGAGAGTTAACTCCACCTCTTCTTGAGTGTCTCCATCTTTGCCGGACTCCAGTTTGAACATAAAAGGCTAAAAGTTTTCGAAGTTCAGGACACAAGCTGTTGAAGCTCCGCCCCCTGTGCCGGGAGCAGCAGCTCATTTGCATTTAAAGGGACAGACCAAAAAAAAAACGTGCGTTTTTGGTCACCCTCAAAAAGTGACAACTTCAACATGCTATATAAAAATATCTGTGGGGTATTTTGAGCTAAAACTAGGGATGTCCCGATTGATTTTGAGTATCTACCGATACCGAGTCCCGATCCGATACTTCTATAATACATAAAAAATAAGGAACATCCTGGATCTGTTTTTCTCTCTTCTTTATTCTTTTTTTATTTAATTCACCTTATTTTAACATTCAACAACTCTGTTAACAAACAGAGCACGTCTATGAGGTAGCTTGAACAATCAAGTAATAAATAACATAAAATCTTCACTTTTGGACTTTAGTGCAACAGTAAATATAGAAAAAGTCTAATATAAAAACAAATAGCACTTAAAATAAAATAAAACTTAAAATACCCGGCAGGCATGTAAACAAAAAATAAAAATGTTTTAAAAGTGTATAAAAAAATGAGAAATATATATATACATACACATTAGGGGTGTAACCGTTCACAAAATCTGCGGTTCGGTTCGATACGGCAAAAAGCATGGGCGTAGGTTTGGTCTCAGCTTTGGTTTGCCTACTTACACTCTGCTTTATGAAAAAGCTTCGTATGTCCCCTTTCTTCTTCTTGGGTGACATAGCTGATCTACAAAGTACAAAAAGGGGCAAAAAAACGGAATATTAAAATGTTTTACTCTGGCCTTTGTATAGACGCTTTCATCAGACGCGGTGCCATGGTGATGAGCTGGCCCAAAGTTAACTTCCGCTCTGTTTGTTTATTAGTGTTTACTGGATAATATGGCATTGACTACAAATGCAGTGAAAGTTAAGGTGATGAGCAGGTTGTTGAGCTGTGGGGTGCAACCTGACCTTGGGAGCAAACGCATTTTTTAAAAATAAAAACGTTAAGGTTTCCTAACAAAGAGGGAGACGGCGGTATTAAAATAGCTATGTTTATCTGAGTGATATCCGGTACAGTGTTTCCCATACATTTATTAGTGGCAGCCCACCACATTATCAGCGCTTGACCGACCAGTCTGTGTATTGAATGGTTAGTATCATAAACAACGCTGCACAGATCCATCCAACATGCTGTCAATGTGGAGACCCACCTGGAAGAAAGGTTATTAGCAAGCATGTAAGAAGCCTAGCTAATAAGGAGAGCTATGTTAACCTTATAAAACCCCGCCGCCGCGCTCGCCAGTTTAACACTGCGGTAAATCACACACGTCGGTAGAAAAACATTCTTGTCTCCAATTTTGGTTCAACGAGTCTGGTAGTGTCACATTTCAGTTTGGCCAAGTAACATTTCTTTTCTTTGACTGGCAAGAAATACCAGCTAATACTAAGGTTATTTACTTGTTATGGATTGTCTGCCGGAAGTTAAGTTTGGGCCAGAGTAATGCACATGCGCAGTACCGTTTGTTTATGTTGTTACTGCTGAAAGCGTCTATATGGCAGGCAGAGAGACAGCCCTGGTAACTTACCGTCGGCGTCGTCACGCGCACACACACACACATGCACACACACACACACCACCCGCTCGCTGCCAGTGAGTGCAAGCACAAAAAGTAGTCCCGGCCCGCGCGTGTAGCCTGCCTGTCAGATACCCCGCCGCCAATCAAATTACAGCGTATCTTGTACTGTCGTCGTCCTGGCCGTTGGAATCGATCCAAATAGCAGCGCAAAGATCCAAATGCAGCGCAAATATCAAAATAGCAGTTCAAAGGAGCTTGCTAAATATTGGTGGGGACAAATTTGTCATCTCAAAATATTGATTGGGACTAGTACCTAGCGTCCCCCCCTAAACCTACGCCCTTGCCAAAAAGAAAGAAATGCCAGAGAAATTTCCTATTTATTAAAAGAAAAACTATTTTTAAATAAGTTTGAGTTTTCCTACATCTTGAAACTTTCAGGTTTATAATTGGGGGTAATCTTTGAAGGATGAACAAATAGTGTTTTGGTAATCACATTAAAAATAACATTTAAATATATATTTATATAATATTTGAGTTTTGAAGTGCAACATTAAATCCATGTTCATTCACGGCACAATGTTTCTCCTGGTTTCCACGTCAGCGCTGTTTAATCTAATAGAGATCTACGGTAAATAACGGAGAAATGTGAATGCTTCTCACTAGATTTACTAGTTATTACTTCAGTGGCGAATTCAAATGTTTTCTTCACTGGATCTCTTAGCACAGTGTCGTCGCTTGATCTCGCGCTGCACAGATCGCGTGATCGGATCGGGACATCCCTAGCTAAAACTTCACACACACACACTCTGGGGACATCAGAGAGTTATTTTACATCTTGTGAAAAAGGCATTATACCACCCCTTTAAGAAACTTTAAAGGCACAATATGTATTTTTTCTGCTTTAAAAATAGCAAAAATAACTGTATCTATGTTATATATTTCTATGAGAAATGTACTTACATTATCCCGACAGTTTGTATAGGAGAAATGTATAGTTTAATTCGAAGACACGGGCCCTTTCTTTATTTCCGTTTTGTCGCTAGTCTATGGCGTCATATAACCTTTGACTCCTCTATTTTCTCTAACTTCCGGCGAAGCCGCCAAACACAAGGGGGAACACCAGACTACCGCCAATTAAAGAAAAGAAAACAACGTTGGGAAAAAAAAAGTAGTAGGGATGTCAATTTTCACAAATTCCCATGATCGATCGTCGTTTAAATTAACGATCAATTAATCGATTAATCGTTAGCATTAATGGCAAACAGCACAGGGTCTGCAAATGCTGCTCAAAAAGCTGTTACTCACCAAATTAATCAGAATGTTTTTTAATCTAAATAAAGGCTTAGTAGGATTGTAAAATGTTTTGATGTGATTGATAAATTAAATTAACTATCTAATATATAAATATAACGACAAATACAATGTGTCACCAACTCCGCCTCATATGCGTGCTTGTCAGAATGTGTGACTGTTGTGGAAGTGCTGGAACAACGCACTGAAAACGGCAACTAAACCCAATGAATTCACAACCATTTAATAAAATAGTGTTCTCATGTTATGTAATATGAAAGTCCCAAATTAACCATCGTTATTATTAGTTGTGCATTCTGCTTGAGCGGCGCGTGCTGAATGAATAACCGTTGAGCACTTTGTTAGCGTTTATTTAACTAAACGCATCCTATTTGATATTAATCAGATATATAAAAAATAAGCAGAATATTACAAAATTATATCTGCACAAAATGACGTGAATGCACAAGTGAACTTAAACTGAGTTACGTGCCATTCAGAATGACTCATATGTTGTGGTGGACGCGCTCAAAGTCTCTGACGAGCTCTTCCTGGAACAACGCGACATGGCATCTAAACCCAAATAATTCACAATGTTTCATTACAATAGTGTTCTCTTTATAATCTTGTGTAATATGACAGTCCCAATAGTCATTATTAGTCGTGCATTGTCGCTTGAGCTGAGCGCGCTAAAGATCACGTCGATTCTTAACCAAATGCATCCAATATGAGACCAATCAGATATAGATAAGCGTACACAAAATAAACTATTACAACTTACATTTGCACAAAACAAAAGGCTGCGAATGCACACGCAAACTTATAGTCATGATGAAGGTGTAATATAGTCCCAAACAACTCCGGTGTGTGTGTGTCATTCAGTGGGACTCAACACTTCACCACACCGGCGCGCTCGCTTACATGTTTCGCGGTTGAGCAGCACGCACGCGCATGATCCTGCTTAATCGATGATCGATAAGTTTTATCGATTAAATGTATTATCGACAATTAATCGATCGTCGATTAATCGTTGACATCCCTAGTAGCTAGTATAATTTTGCAACTGCACCAAACTTGAGGGGGGTTTGGCTGCACGCGCAGGATCTCTCGCTCGCTTACCTCTCTGACATCGTGCGCGGTTAGGAGCTCAACATCTGTCCCGCATGCACGCTCGCTCTAGATTACAGGATATTTTAGCTAATTTGCGGTAAAACTAATCGATCACGAGTGGCTCAACAGGTAGATCTACAGATAAACTCCTCTTTCTGGCTTTGACCGACCGGGTTGACACTTCAGCGTGAGAAATCGGGGGTGTGTGTGAGAGCGTGAGAATTGACTCAATTGCGTGAGTCTCGCGCTGAATGTGTGAGAGTTGGCAGCCCTGTAAGTTATGAACCACGATTACGCTTTGCCGGCACGTTCTGCTTCTGGAGCCGGCTCAAAGCGCAGACGTTAGGGTGACCAACAGTCCTGACATGTCCTGTTTTCACGTTCTGTCCTGGCCGTCCTGGCGGTTTTAATAAAGTGAGGAAAATGTCCTGGTTTTCAAAAAAACTGCTGGTCGAGTGTCCTGGTTTTTGGTAATCAAAATATGGTCACCCTAGCAAACGTACGGGTGAAAAATATGACAGGAGAAGAAGCATGACACGGGTAAACTGTAGGGTTGCGTATAAAAAATGTAGAGAGACAAGTGACAAGCTAAATATCTTCGTGACAAGCTAAATATCTTCGTGACAAGCTAAATATAGGCTACAGAGAGATGCCGATCTCGCTTGCATTCTAATAAACAGCTAAGCACCCATTCAGCGAATACATACAGAACAGGTGCATGAAATAAAATAAACGTAAATTTTTTTTTTTTTAAATAAATAAAATAATGTAGTAGGGGCTAAGGTTTTTTTAAAATCATACTCTTCTATGATGGATAAAAGACTAATTGCATTTTTCTTTTTTATCACTTTGAGGGCTTTTGTAAATGAAACAAATTCACCATGAAATGCACAGAACATTGGTTTCACCTTAAGGTATTTCGATTTGTGTACAAAAATTTCCCAAGCATAAGGATATTATTAACCAGGAAGTTATCTTTGTTATTATTCATTAAACGTCCATAAATAATGTCCTTTACAGTGAGGTCTTCGAGGTGAGGTATCTTTGGGTAGACCCAGTCGTAAATATCAGACCATAAGGCCTCCACAACCATACAGTGAAAAAACAGATGCTCAGTGGTTTCAATATTATCACAAAATAAACATTTATTTGAGTCAAATCCAAATCCAAGTCGCAAATATTCACTCGATGGATATATACCATTTAAAATTTTAAAATGTACTTTAACTTTGAAAGCTAACGGGAATTTCAAATACTCGGTTCTAAGTCTGTGAATGCTATCTGTTGAGAAAAAAATGTGAAATTGAGTTTCTATAAACTAATATAAGATAAGAAATGTGGTTGAATTTATTTCTAACAGTTTTGTTTGAAAGTTGGCTTCCTTTAAAATCACGGCCTTCAACTGACAATACTGGAAGATGTGGGATTATAGAGACAGAATAAGAGAGAATTTCTTTAATTTGACATACGACAGCTTTAGGGATGGCTTTAGTAATAGATTCAAAACTGGCCCGATTGCAAATGAGATTATATTTAACACAAAAATGCTCATATGATATAATTCCACTATTGCTGTCAATTAAATGGGACACAGATAAAATTATCCAAATTTCATCAACAGGTTTTGTTATACTGGAAGATTTTTTATAATCATAACTTTACACCACACAATACACCATTATGGAACAATAGATATATTATGGTCAGGAATACATCACTGTTTGAACTATATCTATCCGTATATTTTGTGAAATGATGTCATGTGTAAAACGCAGACGGGCTAGCTCTCATGTAGCTATAATGTAAATTCATATTTGTTCTATATATAGCTGGAGAAAGTAGCTTCATATGCAGTTCACTAACGTTATCTTGTTCGATATCATAGTATAAACAATTATATTTTTAACGGAAGGTGACCGTGTTTTTTAAACATCTATTAATACTAGCTAGATGGAATATTGATTCAATAGGGGTCTGATAATTCATATCTCTCTGTTCGAAAAGACGTGATTATCAAAATACATAGTTAGAATGAGAGGAATGACAGATCGCGCGTGTTCCAATGACCATCGTATCGCTGGTTCGCTCTCTCTCTCTCTCTCAGAGCGCTGGTTGTCATTGACAGCGACAACAGCTCCCGTGAGCCCACGCTCTTTCCCGACGTCATCAAAGTACGTCTTTTGCTATTATTTAGATCGAGTGCCCCCTGGTGGCCAAAAATTACATACTGTACGTTTAAGTAGTACTGCAAAGTTAAAGAAGTGTAATGCTTTAGAAAATCTATTTTTTAAATTTGTGAATCGATGCAATATGTAGAAGATAGAAGCAATATTCATACATGAATCGATTTTTCCCCTCACCCCCGCCAACACCAACACACACACACACACACACACAATCATAGCTACATAATTTATCCAATTGGCTCTATAATATGCATAAGCAGAAAACAGGAATAAAGTGAGTTTTGCTTTATAGGCCAAACCTGAGAATATGGCTCCATCAGGAAAAAAATAAAAAAAAATAAAAAATTACAATTTTAATTTTTAAGACTTGCCAACAGCTTTAAAGCCTATTAACTAAGATTGCATCATTTTATAGTTAAACGGCTCAGGGATTAAAAATTGCAGTTACAATGGGGAGATTTTTGTCCTGAAGGTCCTGAGAGGAACTATTGTGTGTTACTAAGTGTAAAATAGATTTATTAATTCCAATAAAAATACACACCTGTGCCTAAATGTATGCAGCTGACATTAACACAGGTGAAACTGAAAAAGACAAAAACGTCCATCATGGGTTAAAAGTGTGCACTGTTGGATGGGAACAGAATGAGGTCTGAACACATTTAACCCGTTGGAACAGACGTGAGCGGTGCGGATCGGTGCTGGCCGTCTGATGTCGTCCCCCCGCAGTTTCTGAACCTGTAAAACTGGTCTCGGCTACAGTCGCTTCTGAGACGACCTCGCTGGGTGCCACACCCACGAAACGTCCCTTTAAACATGCTAAAACTCTTCCCAAAGCAATTTTCTGCCAACATGCGTTTCTTAATCTCTTGTGCGCTTACTTTCGCTCGGTCTTCAAGCCTCCCCCGCAAGCTTGAGTCTAATTACCATGTGTGTGAGTGCGGATCCCACAACAAAAGAGCCAGCGCTCGGCCCGCGGGAGTGTGCCGAATTCCTGCCCATGCGCGGCTCAGACACGGCTCGCCTTTGATGCTCTGCCTCGTACAATGAACACCCCCCCCCCTCTTGGCTTTGCGGCTACTTCACAAACAAGGGGCAAAGTCCAACAAGAGTTTAACATCCTTTCCAAAAGGTAGTAATTAGTGCATTTAATGGTTTGAGAGCAGCCAAAAATCTGCAAGTGCAATTCAAACCAGCTGTTTATTTATTAGTGCACTTTGCCAAGACAAAGCAGCACTGACTGGAAGTACGTTTTCTTAGCTTTACACCCATTTAATGCCAGAAATCGGACAGCTAGAGGTCATAGAATTTTCTAAACAATGTAGAAAATGATGAAGTATCTGATAATATATTTAAAAAAAACTTCAATTTTTACCCACATCAGTGCATTTTGTTGCTTTGGGTGACATGAGACCTGGTTGACCCTGGTCAGAAGCTGTGAAAGGCCAGTGTGGAACAGCGAGTCATGTTGAGTTATACTGTGGGGAAGGGAAACATCTAGATGCACTAGAGTTCGCCACAAAGCCTTATGATTGAGATTCACTTTATTAACACTTGCTTGTTAAAAACAGCAGCCCATCTGGGAGAAGCTTCATCAACATCAAGACATCTGCAGTTGGGGTAGTTGACCAAAAAAGAAAAGAAAATGAAGACGCTGTCAACACTTAGCCCTCGCACGGTTACAAATGATGTGATTTTCTTTCTTCCATGGTAATTCGTGCGATTTACCTTTTATCCGTTGTATGGAAAGTGTGTCTTGTGTTGAACTAAAGGAAAAAGTCTAGGGATGCACGATATATCGCCCACCATATCGGTATATACGTTCATTTTTAATGTTATCGGCCCAATAATAAAATGTGGCTGATATATTAAAGTATGTATTATGTCCTTCAGCTGAGACTCTTCAGATGCGCACTGATCAACATGATGGGTTTGAGTTGCTTGAAATAAGATTGGAATCATTAAAAAAAAAAAAAAAGGATAATACGGTTCAGTGCAACGCAAGTCATATCGGCTACATACAATTATAATGAGAACATGATATATAATGTGTTTGGGACATGGCTTACAAAGGTGAGACTGCTGTTTTTGTAATCAGGCTCTCAAAAATGATATACAAATTTGTAATCAGACTTATCGGCCAATATATCGGTTATCAGCTTTCATATATAAAGAATTATCGGCCAAAATGTTGATATCGGTGTCATATATAGTCAAATGTTTCTAATAAGTAAGTTATAGGAATATTTCACTCAAAAAAGTGAAAACTCTACGACTTAAGTGGGCCGAGGAAAGGCACATGAGCACCAGGTTGTGAGAGCACGAACCGTGGGTGTTCGAGGGCGAGGGTCCGGTGTGCTGGAGAAGCACACACACAGCTGTCCAGAGGCCTTGGGGAACAATAGTGAGTCAGTGGAGTGTGTGAGCAGACCTGAGTCATCCTAAACACCGATCACATTAGCACGGCCATCCCAGAACTGCTGCCATGATAACTTCTACACCCTTCATGCCAAACGAGCTCGACACTCGTCTGACTGCTCCAGACGCGAGCAGAACCCGGAGGCCGGAGAATAAAACCCTTCCTGACCTCCGCATAACACACACCGCACAGTCAAACACGGCTGCATTTACAGCCAGATCGTGTGAAGAGAATTAGAGCGTTCTGGGTAGTGGTTCACTAGCCCAAGCCCACTCTCGAGTCACTCAATGACTCTGGCTAGGGATGTGGATAATTAAATCAATGTCCGATTAATCACATTTAATAATTCAGTAGGGATGCACGACATATCGGCCACCATATCGGTATCGGCCGATATATGTTCATTTTTAATATGTTATCGGAAAATTTGGCCAATATATTAAAGCTGATGAATAATGTATTATGTCCTTCAGCTGAGACTCTTCAGATGCGCACCGATCAACATGATGGGTTTGAGTTGCGTGAGATATGAGTGTAATCACTTCAAAAAAGGAAAATATGGTTCAGGGAAACATGCAGCGCAAGTCATATCTGCTACATACAATTATAATATATATATATATTTTATTATATTATTATTATTATTATTTATATACACAATATATATATATATATAGTTGTTTGCTTGGGACATGGATTTTAATGGTGAGACTTGTTTTTGTAATAAGGCTCTCTCTCTCTCAAAAAAAAAAGGATTAAGATTTATCGGCCAATATATCGGTTATCAGCTTTCAAATGTAAAGAATTATTGGTTATCGGTATCAACTACGGTTGCAACTACACGAACATGATTTTAGAGTACGTATTACAATACCGTTACAGTCTCAGTTAACAGTAGCTACTTTTCTATAACAGATTTTGCGCAAAACTATTGTGATATTTTCTAAATGTCGATAAAAAAACGATTGCGAAATGGCGTTTCCATTAACCGATGTTACGCGACTAAAACGTCATTTATTTCCTCTCCCGATAAGTCATTCCAGAAATCATGGCGACTGATGTTAGTAGGTTAACGTATATCCCAGCCACCGCACTAGCCATTATTGTTAATGGAAGGAGACGTAGGCGTAGGCGTGTATCCGAGCTTTAATGGCAGGGAAAGCCTCTTATACTGGGAGCGGATCATATGAGGAGCTTCTGCGTGACAGAAGAATCAACAGCTTTCACAAACGACGTTCACAATACATGTCTCGCATCAGAAAAACATCTCGAATTATGTTTTTATGTTGTCGTTTCTTTGACCACACACTCAAAACGGTCTAAACCCACCTTTGGGTCACGACCCGCTGATTCTGGACGTGACGTAATATGTCGCACTGCTGGCACTAGCCTAGCGGGTCACGTCAACAGCCTTAAAATTATAGTTTCACCCAAAAATTACAACACTGCCATCACTTAACTCACCCGTGTGTCATTCCAAACCCATAAGACTTATTAGATAAAGATTTTTTTTAACGAAACCAGTCCATTCATCCAAAACTTCAAAAAGTTCATAAAGCCATCAAAAAAGTAATCCATATGAGTTGAGCTGTTTAATCAGTCTTCTGAAGATAAACGATCGCTTTATATGATTAACAGACCTATTTTAGGCTTTTATTATTTATTTAATATATAAATATTGATAGAAGCACATACATAGAGCACATCAAATATGGTCAACGGCAGCTCAATCGTACTTGCGTAAGCTCAAATGTGCTTGAAGAACAAACAACACACATCAAACACACACATCTGTGCTGCGGTTCACCAGATCTGATGTAGTTTGGATGACAAATGGTGAGTAAATATACATATTCATTTGTGGATAAACCACTATTACTCTCCTATATGACAAAAAACATCTAGAGTTAAAAGGCTGATCTATTAGAATCAAACTTTCCATTTCCAGATTTATTTCTCTAGTCTAGAAAATGTAGTTAAAAGAAAAACAAGTTCCACTCTTGAGATTCACGTTCACAGAGCGGTTCCTGTAAACTATTGTGCTCATTTGAGCATGAAACACACACGAGGTTTGGCAAGATAGCCACAGCCTCAGAGTGACTAAATCTGAGCTTGTAGAAACACTCCCGCAGAAAACTACAACGAGTGAGTGAGCGATCACCTCTAGACGAGCGGCAGGACTCGTCAGCCACTGCACCATCCCTGCTTCATACTAATGAGGTCAGATGTTTAGATACGTCATGTACAACAAGTGTTCGTTATATGGGTCCAGTCTTCGTTTATCACTGACACGAGTCAAACGAACGGTTAATGAAATGAATCCTCGTGGCTCAATGGGTTTATTTCAGCCACCAGAACACGAACCCTTCTACTTCTAGCACTATTTAACATGTTATTGTGTTAGATGTGCGCACACACTATAGCGCCCATTGTGTTGAGAATGCAGACAAAGTCAGCATGAAGTGGAAATGCCATTTGCCTTCTCTTTCCTCCTGTGATGTTGTCTGGGAAGAGGGGAACCCCCTGATTCTGTCCATCGAGAATGTATCGGATTGTAGATACTTTGTATGCTAATTGCTGGTAACTTCAAATTCAAGGACCTTTCAAGGCCTTTCCAGGTCCAATACCCTCAAATTTAAGGACTTAATGTGGGGCCACACTTGTTGTGTCCAACAATAAACGTTCAGGTACCATCATAGTAGCTTCGTCCATGCGTGAACGTCAAGGCAACGTACAACACAAAGTACCCCACGCAGGAAACACTTAACGTATCACGTAAATAAGCGGAACTAACGTAAATCAAGCTAGCTAGGCCACGAAGTGCTGGCGAATTAGCGGACCGGAATAATATCATATGGATTTTTTTCCAGAAAACTTCTTTCACAAAATAAATTCAAGCACTTTCTAGGACCTGTATCTATGCATGTTTATTTTCAAAAACGTTCCAGGGCCTTGAATATTTTTTTTTCCTGATTCACAAACCTTCAAGGATTTCAAGGACCCGTGGGAACCCTGTGGGCTGAAACTCGCCCGGCCGTTTTGCAACGGTGTGCTCCATCAGAGATGAAATATAGAGAGCGGAAGGGACAATGTTTAAAGGTTGTGAGGTAGGACGGCACAATTGTGGATAATTTAAAAGTAACAATTTAGATTTTTTTTAATCTCTTGAGTGAATGATTCAATGACTCACTCATAAAGTCTTCACTTGTTTCATTACTGGATGAATCAGTGTTTTCGAACGAATCTCTTGAATAAAATGA
The DNA here is from genome assembly GCA_030578255.1 of Tiaroga cobitis. Lineage (NCBI taxonomy): Eukaryota > Metazoa > Chordata > Actinopteri > Cypriniformes > Leuciscidae > Tiaroga > Tiaroga cobitis. Next base: position 50,715,863 of record CM060604.1, on the reverse strand, counting down.
TCGCCACCTACTGGTGTAACGATGTAATTGATGCTATCTTTATTTAAAGCATCAAATTATTTTTATAAAGTGATTTAAATCGCTACCGAAGACGTCACTATTTATATCTGAACTATAAACTTTTATCCCAGAACTGTGATAATCTGAATTATTGTAAGACAGAAATGATGAAACTGTGAGGTTGAAAAGACTGTTTGGGGCCGTTTACACCTGGCCACTTCATGCGTTTTCTCTCTGATTTATCAAAACGATTCCATTTACACCAGGTCACATAAATGCGTTTCTGCAAAACGTATATAAATCCGATCTTCAATTCCCGCTGCAGATTTAATGGAGTGCACGTCACCGAAAGCAACAGATGTGAGCTGCATTTCATTGATCATCAGCTAATTTCAAAATCAAAGACAGCAATAAGAGAGAGTGTTAACAGAACTGGTAAGATCATTTCATATCTTTACTTTTAACGAAGATGATTGTGTTAAGCGTCTGCGACTCACTTTCACTTTGAGATAGTTTGCGGCGCGTTGGCTTGATGAAGAGATGCTCATCTGAGGTGATGCGTGTCGCAGTAGCGCCGTCATATCCAGTCCCTCCAGAAAAACGCGATTATGCAATCGCTGAATTCAATGCAAAATCAGCCAAAGTCCGCATATTTATGCGGGGGCGCATTTTTTCAAATACTCCGCAATTTCTCTGCATAAATTGCTGAGAACCGCGCAAAATATGCGGGGCTTGCATGATTTCACAATCCCCGCATTTTTGTCGCAAAAAAAGTCACATATATCTTAGCAGAAAGTTGGCAAATGTTGCGTTTGCTTCACACAAGAGCAGCCGTTTCCCTCTGTTGCCATGGGAACGTTATGAAGTGAAGTAATTACGCGACGTGAACATCATTGAAAAGCTGTAAAACAATATTTTTAAATATTTCATTTATTCATTTTTACTGAAGTTGTAGCATATTCCTCTAGTAAAGCTACAGAACTTGTTTGACTCATCAATGTTTTATAAGTTTGATGTGTTTATTAAGGTCTTGTAACGCGTTGTGTCGGGAAGAAAAATAGGGATAGCTCACAGCTGAAGTTATTGCAGAGGCCAGACAGACTCACGGAGGCAATTGGCATCTCACAACTAGCACTTTATTCCCAAATCGAACTCGTAACTGTCTGTCACACATTCTACCGTCCACATCGTTACTTAATAAGCAAAATAAGATAAAAGAAGTAGCACCAAACAGAAATTACCCGCACACATGGGGTGTTCGAGGCGCATGGCACATACAATATAATAACGTTACTGCAGACAGTTCAACAGGAGCGCGCAGCTCTTAAAGGGGCCACACCTTATTTCCACTCGTTACAGTCTGAAATAAAAACAAGATGAGAAATTAAATATTCCAGCACTTTCTGTGATGTAGTTATGCTTGCTTATCATAGGAAGTAATAAGAAAGGACTCTTTACAGTAAGGTAGTAGCCTAGTGAGAACAGGGTGTTGGGGGAATCACTTTTTTTTTTTTTCATCAAACCGCAGTTTTTGCAAGTTACCGCAATTTTATCGCAAAAAATTGCATAAATATCCCGCATATTCCATCGCATTTTTAAAGAAAACGGGCCGCGTAATCAAGGATTTTTGCCCGCAACAATCACAAAAAAACGCCGCGTTTTTCTGGAAGGACTGAATATCGGACTATAACATGACATATAGCCCATAACACGCTCTCACACGTTTATTTTTTTTAGCATTTTTGGGAGGATTTTTTTTTACATATAAAATTTACATATGTGGTTTCAACAACCAGATGCATTTACACTTGTCCAGTTTCGTCTGGAAAGCGGCCCATACCTCCTCCTGAAGTATAGAAGAATGTAATAATAATAATAATAATAATAAATCCCTGTTCTGGACTTGAACACAATCAGCATCGCAATCATTTCCCACAATGTAGTCATTTTGTGTTTGTGCAGGAATGTTTTATGACAACCGTAAATGTCAAGCCCTGTAAAAACTGCAACATTCTATTGTTTTTTTTAATAATTTAGAATTGTCAATTTTGAGATCATGGGAAAAGACGTCGGAATTGAGACTTTATTCTGACTTTATAACGCAATTGCAGAGGTGGACTGTAACAAAGTACATTTACTTGAGTACTGTACTTATGTACACTTTTTAAATATGTACTTTACTTGAGCATAATTTTTTCTGGTAACTTTAACTTCACTACATTTGAAAGACAAATATCATACTTTTTACTCCACTACATTTCTGCCAGGGTCCTTGAGTAGCAAGCAGTAGTAACGCAAGTCAGGGGAGGATTTTGGTTGCAAGGGGTTGCATTTTAGTTGGAAATGAAAGTCGGAATGACGTCAAACCAATTTTAATTTTCAACAATACGTCTGTCCAACGTTGGAGATTAACCTCGATCTGACGTTGGATACTGACATCAACCTGATTTTCATTTTCAACGTTGGGTTTGGTCTTCTAAATGAGAATTTTGTCATTGTTTTGGAGCACACTACCAATAAGGCTAACATATTCATACTAAAAGCCAAAACACTTTCAATAGGTCAATATTTGAGGGAACCATTGTGGACGTTATTGAGTGCACTTATTCAATCCCACTACTGGAACTGTGTTCTAGAAATAAATGTGATATTGATATGAGGGTAGGCATAGATTCAGAGGCATAATAATAAAACAATGCATTGACATTTACTTTTTACTTTTGAAACTCAAGTACTTAAAAAAAGTAAGTAAAAAAAAAAAAAAAAAAAAAAAAAAAAAAAAAGTACTTACAGATACTACTGGTTAAATATTACTCCGTTACTAGTAAAAGTTGTAAGGAAGTAAGTTGTGTACTTTGTCCACCTCTAGTTTATATCTCACAATTCTGACTTTATAACACGCAATTCTGAGAAATAAAGTCAAAATTGCTAAATGTAAACAATTGTGAGCTTAAAAATATAAAAATCGCAATTATCTTTTAAAAAGTTTTATTTTGTGGCGGAAACAAGCTTCCATAGCTAGCTAAACATAAACATCTGACTAAAACTTATTAAACAAAAGAAAAGAGATTGGCTTGGGCTGTAGTTGAATTAAGCTCATCTCTAGAGTAATATAACCCGCGAAACTGAAGTCAGCTGATGTTAGAAACTAGGGCTGAAACAACTAATCGATTTAATCGATTAAAGTCGATTATTAAAATAGTTGTCAAGGAATGTCATTATCGATTAGTTGGTCTACTTACGTCACGGGGAGCGTTTACTGGTGATTGGTTGAGACAGGCCAATCATGATGCTCTCTGTCTTACATGCGCTGCGCTTCATGAGACACACGCAAGGTCTCTCTCCCTTCGCCGATCTGCCGTGCGCGCCGAGACCGAGATCTTGTTTACAGTCTATGTTTGGAGTAGTGTTGTCACGGTACCAAAATATCAGTATTCGGTACCAATACCAGTGAAAATCCACGGTTCTCGGTACCAATTTCGGTACCAAAGCTTAATTTAGATTAAATGTACATATATTAAAGTGTATATCACGGTTACAAAGATGGAAACTGTAGTATTAAAAACAATTTACAATAAGATTCTGTTTGTTAGATAACATTAGATAAAATTACCTAACAATAAACAACAGTTATATACTGTAATTATTCTCCATGGGGTTAACTTAAAAATGTACTAATATATTTTTAAAATCAAAAGTTTTATCTGTTAACATTATTTAATGCACAATGAATGAAGTGAACAAACATGAACAATCAAGTGTTTGTATTAAATAACATTCACAAACATTAATTAATGTTGTAAAAATATATTGTTCACTCAATGTGTTGATGTTGCATTAAGTAATATTAATGAATGGTGTCTTATTGTAGTGTTACCAAACTATACAGGAGATAAAACATGTTTTATTTGACTTAACTGTACTTTTATTTAATCCAAAAATGTCACTCTTGCCTGTCTTCAAAGCTTGGGAACCCTGTAGCTGATTTCTAATGCAAGGGCTAGAAATCAATTAATTCTGATACTTCCTCGTCATCATGGAGAGCGCATCGCACCGCTTTCTCCTTTCCACAAGCGCTTGCTCTCCCGTGTCTCCGCTATGCAACCATGAACAGCGGCGAGGCTGGAAACACGAGCTCGCACGTCTCTTCTATTATGAGTAGAGATGCACCGATTACAATTTTCTAGGCCGATCCCGATTCCGATTTTTCCTTGAGTTTGACCTGCCGATACCGATTTTAGCCGATTCCGATTTTATTTTTTCAAACCACTTTACAGCACACACAAATATTTATTTTCTATCTTCTCTTTAATAGAACATTATGCATAGAAAATTTTTTGAACAGATAATCGCTATAAAATAGAACTATATAAATGACTCCTAGCGTGGAAAATTCTCACACATCTAAAGTGCAGTGTTATGGAAGAACCATTTCCTTTTCACATCCAATATCCAATAAAAAAAATGATATATTTAGCAAACTAAACTTATTTAGAAAACTGTATGAAAACAGGTAATGGCAATAAAATAATATATAAATAACAAATAAAAATTCAATAAATATAGCCTTGCAGTATAAAGATATTTCTCTCTCACACACACACACACACACACACACACACACACAGGCCTATTGCAATCACTTGTTGTATATCAATGGCAAGTTATATTTCTCAAGCAGTTCTTCTCTCATCTGACACATGTCCAGCCAAGCTAAACAGGACAAGTGGAGCATGTGCAGGGAAACAATTAAATAATAATAAAAACAAGTTTAAATGGGTAAATTTTCTATAAATATTTTTGAGTCTTCATTTTCTTTCTGACATAGCCTAGCCTACTTCAGTTCTTGTTAAAACACACCAGACATGCAAATTCTTTGCATTTTGGGCACTTTTTGGATGAAATCATATTTATTTTTTTGTCCATCAAAAGTGTGCTTTCACTTAAATTGAGCGCAGCAAAAATAGACTCGGCGCTGAAACCCGCGCTTCACTGTTGCTCCCGCGACGCTCCTGCTCGACGCTCACGCGCTGCTCCGGCTCCCGGTGTGAATGCACTCATTGATTAACATGCACGCCGAACAAAAAAAAAAAAAAAACGCGCTGCACCTTGTGGTGTGAAACGGCCGTAATTCACGAGGTTTCCTACATGTGCGCGTTCCGTGTGCACGTGTGATGCTGATGCTGCGCGATGTTAATCATGCGGCGCCCGAGTGCATTTGACCGGCATAAAATCGGATTATGTCAGACTGACCGGCCGGTCGCCGATCATGGCCGATCACGTGAAAACCGGCCGATTCCGGTCACCAGCCGATCAATCGGTGCATCTCTAATTATGAGCGCTTGCCGCGTGCCTACATTTGAAATTTGCACGCGCAAAAAAACGCGCTATATAAACGTGTGAACGGCCCTTTATGGCAACGTGACATTAGCCTAATTCAAAATATTTCCATATGTGGCTCTTTCCTCCTTTCTTGTCAACAAGTGGATTCAGAGCCACCGCATTAGCAGCGCCGGTCGCCGTGTCTCAGAGTGTTTTTATGAAGAGTACGCACCTCTGCATCTTTCCGACAGCGCATCAAGAACCGGATTAACCCGGTACTCGGTACCTAGAAAAGCTGGGACCGTAACCGTTTCATTTTTTTAGTACCGACTTGGTACCGAAGTACCGAGTTTTTTGACAACACTAGTTTGGAGCACAGTCTCTTCTGTCTCGCATGCGCGCTCTTGCTCGCGCGCTCTAGATTCCAGGAGTTTGAACTAATTTGCGGGCATCAGGTTGTGCAATCAGTTCGCTCAGCCTCGTCCTGCTCGCCACAACCCTGATTTAGGGTTTTATTTAGTTATAATAAACAAAAAAATCAAATAAAAAATTTTATCCGATTAATCGGGGAAAAAATAATCGTCGATTAATCGATTATCAAAATAATCGTTAGTTGCAGCCCTGTTAGAAACACAGCACCAGCGTAGGGCTGGGGCGGTATGGATTTTTTGGATTTTGAAAAGCAAGATATTGCCGCGGTATAGCGGTAAACTGCTTTGGCATGAACCAATCACTGAATAGATTTCCTTATTTAAGAATATTCTCAGATACATTCGCATTGAATTCATAATTTTCAGGAGAATAGCTAGGCCTACATTATGATGTTTAACGGAATGAAAGATGAACACCTTTTCCAACATGTCTTAATTACAAAAATGATATTCCATATTTATGTTAACATAATATAATGTTATTTTTTATTTAATCTGTCGATTATATGAAAAGTGAACAGCATGAGTAAGATTGGATCATAAGATGGGTCAGACATGATTTTGACCACTTTATTAAGTTTTGTTTTGTAGAAAGCCTCTCTTTAAATTAAATTTTGTTTTGTATAAATTGTATCTTAATTTTAATCACGGTTTCATTAACTAATTGCCTGGAATTAATAAATAAGAAGCAAATATAGCAGACATATAATCAGGAGGACGTGGAAGCGCCGGTGCGATCTCTTGCGCGTGAACTGGAGCTCGTCTCATAAATGAACCGAAACTCGGCGTATAGGCTGGGCATACTTGCCTCACACAGACATGAGAAATAAATAGAATGCTTAAAATGTCAACTTTTAAACAAAATTCAAAACGAAATGATACAATTTTATGCTACAGTGGCCTAGTCAGGTAAGGTCAGGTTTGCCTATGTGCGTTATAGGCTATTTATATCCCTGTTCGCCGATCGGAGACGGATTTCACTGCTGATATTCTGAGGATACGACATCGCCAATAGGCTATACTAGGGACTTCAGCCTTTAAATATCTTTGCTGCAGCCACGAGCTTTCTAGCCTCGCATCGCTCATAGACCTTAAAACTGAGCAAAAAATTTATCAAAAAACGAAAATTTATCAAAAACGTTGGTGCGGATGGATGGCGGAAGGATGATGAGTTTTGTGATGCGGTTCCGTTGCGGATGAAATAATAATAGCCCATCCGCGCATCTCTAATACGAATGTAGCCTAATGTTATTATGTATGGAACATTGCGCTCCCCAACTCGCGTTGGATTTGCTCCATCTTTTGATGATAAATTTTGAATCCGTGTAAGACACACTATCATAAATAATCCATGTCATTAGAATCAAAGAATCCATATCATAAGACACAACGTGCACACAAATGTTTTTTTTGCGGTGATGACGGTGACGAGCTCAGACCCGCGGTTGGAGTCATGTGACCGCGGTAATGCGGTAACCGTCCCAGCCCTACACCAGCGTCAGCCCGGACTGCAGAGCGAGTGAAAGCCCCGGTCGCGCGCGCGTCTTCAAACTGTCTTGCTCTCTCTCCCTCCCTCACGCATATTAATGAATTGAGTTGACTGAATATCTTTGAGAATACATGATGGTAAAAGGTCGGAAGACCGAAGTTTTTTTTTCTGATCTACCACTGGTTGTGAATTGTGCTAAAATAACGTTGCCTTTTCTTCTCTGAAAAGCTTTCCACACATTGATGACATAAACCACACTTTCAATAAACAAAAAAAATCTATCTAGTGATGAAATGTTTTCTGTGTTGAGACAAATCTTGTGCGATGTCCTAAACTGCCGGGACAATCACACAACGTGTGCCGTGGTCCGTTAATGACACGTCCGATTCGCGAACTAATGACTCATTTGAACCGATTCACTTTAATGAATGGTTAAAACAACTGATCTGTCCAACACTGAACTCATCAAGAGACTAGGGCTGGGTATTGACACAAATTTCACAATTCGATTCGATTTCGATTCACAAGCTTGCAATTCAATTCGATTCAATATTGATTATTTAGGATATCAGGTACAATACATGGCACATTTTTTCAAGGAAAACAAATCTCTTAACTAATGCTGTAAACTATGGGAGTCAGTTGTAGCCTATAGGCTTCATTAGCCTACTATAATTTTGAAGGTAAAAATTAACTGATTTGAAGCTATACAAACACTTAAATTACACTTATTTATTTTTATAATAAGAAAGTTATATGAAATATAAACATTTAAATGGTGGCTGTCATAAAAACTTGCCAGATTTATTCAAACATGCATTAAATATTGAAGAACATTAAAAATTATAATGAATGTGTAATATGGTGCATATATTTAGCAAAATTCTCCTCTCTAGAGTTATTTTTTCTAGCTGACTAACTGACTAAGTTACTAAGTTTAATGTTTTTTCTGAGGTAAATGTGACGTTACATGCCATTGTTTACTTGCAGTTTAACTGACGTCTTTCCACGGATGAAACACTGATTGAGCGATACCACATTACATGATACGGATTTCGAAGTTGTACTCTATCTTTTACCACACTTTCAGATGCTCATTGATGTTTATTTGGCGGAGTAACTGGTATTATTAAGGCGGAGTAACTGGTATTATTAAGGCGGAGTAACTGGTATTATTAAGGCGGAGTAACTGGTATTATTAAGGCGGAGTAACTGGTATTATTAAGGCGGAGTAACTGGTATTATTAAGGCGGAGTAACTGGTATTATTAATTATTAATAATACCAGTAACTGGTATTATTAAGGCGGAGTAACTGGTATTATTAAGGCGGAGTAACTGGTATTATTAAGGCGGAGTAACTGGTATTATTAAGGCGGAGTAACTGGTATTATTAAGGCGGAGTAACTGGTATTATTAAGGCGGAGTAACTGGTATTATTAAGGCGGAGTAACTGGTGTTATTAAGGCGGAGTAACTGGTGTTATTAAGGCGGAGTAACTGGTATTATTAAGGCGGAGTAACTGGTATTATTAAGGCGGAAGAGGAGAATGAGATCATGTGCGCTCCGTGCTGCTGCTTCTCTTGAGCTGAGCCAGAGCGATCTCACGCCACAGCGCCAAAACGGTATTTATGTTTTTGAATTTCGTTAGAAAATGGACGTAATTCGAAATTTAAGACTATTTCACAATAATAGTCACAAAGCACAAAGATTATTTCGATTTATTGGATGGGATGCACGATACAATGTTCTACGCGATCATCAAATGAAAACAGGATGACTAATCGATTCTTGAGATTTAAGAATCGATATCGGTTCGTAAAAATGAGAATCGATTAATATCGAGAAATCGATATTTTTTACCCAGCCCTACAAGAGACATAATTCGGAAACACTTTACAATAAGGTTTCGTTTATTAAAGTCTAGTTAACTACATTAGTTAACATTCTATTAATATTAGTTTCTATGCGGATTTACTCCATGACAAAACCACCCCAGTCATTCTAGAATGATTCATTCTTTCCAAATAGAGCTATTCAAGTCATCTGGTGAAATTGGTTTTATATCGCAATATTATATATCGCAGAAAAATAAAACACCACAATGTCATTTTTTACCAATATCGAGCAGCCCTAATCCTCGCTATGTGTTTTTTATACAGAGATATTGACATCGGTAAATATCGGTATCGGCCATAACAGCAATATTAATATCGGTTATCGGCCACAATTTTCACATCGGTGCATCACTAGTATTGTGCATTTTTTCCTTAATACAATTTTTTATTATATCATTTTTCTAATGCAATGACATTCACACTTGACTATTTCTGGACTGAAAGTGATTCTGCACAAAAAGCAGAACTCTAGAAACAGGGATGCTTTGAAAGAGTTTGGAAAGTGGAAAAACAAACAAACACAGCCATGAGGTGATCATTCCCTGATCTCTCAAAACATCTAGTCACACACACACACTCTGTGCACAGAGCTCATCATGTGACATGTGCAGGGCGCGTGCTGGTGTCACGGTCACATGACCTCAGCCAGTGCCCCCACACACACACACCTGCAGATGCTCCGAGACCAGCACGTGCACTCACTCAAGCACCTGATGCAGAAACTGCAAAGACTAGTCTTACGAGTTAGACATCACATTTTTTAGTTAGTTCACCACTATTTAAGTCAGTTAAATAGAAACGGAGATTGGTCTAATTAAAAGCTCAAAAGTAAGACTGAATGGCCGCTTGACTGACCGCTAGTGGGTCATCCTATTTATGGCAATAGCAAACAATACAGTGTATGGTCAAAATTATCGATGTCAAAAATCATTAGGATATTAAGTAAAGATAATGTTCCATGAAGATATTTTGTAAATTTCCTACCGTAAATATATAAAACATATTTTTGTGAGTGGATGCCGCACAATCGCGAGCATAAATGCACAATATTAAAGGCGATTTTCTCAATGTTTCGATTTTTTTGCACCCTCAGATTCCAGATCTTCAATAGTTGCATCTCGGTCAAATATTCTCATATCCTAACAAACCCCACATCAATGGAAAGCTCATTTAGTCAGCTTTCAGATGATCTATAAATCTCAATTTCAAAAATTTTACACGTGACTGGTTTTGTGGTCCAGGGTCACATATGAGATTTGAACCTAGTCATGTGACCCACAGGAACATCACAAGCCCTTCCACACACACTCACCGCGATCAGCGTGTTGTTCCTGCTCTGCTCCCCGGGCTCCTCCGCGCCTCCCCCGGCGCTGGTGCCTCGGTGCCCCGCGGGCTCCGCGTTCACTGCCGCGGGCTGCCGGTGCTTGCTCGACCGCTTGGCCTTGGTCTGCAGGCACCGCTGGTGCAACGCGAAGGTCTGCTGCCGCTCCATCTCCTGCCGCTCCACCGCGTTGCTCTGGTAGCGGCTCTCGCAGACCGTGTGATGCCGGCGGAAGAGCTCGATGCGCCGCCGCAGCCGCTCCATCACCGCGGTGTGCCGCGGCGCCACATAATCCGCCATCATCCGCGTCACAACGCGTCTGGATACTGGCAGCAACTCTCACACGGACCGTGCCGTTCGTGTTCGCGAGAGTCTCTTTACAAAACACACTCCACTGACTCCATTATCTTCACTATCTGCCTCCTTACACAACAAAAGACTCGGCGCATAGTTTAGACGAGAGCGCTTATTCAGAAGTAACGCGTGTAAAGTTTGCTTTAAACTACACGATTACTGAACAATTATATAAACAAGTCTAGAGTCCTGACACAAGACAGAATGAAATTAAAACCGCGGTTTTATGAATGAAAGAGTTCACAAACACTGATAAATGATTCATTTTAGAAGTTGCATTTGTTTAGACATGAATGTAATTTAGAGGAAAGTTTGAAAGGACTCGTCATAGGTTGTAGTAGTTTCTATTTAAACCCTTTACAATAATATTTACCTCACGTTTAGGCTTATTTGTTCACAACACGTCGTCAAATCGAGCAACAACAAAAAACAAACAACTTAAAAATAAACGTTTTTTTCGCCTCACAGTTTAAGTTTGACAAAAGACGCACTTGAGATAAAACCCCATCGACGAAAGGTTAGAAAGTTATGTTTTAAACCGTGTACGTTACATCCATTCAGCCCTAAAACACCGACTTAGAGAGTTACAAGCGAGTTTTAGTAGTAAAAGTAACTTTTAAAGTAGCAGCGCGGCTAACAGCTGATCCTCACAGTTACATTACAGCTACGGATGTAGCTTAGCCTGAATGCTAACTAGCCCTCGAACAAAGCATTATAAACTCACTTTCTTTCAAAAGCGCGTTAAAAGTCTTGAAGTACACACAGCCGACTTGTGTGCTCCAGTTGAGCTCGACACAGACACGAGAAAGCGGACGGCGAGGGAATAAACTCGTCCCTGCTGCGCTGTCTCTATTGTTTTCCAGTCTTCAGGCAGTAGCTGGTCGCCATCTTGTAACTATGTTTTTTCTTTTTTCCTCAGTTTTTTTTATGCGCGCGCTGTGAGTGACAGGTCACCCGAGCAATCGCTGGACATTCGCACCAACACTCACGCATTCCTCAGCACATGCGATATGCCTTATTGTTCTCACACATTACTCACCACAACACTTTGAGTTTTGGGAAATAATGCAGCCTAGATTATTTTGAATCGAAAAGATGAAATTGTGATTGCTAATGTGTTTTTTTAACCATTAGGATTTTACAGTAGCAACAACAACTATTAACTAATGCATTTTGGCAGAAAATGTGGCTATTTAAACAATAAAATATCTACTTTTTTATAAATTCGGATATTGATATTCCAGTACTAGGCTCCTCTCTGTCCACTATAGTCTGTGAAGGGTTTATTATTCGATTAAAGTTCCCTCTATATTTCCTTCGGAGGTCCATACAATACACTGTAAAACTGTATATTTTCATGATTTATCACAATTGTTTATATTTTGTCACATCAACTTAAATAATTAATGTGGTTCAGAAACACAATATTTTGAGTTTGTATGTAAGCTATTATTAAACCAATCTCGTTTGTTGTATTAACTCAAATACAACCAGGGCAACCAGGTAACTTTAAGTCAAACCAACAATACTTTTTTTACAGTGTATTTTTTTTTTTTTTTTGAGAATTGGAACAACTATACATTTCCATCGAGTCATCAAAGAAATTTGACCAATATGTACCAAAAAAAGCAAATATTTATCCCACCTGGATATGAAAGGTTAGATCAGCTGTTTCATCAGGCTATTTTTATTATTATTACTATTATTATTTTACATTTAGACACCTTACTGTAAAAAAATATATATTTTCATGATTTATCACAACTTTTTATTTTTTGTCAAATGAACTTAGGCTAATTAATGTGGTTCATATAGGCCTAACACTATATTTTGAGTTTCTTTTTATTAAACCAATCTCCTTTGTTGTGTCAATTCAAATATTTCATTTCAATGAACTCAAAATTTGAAGGCAACCAGGTCACTTGCTTTTTTAAGTTAAACCAACAATACGCCTACTTTTTTTTACAGTGATATGGCACATATTTATTGAAGCTTGTTTCTGCCACAGAATAAAACATTTTAAAAGGTTATTGCGACTTTTTATCTCACAATTGTGAGTTTATTTCTCGCAATTGCGACTTTATTTTTGAGAAAGAAAAGTCAGAATTGTGAGATAAAAAGTCGCAATTACCTTTTTCATTTTTTATTCTGTGGCGTAAACAAGCTTCCACACACACATATTGGCCTTGGGACTGAGAGAACACACTGGGTTTCCCTCTTACGAACAGTAAGGACCATTTTTATACTTTCACAGTAATCAAGGTCAAAGTAATAAACTACTAAAAACAAACAACGTACATAATCTATAATCAAAACTCTCATCAAAACAAAACTTGCCATCTATATAATATTGTACAAATGATAACATATGTAATATGCTCTTAATATGCTGATTAATGCTCCCGACGAGCTGGATGGTGCCTTGCATGGCTGACACCGCCGTAGGTGTATGAATGAGTGAGTGAATGGGTGAATGTGAGGCAAAATGTAAAGCGCTTTGGTGGCCATTGGGTCTGTGAAAGCGCTATATAAATGCAGTCCATTTACCATCAATAATGGGGGAAAACTAAACGTGTACGGTACATGCGTCACAGGCCTGGGTTAGTCAAACACTCGAGTCTGTATGACAGATACAAATTATTTGCTGCATTCTCGTTTTCTTCAGCGTTTTAGCAAAATCAATTTTTCTGCTCACAGTATTTCTGCTACAGTTGTTAAAAAACGGCATCATCTGCCGCTCTTATATACACACACACACACTGCTGTTGAAAAGTTTGGGATCGGGAAGATTTTTAATGTTTTTAAAAGAAGGCTCTTCTGCTCACCAAGGCTGCATTTATTTTATTAAAAATACAAAATAACAGTAATATTGTGAAATATTATTCTAATGTAATCATCTGTTTTCTATGTGAATTTACAGTAAAGTGTAATTTATTCCTGTGATCAAAGCTGAATTTTCAGCATCATTACTCCAGTCTTCAGTGTCACATGATCCTTCAGAAATCACTCTAATATGAGGATCTGATGCTCAAGAAACACTTATGATTATTATCAGTGTTGAAAACAGTTATTTACATTTTTGTTTCAGGATTTTTTGATGAATAGGAAGATCAAGAGAACAGCATTTATCTGAAAGCTTTTGTATTCGCTATATGTCTGGCCTCTCTCGTCATCCAGTGGACTGGGATAGGACTGGGGTAGGACTGGGATAGGACTGGGGTAGGACTGGGTTTCCCTCTTACGAACAGTGGTAGGACTGGGATAGGACTGGGGTAGGACTGGGGTAGGACTGGGATAGGACTGGGATAGGACTGGGGTAGGACTGGGTTTCCCTCTTACGAACAGTGGTAGGACTGGGGTAGGACTGGGATAGGACTGGGGTAGGACTGGGGTAGGACTGGGATAGGACTGGGGTAGGACTGGGTTTCCCTCTTACGAACAGTGGTAGGACTGGGATAGGACTGGGGTAGGACTGAGATAGGACTGGGGTAGGACTGAGATAGGACTGGGGTAGGACTGGGGTAGGACTGGGGTAGGACTGGGGTAGGACTGGGATAGGACTGGGGTAGGACTGGGGTAGGACTGGGATAGGACTGGGGTAGGACTGGGTTTCCCTCTTACGAACAGGGGTAGGACTGGGATAGGACTGGGGTAGGACTGAGATAGGACTGGGATAGGACTGGGATAGGACTGGGGTAGGACTGGGATAGGACTGGGGTAGGACTGGGGTAGGACTGGGATAGGACTGGGGTAGGACTGGGTTTCCCTCTTCCGAACAGGGATAGGACTGGGGTAGGACTGGGTTTCCCTCTTACGAACAGGGGTAGGACTGGGGTAGGACTGGGGTAGGACTGGGTTTCCCTCTTACGAACAGGGGTAGGACTGGGGTAGGACTGGGTTTCCCTCTTACGAACAGGGATAGGACTGGGGTAGGACTGGGGTAGGACTGGGTTTCCCTCTTACGAACAGGGGTAGGACTGGGACAGGACTGGGGTAGGACTGGGTTTCCCTCTTACGAACAGGGATAGGACTGGGGTAGGACTGGGTTTCCCTCTTACAAACAGGGGTAGGACTGGGATAGGACTGGGATAGGACTGGGATAGGACTGGGGTAGGACTGGGGTAGGACTGGGGTAGGACTGGGGTAGGACTGGGGTAGGACTGGGATAGGACTGGGGTAGGACTGGGATAGGACTGGGGTAGGACTGGGTTTCCCTCTTACGAACAGGGGTAGGACTGGGATAGGACTGGGATAGGACTGGGGTATTCCCCTGTATAATGTGAGATGAGCACACTGACGATCAGAGGAACCGGAAGCGTCTGCAGTCTCCGTGTAATGATGACCCAGTGCTGCTCTGATCGGGTAAAACTGAGTTATGCAACTCACTTCCAGAAATAGCTCTTCCTCTAAAGCCAATAACTGCTGAGATCAGCGATTCGCATCTCAGAGGGATATTTATAACCCGATCCAGTGTTTGCAGATCTAGTCCTCATGACAGCACTTTCCACACAGCGCTCCGAGAGATACGGCTTTCCACTGTCCTCAGATCAACTACAGTGAGTGAGGGAGAGGGAGAGGGAGAGGGAGAGGGAGAGAGTGAGAGTGAGAGAGGGAGAGAAAGAGAGAGAGAGAGGGAGAGAGTCAGAGAGAGAGAGTGGCCTAACCTGAACTCTTATGCCATATTTCATGTATATAAACCGCATTGGTTTAAATTTGCTAAATATTTCTTCTTCTCAGAACTAACTTCACATCTGATCTCTGAATAGTGGATGATGTCAGTTCCCCTCAGCTTCACACAAGTGTTCATTTTGAACAGTTTATCATCATTTTATGATTTGCAGGGACTGAAGTGTCCAAACACCACGTGTCTGCTCATCTTATGTCCAGTTTGACAGGATAATAAGCATACACACATTCACACAGGCCACATGCTCATACCTATTTATTATATATTTGTTTAACTATATATTTGCTATTAATTCATATGCACATCTGATCGGGGAAACGCTCTGTGTTGAAGAGTTTGGGGGCTTTTAGGGAGACAGTAGTTATTATTAGAACACTGTAACATCACATTTGTATGATATTTCCTATTTGTCACAGCATGTCATTAATCTCTATATCAGAACACGTCAGATCATTGTTCACATCTACAGATGAACTTCTCAAAATGAGCCTGACATTCAGACTGTGAATCATTGACAAGTGTGTGTGTGAGTGAGAGAGTGTGAATGTGACTGTGTGAGTGAGACTGTGTGTGTGTGTGTGAAAGAGAAACTGAGTGCGAGTGAGACTGTGTGTGAGAGAGAAACTGAGTGTGAGTGAGATAGAAACTGAGAGTGTGTGTGTGACAGACTGCGTGAGAGTAAGATTGTGTGTGTGAGAGAAACAGAGTGTGTGTGTGACTGTGTGAGTTAGACTGTGTGTGAGTGAGACTGTGTGTGTGTGAGATAGAAACAGAGTGTGTGTGACAGACTGTGTAAGATTGTCCGTGTGTGAGAAACTGAGTGTGTGTGACTGTGTGTGAGTGCGACTGTGAGAGAGAGAAACTGTGTGTGAGTGAGAAACTGAGTGTGTGTGACTGTGTGTGAGAGAGAAACTGAGTGTGTGTGAGAAACAGTGTGTGAGAGAGTGATTGTGTGTGAGAAAGAGTGTGTGAGAAACTGTGAGAGTGAGACTGTGTGTGTGTGACTGTGAGAGAGAAACTGAGTGTGTGTGTGAAACTGTGAGAGTGAGACTGTGTGTGTGTGACTGTGTGAGAGAGTGAGTGTGTGACTAATTATTCATAAAAGGGTGAAATTCCTTTTAATAACATTTAATATTAGGGATGAAGAGAATGAAACTTTAGAAACACTTTATTTGACAGTGTCCTACGTGTAGTTACTACAGTAATAACTATAAAAAACAAATCCTCTAGTAAGGACATCACTTTTAATCAGTAAACATGCAATTACACTAATAATATCCAGTTACACTATTTTAAGGTGTCATTGTTACAGTGTAATTATACATGCAGGCACTGAGTAATATGATTAACTATGTACTTAATATAGGGTTAGGTTGAGGGGTTATTGCATGTAATTATGCATAATTTACTGTTATTACTATAGTAAGTACGTGTAACATGGACACTGTTCCCCAAGAGCTTCTCTAAATGAAAGTGTGTGCGAGCCGGCTGTAGAAGCATCCTCAGATGTAGCGATCGCTCAGCACATCTCACATGATGTCAGTGATGTTCTTTAGCGAGACTCGTCCACTAATGCACACACACACACCTGGCGTTCATCAAATCAGTTTATTTTAGTTTGTGAGTAACATGATGGATTTTTCCCAAACCGTCCAGAATCATCATCATCCAGACTCATGATCTTCAAAGATGCCAGTTAATCACACAAGCCTGTGGTTCTCCATCCTTCTATCATTCACCTACATGTGAAACAATGGTAATCCAAAAGACAAAGAAAACAGAAAAGAAAGAAAGCAGCCCAGATCACAGGTGTACAGACAGACAGACGGGACGCCGCGTGTCAGACATTAGCGCAGCAGATATTAGCATGTGTGTGTTGTCCCTCAGTTACCTTAGAAAGTGCCAACTCTTCATTGGTCTCGGGGTAGAGCTCGCGTACGGCGTCCTCCACGCAATAGTTCGCCATATTGAGAGTATAAACAAGTAACTTTAAGAACGCTAGCGATGCGACGCGCGCTAGTTCACTTCAGATCAGGGCATACGCCCCTCATAGTGCCTTTCTCGTTTCTTTGGGGTCAGGGGCGGAGTCGAAGTGGAGCATCGGGTCATGCTTTCTCTGATGACACTTACTAGCAACCAGAGTGAGTCGAGAGTGAACCTCACGGCTCGCTTCGGCGGAACAGCAAAACATCGAGCAATGCGCTCGTCACGTCGCATGCAGATCAGAAGCGTGACGCATCACTCGCTCGCCTTCAGGCTGAAGCGTGGCGATCAGGAGATTCACCCTCAAACATTGAATTGGAAATATCAAACGGACACTTGGTCCTCGTTCTCATGTTGTGTGATCGTGATTGGTTCAATGAAATGGGAAGCTGCTGCTGCGGGACAGGATATGACATCACAGTTCACCAGTTATGATCAGCTGACCTGGTTCTTTGGGCTGCACAGGTTAGAATCAGTTCAAGAGCAGAACACACATCTGTACAGCAATCCATGATTTAGTAAAAACTCCATTTGAATAGCAAAAACAATTGAAAAAAAAAAACCCAACGTATTAGACAAACACACAACTCACAGTACATTCACAGAAACAATATTAGCAAATCTTGTGTCCTACAAGTAAGGCAGTACACTAGAAGCTACGAATCTAGCTGGCGTTCTCCCAGCATGCCTCACTGAGCTTCAGACAAAACCACGAACCTCACGGGACAGAACACATCTCGTTTATATGGGAAATATAGGGTGTGTGTGTGTGTGTGTGTGTGTGTGTGTGTGTGTGTGTGTAAGCGGACCGTTTTATAGTGTATAATGCATGAATCCGATCGTCTTGTCCTTCTATGGCTTCTGGAGTAATTCTAGAACTGAGGCAAGTGTGCCTTAGTGTTGGGGTTCAGGAACACTGTCTGGAAGTGTGTGTGTGTGTGTGTGTGTGTGTGTGAGAGACAGCCGAGAGGGGGAACGGGATCTTTACGCGAGCGTCAGATGATCAGTTCAGGAATGGTAACAAAGATTGCGTTTCCTTTTTAGTTACGGAGAAAGTTTCTATGCTATTCGATGGTCATGTGACCATCAGCATCCTCAAGAGCGCTTGAGGAGGCGTGTGATTGGCTGTGAGCGCCGGCTTCTCTCGCAGCGAGGGAACGAGGGATGAGGAGAGGAGAGGAGAGAGGGATGTGGCATACGCTTCAGGAGAGGAACTTTCGCACTTGAGACGGATTCAGGAAGTCCATCAGTCCTTCCGTGCTCTCCTGTTTCTGGGAGACCTTCTCAGAACGTCGTCCTCAGATTTCTGCAACACAAGAGAGAGGGTCACATGGGCTCTGGTCGGAACACACACACACACAGCACTGCCGAGGTCACAGGAACTACATGTTAGTGATGTATTTCAGGATCAACGTGTACTGGAACAAAAGCTACTTCCATTTACTTGATTATCCAGACAGAAAATAATCATGCGAGTTTACGATCATCATCATATTTGAGGAAGGTTTGTGTCATCATTGGCCACATGCACCCTCATAATGCGACTAAACTAACGCATGTAAATGCAATACATAAATCAAATGTCACATATTCATAAATCACATAAATCATATAGTTTCACATGTCAGGCTTTACAGGGTTAAACGAGCCATTCACATGTTGAAGTGTGTGAAAGTGTGTGTGTGTGTGTGTACAGGCTTTACCTCGTGAGATGTGCTGTCGTCTTTGTGCTCGCTCTCGGCCTCCTCCGCTTCTCCTGGCGAGTCCTCCTCTTCTTCACTCTTCTTCCCTTCTGAGGAACACACACACACACAGGTCAGATAACACAGCTGAACCTCCACGAGGAAGAGTCTGATGCGGTTACTGTGACGCTCACATGAGCAGATGAAGAGATTAAAGGTGCAGTGTGTGATATTTAGGAGGATCTGTTGAAGAAATGCAATATCATAAACATAACTGTTTCAGTGGTGTGTAAAGACCTTACATAATGAAGCGTTGTGTGTTTATTAGCTTAGAATGAAGCGTTTCTCTCTACACACACCACGGGTCCGCTTACACACACGTTTCTACACACACCGCGGGTCCGCTTACACACGTTTCTACACACACCGCGGGTCCGCTTACACACGTTTCTACACACACCGCGGGTCCGCTTACACACGTTTCTACACACACCGCGGGTCCGCTTACACACACGTTTCTACACACACCGCGGGTCCGCTTACACACACATTTCTACACACACCGCGGGTCCGCTTACACACACGTTTCTACACACACCGCGGGTCCACTTACACACACGTTTCTACACACACCGCGGGTCCGCTTACAGACACGTTTCTACACACACCGCGGGTCCGCTTACAGACACGTTTCTACACACACCGCGGGTCCGCTTACACACGTTTCTACACACACCGCGGGTCCGCTTACACACGTTTCTACACACACCGCGGGTCCGCTTACAGACACGTTTCTACACACACCGCGGGTCCGCTTACACACACACTCGTTTCTACACACACCGCGGGTCCGCTTACACACACACACGTTTCTACACACACCGCGGGTCCGCTTACACACACGTTTCTACACACACCGCGGGTCCGCTTACACACACGTTTCTACACACACCGCGGGTCCGCTTACACACACGTTTCTACACACAGACCGCGGGTCCGCTTACACACTCGTTTCTGCACACAGACCGCGGGTCCGCTTACACACACACACGTTTCTACACACACCGCGGGTCCGCTTACACACACACGTTTCTACACACACCGCGGGTTCGCTTACACACACGTTTCTACACACACCGCGGGTCCGCTTACACACTCGTTTCTACACACACCGCGGGTCCGCTTACACACTCGTTTCTACACACACCGCGGGTCCGCTTACACACACATGTTTCTACACACACCGCGGGTCCGCTTACACACACGTTTCTACACACACCGCGGGTCCGCTTACACCCACATGTTTCTACACACACCGCGGGTCCGCTTACACCCACACGTTTCTACACACACCGCGGGTCCGCTTACACACACGTTTCTACACACACCGCGGGTCCGCTTACACACACGTTTCTACACACAGACCGCGGGTCCGCTTACACACTCGTTTCTGCACACAGACCGCGGGTCCGCTTACACACACACACGTTTCTACACACACCGCGGGTCCGCTTACACACACACGTTTCTACACACACCGCGGGTCCGCTTACACACACGTTTCTACACACCGCGGGTCCGCTTACACACACGTTTCTACACACACCGCGGGTCCGCTTACACACTCGTTTCTACACACACCGCGGGTCCGCTTACACACTCGTTTCTACACACACCGCGGGTCCGCTTACACACACGTTTCTACACACACCGCGGGTCCGCTTACACACACGTTTCTACACACACCGCGGGTCCGCTTACACACACACGTTTCTACACACACCGCGGGTTCGCTTACACACACGTTTCTACACACACCGCGGGTCCGCTTACACACTCGTTTCTACACACACCGCGGGTCCGCTTACACACTCGTTTCTACACACACCGCGGGTCCGCTTACACACACATGTTTCTACACACACCGCGGGTCCGCTTACACACACGTTTCTACACACACCGCGGGTCCGCTTACACCCACATGTTTCTACACACACCGCGGGTCCGCTTACACCCACATGTTTCTACACACACCGCGGGTCCGCTTACACACACACACACGTTTCTACACACACTGCGGGTCCGCTTACACACACACACGTTTCTACACACACCGCGGGTCCGCTTACACACACACACACGTTTCTACACACACCGCGGGTCCGCTTACACACACATGTTTCTACACACACCGCGGGTCCGCTTACACACACGTTTCTACACACACCGCGGGTCCGCTTACACACACACACACGTTTCTACACACACTGCGGGTCCGCTTACACACACACACGTTTCTACACACACCGCGGGTCCGCTTACACACACACACACGTTTCTACACACACCGCGGGTCCGCTTACACCCACATGTTTCTACACACACCGCGGGTCCGCTTACACACACGTTTCTACACACACACCGCGGGTCCGCTTACACACACGTTTCTACACACACCGCGGGTCCGCTTACACACACGTTTCTACACACACCGCGGGTCCGCTTACACACACGTTTCTACACACACACCGCGGGTCCGCTTACACACACGTTTCTACACACACCGCGGGTCCGCTTACACACACGTTTCTACACACACCGCGGGTCCGCTTACACACACGTTTCTACACACACACCGCGGGTCCGCTTACACACACGTTTCTACACACACCGCGGGTCTGCTTACACACACGTTTCTACACACACCGCGGGTCCGCTTACACACACGTTTCTACACACACCGCGGGTCCGCTTACACACACACACACGTTTCTACACACACTGCGGGTCCGCTTACACACACACACGTTTCTACACACACCGCGGGTCCGCTTACACACACACACACGTTTCTACACACACCGCGGGTCCGCTTACACCCACATGTTTCTACACACACCGCGGGTCCGCTTACACACACGTTTCTACACACACACCGCGGGTCCGCTTACACACACGTTTCTACACACACCGCGGGTCCGCTTACACACACGTTTCTACACACACCGCGGGTCCGCTTACACACACGTTTCTACACACACACCGCGGGTCCGCTTACACACACGTTTCTACACACACCGCGGGTCCGCTTACACACACGTTTCTACACACACCGCGGGTCCGCTTACACACACGTTTCTACACACACACCGCGGGTCCGCTTACACACACGTTTCTACACACACCGCGGGTCTGCTTACACACACGTTTCTACACACACCGCGGGTCCGCTTACACACACGTTTCTACACACACCGCGGGTCCGCTTACACACACGTTTCTACACACACACCGCGGGTCCGCTTACACACACGTTTCTACACACACCGCGGGTCCGCTTACACACACGTTTCTACACACACCGCGGGTCCGCTTACACACACGTTTCTACACACACACCGCGGGTCCGCTTACACACACGTTTCTACACACACCGCGGGTCTGCTTACACACACGTTTCTACACACACCGCGGGTCCGCTTACACACACACGTTTCTACGGTGGCCCTGATCGGACAAACGCGTTTCGTCACTATGTTGTTCGTCATGATAAGAAGCTGCTGAAGTCAGCGAATAAAACACTGACACAATGATGAACAAGTCACAATAATATTCGCAGTAACACATCATCTGCATAGGGCTGGGCGATATGGCCAAAAAAATTTATGTTTTTATATCAGTCGATATCGATAATTATCACGATAAATGTCAAATCTTTATTTCTTTCAAGTTTAAAGGCAGATTTTTGCTCCTAAGTGAAAGTTGTAGAAACCAGAGCGTTAATTGTGGTTTTAAACTACTCTTTATTGTCAGAACATATCATGACAAACACTTGCCAAACATATATTTCTTAGTTTCTGCATGTGCTAATGGGAGATATTGTTAAGTCGTGAAACAGGTTTGTGT